>SJYO01014747.1:14563518-14977233 GCA_006410555.1 Capra ibex
CGAATGAGGAACCTTCTTTTCAATACTCGTTGCATCTATCATATAAGTTTTCGTCTCTGTAATGAAATGACTGATTCAAGGTGGATCAGTTCCGATACCAAAAAGGACACCAGTACAAACCTACACTCTCAACCTGACACTTCTTCCGACTCGCGGCTTATTAACTACGCAAACTTGACACCACAACCTCCTCTGAGAACTTCCAGGGAACCTGACGTTCCTCTAGGTTGGTCAGGTAAGACTTCCTCTAGTCGGGACCCTAAAGAAACCTTCCTTACTACGATTTCGACTTCGAGGTCATGAAACCGGTGGAGTACGCTTCTCAACTGGGTAACCTTTTCTCAGACTACGACCCTCCCTAACCCCCGTCCTCCTCTTCCCCTGCTGGTTCCTACTCTGCCGACCTACCGTAGTGTCTGAGTTACCTGCACTCAGACTCACTTGAGGCCCTCTACCACTACCTGTCCCTCCGGACCGCACGACGCTAAGTACCCCAACGTTTCTCAACCTGTACTGACTCGCTGACTTGACTTGACTTGACTTGACTTATTAGGAAATACTATAAGTCAACCGTCTGTTCCTTTGATTTTCAGTATCGATACTTTATTAGAGTTCCGGTGTGTTACACATTCCCTGGTACAACTTTAAACATGAATCCGGAAGTACGTGGATTCGAATCCGGAAGGATGGTCCAATGTAAGAAAGAGACTCCTGGAACATAATCCGTGTAGTAACGAGAACAAGAGAAGATCCAAAGGAACTCTTTCATAAAGGAAAATCGAAGATGAGAGTTTTCGGTTTGGGATCTATAACAGGAGTGACCCCGGTACGGTCAGGGATCATTTTGGTCCAATATCTTTAGAGAAATTAAGACGGTCTATAACTATTATGACAAAGTGATGACTCAGATTCAAGAAGGTATGGACCACTGATACCCGTTTACTATCTTATTCATTCTACGTCCTCCTTCCTCGACGATCCTTTCACTACGTCGTCCTGACATCCCGTACCCTTCCCATCTCTCTATTTTATCATAAGTCATCGGACAGTTTCCCCGAAGGGTCCATCACGATCACCATTTCCTGGGTGGACAGTTACGTCCTTTACATTCTCCGCATCCAAACTAGGGACTCAGACCTTCTTGGGGACCTCCTCCCGTACCGTTGGGTGAGGTCACTAAAACGGACCTCTTAGGATGTCTGTCTCCTCGGACCATCTGATGTCAGGTATTCCAACGTTTCTCAACCTGTACTGACTTCGGTGAATCGTCATCGCCGTCCGGTAGTTTCTGAAAAAAAAAAAAAATTACCCTGTTATTGGGTGATTTGACACTCTGGGTAAACATTACCCTGGAGTAGGTTCCCACGTAAATAAATAAACTAGTATCAGGGAGAAGATGGGGTGACGGTGTTCCGGGAACCCGTAAGGATCGTGATTCCTACATATCAAAATAAAGTATTAACTGACCAGGGTCTTCCGGATTTACGAAGGAGTCCTTGGTCTGTAAACCTTCTCCGTATTTCTGATTTTGTAAACACCAATAAAATTACGGAGATGACTTACCTGACTCGTTCTGGGACTTCTAGAAACCACCACCGTGAATTTCGTTATTTAGTGTACGTTTATATTACAATCTAAGGTCGCAGAAATCGAATCTCGGTAAAAGTGGTTCGCGTTAGGTTACCACCAGAGTTTTATCGATAACAGAAAATTACGGAGGTACACCTATGGTCGGTGTAGAAAAGGTTCGGTACTCCGTGAGAGTCAGAAAGAGACAGAGGGAGAGAGAGTATGTGTGCTTGTGTTTTATAACCGACAAAAGTAGAATCTATTACAGAAGGAGCCTGTGTCTTTACTCTGGTTCTACTAGAGACACAGAACTGGACCAATGTACCTATTTATCACATCGTTCTTACCCGAAGGGTCAACCGTGGTCACCATTTCTTGGACGGACGGTTACGTCCTCTGTCTTCGCTACACCCATGCTAAGGACCCAACCCTTCTAGGGGACCTCCTTCCGTACCGTTGGGTGAGATCATTGGAACGGACCTCTTAGGGTTCCTGTCTCCTCAGACTACTCGATGTCAGGTACCCCAGTGATTCTCAACCCGTACTGACTTCGCTGAATCGTACGCACGTTCATCGTTTCTACTGAGTCGCAACTGGACGATAAGGGATCCTCGTAGGACAGTTCGGTTTCGTCTGCTGACGTTACCTGGGAAAACTAGGAACTGGTGATACATCAGTCAAATCTGGTGACGTCATACAAATACCTTTCCTTTACCTTCGGAGAAAACTAGACCTGTTCCGGACGTTATCGGAAGTAAGGGGAGACCGGTATTTCTTCGGGTACAACACAGTCAAGACTTAATTGTCGTACACCTTCTTCACTAAGACTACCACTACCTCGGAATCTAACGATTATATTAACGACGAAAGGTTATCCGAAAATATTAACGACGAAAAGTTATCCGAAAATCCCTGTACTCTGAGTATGGTCATCGTTTTCGGTCTCAATGACGAGTCTACACCAGAAAGGTAACGAAGAATTGACATAAAGAAATGGTATTATTGTTGTTTTAACATGTTCGTTAGGTGTAAACCCACCTAAAGTAGTGCATCAGGAACTGAAAATAAATTATTGCTGATTTTTATAAGACATTCGAACGAAAGAGACTTCAATTATAGAACAGTCGATGTATAATAAAAAATTGAATTTTTTTATATATATATATAGAGGAACTACACGTCAAAAGGTCGGAGTAAAGGACGAATGAGAGTGGGAAGTAAGTCACCGTTGGGATCTAACAAAATAAGAGAGAGAAGACACACTATGGGAAAGGGGTAAAATACTTAGACCTGTGTAAAAGAGTTGAGAGAGGACTGAAAGAGGTACTTAATAAAGTGGTCCTTTACGGATTACAAGGAAGTTTTGGGTTAGTCCGTGTTTCTCTCGATATCGCCACTGTTTCCCTTGAGAGTCAAAGTTGTTGTCCGTCTTTGGTGTCCTCCCTTCTAAGAGTTGATTGAAGAGTCGACAGAGAAGTAAATACGGACGACGGCTTTATTCTCGAGTTGCTTATAAATCGAATATTTTTAATTTTTTAAGTCTGTGGTGGAAGAAACTCTTCGAGACGACGACGACGACGATTCAGCGAGTCAGCAAGGTTGAGACACGTTGCGGTATCTACCGTCGGGTGATCCGAGGGGACAGGGACCCTAAGAGGTCCGTTCTTGTGACCTCACCCAACGGTAAAGGAAGAGGTTACGTACTTTCACTTTAGTGAGTCAACACAGACTGAGAATCGCTGGGGTACCTGACGTCGGGTGGGCCGAGGAGACAGGTACCCTAAAAGGTCCGTCATCATGACCTCACCCCTCCAGAGAAAGTTTACGGTCTTTCACTTTCGTAATCACAGAGCCAACGAAGGGTGGGAAACGTCGGGTGGTCCGAGGAGACAGGCACCCTAAGGGTCCGTTCTTATGACCTCACCGAACGATAAAGGATCGTATGTGTTTACACCTGGGTTCTTTCGAATTATAACTTTCTCACACCCGATTTTATGTCTGTCACAATACCGGTGGTACCGCACATCGCAAAAACATTTGTTCTTTACTTGGAATCAAGAGTCAGACTTCTCTAAACCCCGTTTCCGTGAATCTTTTGGATTACCCCGATCTCCCTCACAAAAATTTGGTACCATAAGATTTAAGGGGTCAAGGTACGGGTGAACCAAAGATTGTATACGATTATACATGTGGCATATCAAGTATCGACGAAGATGTCGGGACTGGACCCGAAGATCGTCGACCTCCCCATTAACACAGGGTGTGAATTTGACTCACTATTTGTGTGATGGTCTCCGGTAAGACCCCTGTCAGAAGGTATAGACGTCTTTCATATTTTGATTTAGTTTATTTATATTTGTCTTAGTAGAACCCATCGGGTCTCCGACTAGAGACGAGTCGCGATTGTAGGTTTCCTCCATTTTAACCTGAATTTTCTCGGAACTTTTGATTACATTCATAGACCTCTAGACTCCTCCGTCTCTACTCCCTTTTCTAGTGTCTTGTGTGACTTAGCATTATAAGAATTTGGAGTTTTGGAATGATTTAAGTTGGGTAATCATTTTACTCAAGGAGGCTTACGTACATGAACAAATGTCAAGGAATTTATTGGACGTATTTATTGGACGTATAGGTCTGACCTTTGTTCATAGATTGGTTGTTCTCCCTCTTTTAAATTCCTCACTACGACCGGAGTCCCATAAGCCCACCGACATGTGGTGTTCTGACCGTAAAGGTCTCGTCAGACAAACGATGGGACACACTACGTCCTACAGATTGTTCGTGTAAAATATAAATACAGTAGCACTAGAATATAATCCCCTGAAATCGAACCCTTTTCTATCGAAAATCCTTTTTATCCGGAAAGGTACGATGATAGGGGGAGAAGAGTGATTTCTTTACTGAGATATTATCTAAAAAATTTTATAGAAAAGGTTACCGTAATTTAACATGAAGAATTCTCCCCCTTTTTTTCTTGTTTCTCGGTACAGAGTAAAACGAGAGAAGTCATGATTTTGAGACGAATGGAATAGTCACCGACACGTTAACTTACAGTAAGTCGATTGTCTGAAGAAAAAAGTTTAAAATCTAAACGTGTAGTCAAATTCGTTTGTGTGAATAATGGTGACTGTTATTATGAACTACTACTCTGGTACAACATTGTGAAATGAAAAATTTCAACTAAAAATTTCTTTGTTACCGATTTATCCGTAAGAAGAGATAGAAATACCATACGGGAAGTATTAAAAGTTTACACAGAAACTTTATTTTTATCTAATTACAGACACAAAGTCTGTAAGTCACAATAGAACTGTAATTTACCTACCGCCCAAGACACTATGTGTAAGTCACTCTACCTACCTTGTGGGCGACCTCTTCCAGTAGACCCAACTACTAACACCCCCAGTCCAGTCGGACTTGTCAAGGTGGGATCGGGATCTCATACAACGGTTTTACACCACAACACTTCGGTCGACTTTCTTCGGTCCCATCATTGTCTCTTTCCATTCGTTGATCCTACTTGTCCCTTCACGTATACGAGTCAGTACGGGTTGCGAAACGCTGGGGTGTCTGACATTGGACGGTCCGAGGAGACAAGTACCCTAAAGGGTCCGTTCTTATCACCTCACCCAACGGTAAATGATGAGGTATTGTCCCTTCCCTCCGACTGACGACTCCAACCACCGGTCCTCTCCGTCTCTATGTGTCCCACTTACACTCCAATCGTAGGTCCCAATCGTTGAGACTTGAAACGGGTTCTCTCTTCACTAGTCTTGAAAACTAACTATAGTCACAACGTCGCCACCCACACTTCTCGTCTTCCACCGTTGACAGGGGGAGAGGGTTACGTGACGCACTGTCTTTGACAGTTAATCCGTGGTTGTAGAGAAGAGGGGAAGAACGATTCATATTTGTAGATTTGTAATCTACTTTTGAATTTATGGTCCTTAGTTTCTGATGTAAAGAACCTGAGGGAACGTCGATCTACGATGACACTGACACAAGATAACCCTACACTTGTTGTTACCTTCACGGACTTTTGTCACTTCAGAACGAGAAGAAGATATTGAAAGAGAAGCCTTACCACTATACTACCGGTCTTACGTCGTGGGTAGAATCCGGTGTGTAACTTTCCAAGGTGACTTTCGTCTTTATATTCCGTCTTGTCACGTCGAGTCCTGACGAATTTAAAAGTACTCTCCCTTCGTATAAAGAAAACACAAGAAGTACCGGGACAATAAAACAATAAAGTCAACGAAAATCAGTTACAATACATTATGTTCAGCTCTCCTTCATTTCTTACTGTATAAGAGAGAAGAACCAAAAGTAAGAAAGAAGAGTTTCTCATTCCGACACTTTTGTAGTACCCTTTGGGACCTGACTGAACCTCTCATTTCCCTACTTGTTCTTCCTCAAACGTCTGAATAACTAATAAGGACTGTAGAGTTAAGCGTAACATTGTCGGGTACTATGATTTTCTGGTAGTCTAAGTTGTTTTTCTACTTGAATTTTTTTTACAAACAAATAAAAACCGATACAACCCAGAATTAACACCTTACACAACATCACATGTCCGAATCGACGGGATACCGTACACCCTAGAATCAAGGGTTGGTCCCTAATTGGGACACAGGAAACGTACCTTTCCATCTAAGAATTGGTGACCTGACGGTCCTTTCAAAGGTCTTTCCATTCGAATAGGACTGTAAAGTTTCCGGTGGAGTTAGGAACCTACGTGAAGTTTCTTGTGTCTGTAAAAGAGGTCTAAAGGAAATGGAAAGGAGTTTAGACGCCCCCTTCATCTCATATCATCCCAGTCGTCAACTGTTTCCTATCGGGTGTTTGGTTTAGATTGTGTGGTGGACAAAAACATATCGACCTCTGTTTTTGTCAAAAATATAAAAATTTACGATTTTTTTCGATTTTTCTTCTGATAAAACACCGTACACTTTACTATATTCTAACATAAGAACTCAGTCATCACTTTGAAACGATCGCATATTGTACGAGTACCCAAATGAATAGACAACCAGTAAAAGTGTTAGGTAGTCGTCTCAACTCTTCAGTCCGATCTCTAACATACCGGATGTTTGGATCTTCTAAATGAGAGACGGGGAAATAACTTTTTTTGACGGTTGGGGACCTCAACCATTTTCGTCGTCTAAACCAAATTTAGGACCGAGATAGCGACTGATCGACTCAACTTGAACCTGTGTGGAAAATTGGAGAGAATAGAAGTCACAGGAAGACACATTTTGAACCTATTATTATGGAAAGAACTATCTCAGATCCCCCTTCTTTCACTCTATTTGCGAACCCTCTAACGGATCGAACTTCATACGTGAATTTATACTACACACACGAGTCAGTGAGTTCGTACAGGCTGAGAAACACTGGGGTACCTAACGTCGGAGGGTCCGAGGAGACACGTACCCTAAAGGGTTCATTCTTGTGGGCTCCCCCAACGGTAAAGGAGGAGGTCCCCTAGAAGGACTGGGTCCTCAGCTTGGGTACAGAGAACACAGAGGACGTAACCCTCCGTCTAAGAAGTGGTGACGTGGTCGACTCCTCGGGAAATTTATACTATCAATGACAATAGGGAGGACTAAGGGATGAGGATCTTTCGACTTCAGAAGATTCTACTGTTAGAAAGAGATCCGTGTGTCCTAAAAAAAAAGGTCTATATTTAGACTCATCGATTACAACTAACGACTAATTTAGTTACCGTGATCTCACATTGGGTATATGTACACGGAGGTTCTCACAAAAATTTAAAGTTGTTCCCCCTGAATAGACCGTCAGATCACTAATTCCGAAGTGGAAGACTACGTCCCTACGTCCAAGGTAAGGACCAACCCCTCGATGCTAGGGTGTTCGGAGCACCGGTTTTATGGTTTTATATTTCGTCTTCGTTATAACATTGTTTAAGTTATTTCTGAAGATTTACCAGATGTAATTTTTTTTTTTGAATTTTTTTTAAAGTTGTTCTCGAGAACTGGGTTCATCCAGAGGTAAACTATTTGACATGACTACTATGTAGACAACCCGACGACCAAGAACATATAAAGACCTAATAAGACTTTTGATATTGACGTGACCAGGAGACCTTGTGTACACCTCGAACGAGGGGAGAAAACATCATGGATTTATTTGACGACTGTAACATATAAGTCACTCACGAATAATCCGAAGATGATACAGTCACTCTCCATGATACGATCCAAGGTTTCTATTGGACATTTTCACTGTCAGTGCCAGGGACAAAAGTACCTCGAGGGACAGGTATCCTTTAGTGTCCATCTTGACTTCGACAAATGGAGATTAACCCTGAACTTGGGGGTACCGACCCTGAACTTGGACCGATTTTGGATGTCAGAAGGTTGACTCTAGTGTGTGCACCAAAGTCCTGGATTGCTTTGAGTCCGAGAACAGAGTAACGTCTTTTCTCAGGTTACTCTCTGTTTCACTAACCATTCTTTACCTAAATGCATATCTCTTTGTGTAAGGTGTCTCACACCCGGTAGAGTCTTCCGTTCTCGTCGGAACTTTACACCACACCAATCGAAAGTGTCCGACTCATTAAAGTATCCGATCACTCACCCTTTAATGAGTCGGGTATTTTCGATTCTCCTCGGACCGCCCGATGTCAGGTGCCCCACCGTTTCTCAACCTGTATTGACTCGTATATTGTGAAAGTGAAACCCGAAGGGACTACCGGGTTCGTCATTTCGTAGGTGGACGTTACGTCCTCTACATCCAAATTAGGGACCCGACCCTTCTAAGGGACCTCTTCCTTTACCGTTGGACGAGGTCGTAAGAACGGACCTTTTAGGGTACCTGTCTCCTCGGACCGTCCCGATGTCAGGTGTCCGAGTGTTTTCTCGACCTGTGTTGACTCGTGAGTACGTACCACTCCCCCTCCTAATAAGGTTGTTAGACCCCCTTCTTCGTCTCTAAAGGTCCTTAGTCCGGTGACGGGTGAAAAACTGGAAATACCAGTGAGAACCTTTGACAGTACCATGGACTCCTACACAGGATCGAACGACTACACAATGTCAGTCACATATGACTCCGAGCTCCGGATCACCTACAGTTGAGTAGTCAGTAAACCTAGATAAACCAAGATTAATCGAATACGGTACAGACACCCGATACAGAAATAAAATTTACGACACGGGATGGGGGAGCACAAAGTTTTGGAAATCCCCTCTTTTTTGATTTCAAATACCAGTCAATCTACTAATTATTTACTAAATCCACCTTATAACAAGTAGTAACTAGACTTTTCTTTACATTCTTCAGGACTAACTATATATAGAAACATAAGAAGACAATAAAGATGATCTAGTGGACACTGTTAGTGTCTTATACACACGCATACACACGTATATACGAGTCAGTACAGGTTGGGAAACGCTGGGGTACCTGACATCGGGTGGTCCGAGGAGATAAGAACCCTAAAGGGGTCGTTCTTATGACCTCACCCAACGATAAAGGAGGAGGTCCCCTAGAAGACCTGGGTCACTAACTTGGGCACGGAAGACACAACCGTCTGTCCAAGAAATGGTGACACGGTGGACTCTTCGGAAGTATCCTATCGTTCAGAATGCTTTAACAGAAAGGAGATTTCTAACAAGAATCGATTCAATATTCTTACAAGGGCACACGAGTGTATTCCTTTTTGAAATTTCGTTACTATATTATTAGAATGACTTAATATCCTTTATGTTCGAGAACTATTCTTTAAGATGAGAAGTAAATTCAATTGTTTCGAAATGACCTTCGTTCGGTAGACTACCCTCACAAAAGGAAGTCCAGAAACTTGAACCAGAAGGGTACCTTCTCTTGTGGAAACGTAACATGATAAACCTAAGAGTCAGAGTGTTTTTGGTTTGTTGTGTGGTTTCACCGAAATAGTATGAAAACACGTAGTTTAAGTTCCACCAATTTATTAACATAAAATTTTAGCAATTTTATATAATTTAAAGTAAGGATAAACACCATCAGTCTAATCTACTCTTAAAAAAAATTGTGTGGGTGGACCTTTAAAAAATTGTTAAAAAAGAAAAGAAAAGAAAAAGAAAAACTTTATGTTTATTAGTTTTATCGACCTTAAGGTAATATTATAGTATTTGAAGTCTTGTTTATTTCCTCTTCTGAGAACTTTCCGTGTTAGTTTTTTTTATAAATTCTCCTACAAAAATATGATACACGATACAGAGAAAGATCATCCTAGAAAAGGGTAATATACGGACTCTTTGGGATCGGAGGAAGTCTTGAGTCTATTTTGTAATGGAGGAGATGTTTTGGAAGGACACATACTTCAACACAGACCGAGAAACGCCGGGGTACTCGAAGTCGTCCGGTCAGAAGGGACAGGAAGAAGTGATAGAGGGTCTCGAACGAGTTTGAGTACAGGCAACACAGCCCCTACGGTAGGTTCGTAGAGTAGGAGAACAGGGGAAGAGGGGGACGGAAGTTAGGAAGGGTCGTAGTCCTAGAAAAGGTTACTCACTCCAGAAACGTACTCCACCGGTTTCATAACCTCAAAGTCATAGTTGAGAAGGTTACTTATAAGTCCCAACTAAAGGAAATCCTCTTTGACGACAAGGAGTTTCCATATATATATATGAAAATATATATGTATATATATATATATATTAAATAGAAACCTAGAAGACGTAGACTTCGTAACGGGTTGTGAATCCTCCCGAGACATTCATAACCTATTTCTTCAATTATTCCTTTTCTGGACTATCCTTTAGTTGTGATTTATCTCAGACGGGGCCCGAGGGGGAACAGTTCTATTTCCAGACCGAAAGGTTCGACGAGGAATCAACTCTTGTTCCGAGGTCTAAGGGAGAGAGTGTAGGTGGTTTTTAATTTAGAAACTGAACATACTAAATTAAGATTGAAGACGAAAGATGTGTAGTAAGATGAGTAGTTTCAGAGGGTAACCATAAACGGTAGGTCTGTCATAAAAGTTTTAAAGAGTCACCCATTATTAGAATGACGGGAAGTAGGAAGGGAGGGGATAGGTAAAAGAAATGAAAATCACCAAAAACGGAAAAATATGAAAGAATGAAATCACCCCAAAACCTATACTTTCTTTTGGTGTGTTTTTACGAGACATACGGGTATATTTACTCTTTGAGAACTAAGGGCTTTTCTATTTACCTTCTGTCTTTCTAACCCTAAGGAGAAGAGTGTCATAAAGTGAATTCTTATTAGAAGACACGTTATAAACGTTAAGTACACTACGTCATGAAAAATTTTTAGTTATATTTACAGTACAACAATTATCTCTAAGTCACGGGTGTATTTCCTCTACCCCCACTTGAGTCAGGTAAATTAAGAGACGGTCAGTCTCGAGTGGGCCGATTTCACAAGGCAAGTTTTCCGTACATAGGTTTACGTTTGTCTGTCCTACTTTTTCGGATCCTTATTACGGTATATTACTTTTCGACTTCTCTACTATACCACAATCTTTTGTACTTAATCAGGTCCTGTTCGAAAAAGACAAACTCCTCATTCGTACGTTGAACCCTTTTTTAAACCTGAAACTTTAGATTACTTGAAAAAAAGTTTTTCAATAAAAGTAAATAACTAAACTGACGTGGTCCAGAATCGACACCGTACACCCTAGAAGTCGACGTCGTACACCCTGGATCAAGGGACTGGTCCCTAGTTTGGGTCCGGGGGACGTAACACTTGTGTCTCAGAATCGGTGACTTGGTGGTCCGTTCAGGAAGGTTACTTGATACAAAATTTGAATGACGACATTCCTGGGTAGGGGAATAATATTTAACTCCTTTCTTTTGGAAAGTAAGGTCCTAATAGAACCCACAGTGTCCTCTAGTTAGTCGGAACACGATCTAGCCGAGACTATATTAAGTCATGGACCCATGTCTATACAATGGATGGAATTAAAACTGGTTTTGACTCATTCCGTTCGGGACAAGGAGGACTAAATGTACTCCTTTTGTTACGAATGTTTTCAATTCCCTGAACGGGTAGAAACATTCACCGTAAGTTGCATCTCTCCTTTTTTTACTTCTTTCTTTAACCTTAGCGAGTCAACACAGGTTGAGAAACACTGGGTACCTGACATCGGATAGTCCGAAGAGGAAGGTACCCTAAAAAGGTCCGTTATCATGACCTCACCCGACGGTACGGAAGAGGTCCCCTAGAAGGGTTGGGTCCTTAGCTTGGGGCCGGAGGGTGTAACATCTGTCTGCGAAATAGTAGACTCGGTGGTCCCTTCAGGGTACATCTCCTCCGGGAGTTTTTTTTTTTTTTTTTAGGTAATAATCGTGTGCTTACTTCTTCCGTAAAATAAGATCCAACGAGGTCTTTGGTAGTGTTCGGAAAGTCGTACTCTTTTAATAGTCGAATTCCTTTTCAGAATAATGTAAAACCTCGACAGATCGTTATTTTGTCAAAAGAATTTTTGGGTCTTTGAAGGAACAGGGAACTAAACAAGTGTGACCCCGACCGTTTTCTCAAAGGCTCTTAGATCTTGACTCTAAAGAAGTGACGCACCTTCCGTTCTGAGGTTCCGTACATTGACAGAGGTCGACGACTGTCAATAAAGTAGGTCTGTGGACAATGGGTTTTTTACGTGCGGGACTGTAGATACAGTAAGAGGTGAGGGAGTGGGTCACCGTAGAAGGAAGTATCGGCACGCAGAGATGTACACCGTCATGTATAATAAAGAGATAAACAATGTGACACAAAGGACGGTAGGTCTCGTCTTTCTTTCGAAGTACTCCGGTCCCGGACCCAGGATAGGGGACGACTTAGGGGTCTCGTCCCCGATCGGGAGTATCTGTGACCCCTTATAAACAACTTCATTACTTATTACTTACGGGTTTGGTATCACCTTTTCTTATAATTTTTTTTTTTTCTCACATCTGTGTACATACTCCTCCCACGCCGTTGGGTGGGGTCGTAAGAACGGACCTCTTAGGGTACCTGATATCAGGCACTCCTACGTTTCTCAGTCTGTGCTGACTCGCTGATTAGTGTCGTGTATGTATACATATTGACTTAGTGAAACGATATGTCGTCTTCAATTATGTAACATTTAGTTAATTTGTAATTCATCTTTTTTACTGATGGGGTGAATATAGGAGTTTAAGTACTTACTTAAGTACTTTGTGTAGGTGAGAGAATGAACAAGAAAGGGGCCTTTAGGAAGTAGGACGGTACTGTGGTAATGGGAGGGTGCCTGTGTCAAACCTACTGAGTCACAAGGGTACTCCTTCCCAAGGAAACGGTAAAGTACTTTCGGGACTCGAGCTGACGACCATTGTGCCGGTTTAGGACACGTCCCACGAGATCGGTAAATCGTCAGGTAAACGGTAACGGTACTTGTATACCTTTAGGGAATACACAGTCGGATGTACACTGTCTCTGACAAGGGTAGGTCACAGGGTAAGGTTCCTGGTGTCACGACCTCTTCCTTTTCTCCACCAAGGAAGAGAAACTCTCTCTTTACCGTTCACTCTTCTTTATTTACTTTCAGGTGATAACCCTCGTGACGTAGGGTGGGGACTGTATAGGAAAACACTTCTCGCTGTAGACAATCTCTCTTCACGGGTCGGAAAGAGGAGGGAGACCGAATAGATAGAGACCTTCTTCTCTCACCGAAAAGACTCACCCTTTTCGGGTAAATCCTCTTCCTTGTTTGGTAAGGAAGAAGAAGAGAACCTTTTACCGTCGACTCTCCTTGAACACGAGATCGAACAAGAAACGGTTTACCAGGCGAATCGTCGGTGCCGAGACGAGGACACCCTTCTGAACTACAAAGGATTGTGACAGACTTGAACACACCTAACTAATTGACCCCACGTCGAAACTCGGTTGAGTAATATTGACGTGTAGATTTGATATAGAAGGTCAACTCAGAAAAAAAAAAAGTGAAATAAAATGAAATATTATGACATAACCAAAACGGTATGTAGTTGTACTCAGACGGTACCCACATGTGTACAAGGGTTAGGACTTGAGGGGAGGGTAGAGGGAGGGACACGATAGAGAGACCCAGTAGGGAACCACGTGGTCGGGGTTCGTAGGACATAGGACGTAGCTTGGATCTGACCGTTAAGCAAAGAATATACTATAATATGTACAAAGTTACGGTAAGAGGGTTTAGTAGGGTGGGAGAGGGAGAGGGTGTCTCAGGTTTTCTGACAAGATATGTAGACACAGAGAAAACGACAGAGTATATGTCCCAATAGTGATGGTAGAAAGATTTAAGGTATATATACGGAATCATATGACATAACCACAAAAAGAAAGACCGGATGAAGTGAGACATATTAGCCGAGGTCAAAGTAGGTGGAGTANACATAACCACAAAAAGAAAGACCGAATGAAGTGAGACATATTAGCCGAGGTCAAAGTAGGTGGAGTAATCTTGACTAAGTTTACATAAGAAAAATTACCGACTCATAATGAGATAACACATATACATGGTGTCGAAAGAATAGGTAAGTAGACGACTACCTGTAGATCCAACGAAGGTACAGGACCGATAATATTTGTCACGACGCTACTTGTAACCCCATGTACACAGAGAAAGTTAAGACCAAAGGAGCCACACATACGGGTCGTCACCCTAACGACCCAGTATTCCATCAAGATAAACGTTAAAAAATTCCTTAGAGGTGTGACAAGAGGTATCACCGACATGATCAAACGTAAGGGTGGTTGTCATATTCTCCCAAGGGAAAAGAGGTGTGGGAGAGGTCGTAAATAACGACCATCTGAAAACCAAGTGTCGGTAAGACTGACCACACTTTATCATGGAGTAACACCAAAACTAAACGTAAAGAGACTATTACTCACTACAACTCGTAGAAAAGTACACAAACAATCGGTAGACATACAGAAGAAACCTCTTTACAGATAAATCAAGAAACCGGGTAAAAAACTAACCCAGCAAATAAAAAGACCTTAACTCGACGTATTCAACGAACATATAAAAACTCTAATCAACAAACAGTCAACGAAGTAAACGATAATATAAGAGGGTAAGACTTCTGACAGAAAAGTAGAACGAATATCAAAGGAAACAACATGTCTTCGAAAATTAAAATTAATCTAGGGTAAACAAATAAAAACGAAAATAAAGGTCATAAGACCCTCCACCCAGTATCTCCTAGGACGACACTACATACAGCCTCTCACAAAACGGATACCAGAGGAGATCCTCAAAATATCAAAGACCAGAATGCAATTCTAGAAATTAGGTAAACCTCAAATAAAAACACATACCACAATCTTTCACAAGATCAAAGTAAGAAAATATTCACCAACTGGTCAAAAGGGTCGTGGTGAACAATTTCTCTAACAGAAATCAGGTAACATATAAGAACGGAGGAAACAGTTTCTATTCCACAGGTATCCACACACCTAAATAGAGACCCGGAAGATAAAACAAGGTAACTAGATCAGGTCAACTCAGAATTAGTCATTATTTCGTGGATAACATTGAAGTAAAGAGACTGACGTAAAACAGAGAGAAAGTTGACCAAGATTTGAACTTACTCTTCTTCCCTGTGTCGAATAATTAGGGAAACATAGTATTGTTTTGACTCTTCCTGGTATTATGTTAATTTCTTGAGAGAGAGTGGGTCTATTTTACCCTATTCTTCTCAATTCGAAAGAACCTAAAAAGAGGGTCCAGATTCTGTCACTACCAAGGGGTATAGAAAAACAGAGAAACACATAAATTCACCTCTAAATAACTTTTATCCCATGGTTTCTGAACTCCCTTAGAGGACCCTCGATTCAATTTTTTAAGGTTACTACCCATTTTTGAAAAAAGAGGGTTCCTTCAATCTTTAGTGACGAGGGAGGTAACGGTTTACACCAAACTCTTACGGGTACCGGGTAGAACTTGAGGAGTATACTTAGAGGACCTTGGACGTCGTATGCCGGTCATTGAGTTATAAAAGAGGTCCAGAGGTGAAGATACAGACGGAGAGGAGTTGTCCGACACTCTCCTACTCAGGACAATGGTAGTCGGATCAGCAAAACGAAAAAACTAGTCTAGAGTTTCTACTCGATTTAAGATCACCTTAGATTGAGACCAAGTGTTAGAACGTATTGTAAAACTGAAAACGAGTTGAGAGTCTTGTACCTGCTACTACCACCAGGGTGTGCTGTTGGAATAAGGATGTAGTTTGCACCAGTCCCAATCCTGTGTCTGTCGTCGAGAGGTAGGAATGGAACGTCGAACTGAAGGTCCGAGAAGGTTGTAGGAACAGGAGACCTTGGACCCTCTGAACCATTTGTGTTTAATTGAACGACCTTAAGTAGACGGAGAACAGAGAGGGACAAATGGATGCAGACTTCGAGGACTAGTAAAGGAAGACAATGTTTGAATGATGAAAACAATTGGTGAGAAAGGAGGATACAATGATTATCTTGGTGTTATTATCTCCAGATGCACCTTAGATATCTATCTATTAGTTAATAAGGACGGGGTATTCCCATCCTTATTACCGTAGTAACTCTTATTACCCTAATCATTCCCCACTTCTTATTTTAAGTCATTCGACATAGGAACATTTCACACGATAATATAAAAAGTGAAGTTAGTGATTGTAAAGAACTAGTAAACAAAAATTCCGGTACTTGTCCGTCAACGTTTGTCCTGACTCGACATGTGGTCCTTCTTACCTCTGACTCCGTATGTCTCCATTTCCTTCTTTAAGTCACTAATCTGTGTACGATTTCCGAGAAAAGGAAAAAAAAATTCTATATGTTTTCCAGGAATGTTTTCCACATATATATATACGTCAGGTACCCAAACCCTTCTCAACCTGTGCTGAACCGTTGACTTGTTGTTGTATATTTTCCACTTATAAAGAATTAGTGACTAAACTAGGGTCTATCTTTCTATTTCTACCCGAAGAACTGTTATAAGTGTGTTTCTCGTCCGGTCCGTGGTACCGACCTCCGTGTCGATCAAGAGGTTTTACCTAAACGAGTACACGACGGAGTCCTGGACCCACGGTCCGGTACGGGAAATATATGTAACGGTTCATATTAGAAGTGTTGGGAAGACACTTCATCCACAAACGAAGAGGTCTGTCCCCTTCTTCACCTTCGTTTCTCTCCCGTTTCATTGAGTGTTCCAGTTTCCCAAACACTCGGGTCTCCGACCTGAACTTACTCGAGACAGTAGAGATTCCAGTCTTCAAAGTAGGGTCTGGCAAATTAACTAGGGGGATGAAACATCCCAAGAGAGTTAGTAGAAAAGATTTTGACTTTATGTAATTTTTATATTGTCACATTAAATTTCTATATGACGTACAACTGAACTATGTAAACATACTTCACTTCACTTCACTTCACTTCACTTCAGTGAGTCAGCACAGGTTGAGAAACGTTGGGGCACTTGACATCGGATGGTCCGAAGAGGTAGGTACCCTAAGAGGTCCGTTCTTTTGACCTCACCCAATGGTAAAGGAAGAGGTCTCCTAGAAGGGCTGGGTCCCTAACTTGGACCCAGAGGGCGTAACCTCCGTCTTCGAAATTGGAGACTCGGTGAACACACGACATTATTTTAACGGTGACATAGAAATGAATCGTGGAGATAGTGTAGTGTATTAATAGTAAAGAAAGTAAAACCACCGTTATTCATTCTGGATCATTTTACACGACTAATCTGATATCATAGTAACAGACATAAGTGATATGACACGTAATTCTTGAGGTCTTGAACAGATGATCAACCTTCAAACACGGGAATCTGTTGTAGAAACTAGGTAAGTGAGTTGGTGATCACTAAGGAACAGGGGAGATCACCGAATCGACGATTTCTCAGATGGACATTACGTCCTTTAGACCCAAGTCAGGGACCCAACCCTTCTAGAGGACCTCTTTCCTTGTCGACGGGTGAGGTCATAAGACCGGACCTCTTAAGTCAAACATGGAAATCTGTTAAGGAAACTAGGAAAGATAGTTGGTGATGACTAAGAAACGGGGGATCTTCCCTGTGCCTGTGACGGATCACAGGGTGTCCTCGTCCAGACAGTCGTTCGAGACCGCCCCCCTGACCCTGGTGGCACCCCCCACGACAGACGACCGGGACGATCCACCACCGTGTGTTTGTGTAAGGGTACTACATAATAACAAGGACCTTCTGTTAGGTCCTTCCCGGTTCCCACGAAAAGAAGGAACCTTTAGGGAAGAGGTACGTTTTATTTTTTTTCTTTGACTCGTCCATCCCTACTTCTACCATTGCTCCGTGGTCATTGTTCAGATACACCTCCGAGTGTCGTTCAACCACTTATAATCTTTTGTGGTGTCAGAATAGGATGGAGGGATTCTGGAGTCGATTCTGTGAAGTGTACGGGCCGAGGGACGTTCACTCCGTAGGCACGAACGGACGTCGTCCTTCCACCACTCTGAAGTACTGTCACGGTAGAACGAAATACTTTTGAGTAATATGTTTTGACCCATCAATAATCGAAATATTTTGATAAAACGAATGAATTTATCAGTCACTTCCAGTATATCTCGTACCTGAAGAGACTACCGTGTCACATATTTTTAGGTAGACGGTTCCACCCCCTGTACCCAAGTTAGGGACCAGGCCCTTCTAAGGTGTACGGAACCCAGTTGACCCAGACACACGGTGTTGATGACTCGGACACACGACGTTGACGACTTCGGGTACACGGATCTTGGGGTACGAGGAGACGTTCTCTTCGGTGGGGTCACTCTTTCGGTCCATGCTGTTGACACTCGTCCGGGACGAGTGACGTTGATCTCTTTCGGACACGTGTTGTCACTTCCGGATCACGTCGGTTTGTGATTCATTAATTAAATTTTCTAGTATATCTCGTACTTAACCCAATACCCTTTAAGTCAATCCGAGTTTGAACTCTGATTTTGTACTTTGTATTTTATTTTCTATCTAGGTGAAAATAGGTAACTTAACCTTCGACCACCACTCTCTCGTCCTGTATTCGTATTCTAAAACCTTTATTAAACGTCGGTTCCACGTTTCTGACTTTATGTACAGACTAATGAGAGGACACGTACCCGAACGACTCCAAAGATTTAGACGGAACCGTAGGAGAGGACCGGTTCCTGTGACTGTAAAAGTGGGGAACGGTAAAGTGGGAGATTTTAGACCCCGTCGGTCGTTGTGATAGGTACAAACCCCGACCCCTCTGTGTTCGGGGTCGGTTTCCCGTGGTGACCCAATAGCGTAGTCCGGCAGAGTCTATCGACGAATCAAAAATTTTTAGGTGTGAATTGGGAACCCGGGGTCCAGACGTGACCAAGTCTCGTTCCCGTGTCTCCCTGTTAGACTCGACAAACACACCGACGATGAAGCACTCCTAGTCTACCTGTCTAGTGTGGTACGGGGTGTGGTCAGTATGGGAGAGTCGTCCTTAAATAAGACCCGAGACAAAGTGTCTATGATTGTGAGCGGTGAACCAAACCCCTGACCTTTATCGTGTGCGGGAAAAATCTTGTATGTGTACCGAGGGTTCTTTGAGTGGAGCTCACTTTTGGGACTCGGGATAAACCTTCTGAAAGGGTACAGTCTAGGAGTTGGACGAATAGGTAGGTCTGTTCGACAAGATCAAGAACTAAAGACGTAAATACAGGGTTCTGGATCTATTGTGACGGTTAGAGCGGAAACTTTAATTGGAAAGGAGGGAGGTGGTAGGATGGTCCTCAACTGGTAGTGTTCCTGTTACTGTTGTAGATAGATAAAAATGAATACGAATATAGAGGTCCCACATCGGGTGACGAACTTAGTACGGAGGACGTGGTAGTATACAATTCTGTTTGATTTCGGTGGCATTAATTTCGTCACACTCTGGTTCCGTGTTTATTTGTCTAAGAACCCTGTCTTCTCTATCGGGTCCTTGTTTGACTTGCTATACGTTTTTACATCACAACATTAGACAAGAAAAATGTCTATGAATGACCCGTTCACGTGCGTAGTACGAACTGTCACCCTTGTAAACCACTTATTCGATCTATACAAGGACCGGGATTACTTCGATGGTCACCCAGTATCCTTTCCGTCTGAAATTTACCTATCAAAGTAAACATTATTCATGAGTTTTCACTACCTAAAATACGAGGGTAGAGTCCTTGAAATATCAGTAACGAGGGAGGTACACCTTAAGAGGAAGAGAGAAATGGGATTCTATGACCGTGCCGATAAGGAGGTGAAGTAAGTCTAGAGATGACCTACAGTGGAGGAAGATACTTTCCTTCCTTCTCGGAAAATACTGGGTGGGAAAGGACTTGTAGTCAACGAGTTGTGGGAGATTTGTAACTGGGAGAAGTAAAAATTAAAAAACTAATGTGAATATATAGATTATCATACGGTATATAACCATACAAAACATTACCGAAAAACAAACAAGGACGAGGAACTTACTTTCGAGGGATTCTTATGTCCGTAACGAGTGAACACATAAGGGTCCGGGACCTTGTCACGAATGGTCCACCATCCATGACTAGTTTATATATCACTCACTTATTCGTACTCGAATTGCTCCTTCTTAGACAGGTCAGTCGTCTTTTTCGTGTGTATTTAGTTATATCCTAAACCCCTATTGAAAGACTTATGAGATGTGTATTTACGATCTATCAAACGAATCATTTAAATAATCACTACGCATATATTTTTTTTCCTTCTGTTGTCCAATGTGTCCATATCGGTCTGTCGAATAGTGTTTCACTGACGGTGCATTCGCGGTGAGACCTCATCTTTCCCTAGGTGTCGAGTTGTCTCCGTGGTGTGTTCTAGGACGGTCAAAATCACTGGTTTCGTAAGTTCAGACAAACTCTAATTGGGTCAAATTTGTGACTTATGGGACTGACTCCAGAGTCGGCGTCCATTTAGTCCAGTCAACCACCGACATAACAGTCAAGGGTGGTACGGCAAGATGGCCAGGGGGGAGAGGATTAAAGATCGGAGTGGACATAAACTCGAAGTACATTCACTTTAGTTCGTCCTAAAAAACGAATAAGAAAAATAATTCTAAATAAGTATAGAAAGTAGATCTTCCTTGAGTAAGTAGAGTAACGACATTTTGTAAGGTGAATGAATAAGGAAGAAGATGCCTACCGATAAAACCGATAATAGTTATTTCAGTAGCACTCATAAGAATTAGTACAGGTGACCACTTGGACACACAAGTAAAGACAACCCATGTAGATAGATAAGGATCCTCTCCTTCACGACTTAGTGTCTCGTATTTATGCAAGTCGGAATCGTCCATTACGACACATCAAAAGACCTCTTCAACGTGATTATATACACGTAAGATGGTCCTTTCATACTTCTAAAGTCAAAGAGATGTTAACTGGTAAAACTATACCAGTTAGGAAAATTAAAATGGATAAGATCACTGATAATATACAAAAATTATCACTGACAAGCTTAGAAAAAAGACTAAAAGTTATATAAAAAAGAAAAAAAAGATAGTTATAAAAGAAATAAGAATATAAGAGAAACCCAAGACCGACTCAGAAAACAAGCACTATATCTAATTTTATATAAGAGGTTCACACCAAACATTAAGGTAAGAGAGTTTTTCACCGGTTACATAGACAAAAGGAAATATTTACCACAGATATAAAAGGACAAACTCTTTAGAAACGATTTAATTTATCAGGATTTCTATAAGAAGACGTGGAAGTGATCAGGTAAATTTGAACTCGACACATACACCCAACTCCATTCTGAGTACAAAACCAAATGACACAAAATAAAAAAGTATATTTGGAATTCAACTAGGTCGTAGTAATAACGGTTGTTATAGAAGAAAATTAAGACAGTATTTCGTTCACACAAAATACACATTAAGATACCCGAAAATGAAACAAAGTGACCGGATGAACAGACAAGAACGTGATTAATTATATAATTAATGTTACAGAAATATTGGTCAAAACTGTAGTCAACCACCTTTATAAAGTTCAAATAAGACCGATGGAAACCACAAACCGTAAAGGTGTACTTTAAGTTTTAAGTCCAAGAATCAAGGGTTTTTATTTGGAGGACCATAATTCTCGTTGGACCTTTTTAGTCGTTTAAACGTTGCGACAGAGAAGATTAGGTACTTTGTCCTGTATCAGAATTGTAAATAAATCCGAAGCAGACATAAGAAAATTATAACAAGAAGACGTAGCATTTTCGGATCGTGTAACAAATAAAAATCCGTAATCCTGAAACCCCGATGATAGGATGTACCATAATAAACAAATTAAGTAAACATTTTTAACAACCTACCTGTTACCCTTATTTAAATAAAAAATTATAATTAAAAATAGATTGGTGGAATGACTTAAATAAATGATTAAGATTACTAAATATATAAAAATTTTTTGAAAAGAAACACATTTTGGTACAACAGACACTCACTGTTGAAATGAAATAAGGAAAAATTAGGTAATACAAATAAAACATCATTATATGACGTCTCCAGTGTCGGAAGTTCTGTTATAATTTGTCCTTACCTCTCCCGTCTCAGTAAAAGAAGTAGGATTAACAGTTATTTTCAACATTATTGACTAGTAATTTATACTACAAACAAAAACCACACAACATCTATGAGACAGTCTAGTCTTCTGAGGAAAAATATCAATCAAACGATTTTCTAATAAGAAATTTATTGTTTAGTCCCAACTTAAAACAGTTAAAAAAAAGAAGTAGATAACTCTTTTAATAAACCAAAAAGAAAGAAGATAATTATCCTACTTAACTTAGTTAACTAAAGACTTAAAATTTGGTTATAAATAAGAAACTTATTCAAATTTTAATTAGGATTACATCATGAAATTTATTTAAATCGTTCCTTGTAAAAAAAAAAAATTATATGGGAACTAGAGACACACTTTGTCAAAAAACTCTTTCTACATGGACATTAAAAGTAAAGAATATTACATGACGGTCATACCCCTTAGTTTTAATGTGACTGGAGTATCGTAATTAATGTTTCATAAGTGAGACAAGAGACTTTCCAGAATATATTCTGACAACATCAGAAAGGAAATTATAAACATTGATAAGAAGTCACCTTTGTAGACCGGAACCTCAAACGAAACCTTCCAAGGTGTACACAAAACGACCAGTTCTTGACTTCGTTCTACGTCCCTTTTTTCGAGGTCAGACAAGACACTACGCACTCTTTTTTATGTAAGTAGTAAATGTAGGTCTTAAAATCTTCACACAAAGAGTGACTTCTATTAGACGACGACGACTCAACGTCGTCAGCACAGACTGAGGCACGCTGGGGTGTCTGCCGTCGGGTTGTCCGAGGGGTCAGGGACCCTAAGAGGTCCGTTCCTACGACCTCACCCAACGGTAAAGGAAGATCAGTTAGGCATAAGTTCAGTAGACCGGAACCTTATAAAAACAGACATTCTTCAAAGAAAAATTGAGATATATCTCAAGTTTATTGTAAGAGTTAGAAACTAAAGTACTAAAAAAGGTGAAAAGACTCCAATAAGAGTTAATAGAGAAGTTTATATCGAAGACAAGGTTAAAAATTAGTACAGGAAGACCATATACTTAATAGGTTTATAATGTTTATAATTTAGAAGAATTACATAGAGTCCAGATTATATTTGCAAATATGTGAAACTACGAAAAAAGAGATGTATTCAACTAGACTTATAAAAGATAACTGGATAGAATGTCAAGTGATTAGAAGAAAAGATGACGCAGATTAGACGAGTAGATGATTAATTGAATTAATCAGGAATTAAAAACATGAAGGTAATCAGAGAAAAGTTTTACTTTAATAGTTCAAACAGTAGAAAAGACAAAAGAGAGAACTAAAAATCAAAAATCAGTGAAAAGAATTGAGGATCTTGTGTACTATTGAAGAAATAACTCTCAGTTCATAATACGTACCCTTTAATAGTTCTAGTATACTCTGAGACCGACTGTAAGGTGTTTCTCAAATAAAAAAGAAAGACCATCCGTCGTAACTCAGTCTAGAGAAGTTAGGTCAAACACTAACTCGTCAAACTTCTGACCAAAGTCAAAAATCCTACCTATCAGAGAAAGGTCAAGTAATCGCGAGACCACACGAATGGTCCCAAGGTAGATAAACCACTCGAGACTGGAACTTGTAGACGGAAGGGTCGAGACACTCTAATGGTTGTGGAAACGAGTCGGAGAGTCGGAGAATCTGTGTTGAATATGAGATGGAGAATCAGAGAACCGAGACTCGACGAAGTCCTATCATTATGGAGTTCCCCCTTCGTACAGGTCTTACAGACCGAGTGTAGTTTCACGAAGAGACGACGAAAGAAAAAAATTCCTACTAATAGACAAAGAATACCATTAGTAAATAAAAAAAATTAATAAAGAAATAGTTCTATATTAATTGTGAATCGTAATGTAATTAAAGTCCACATGTTGTATTATTAAGTCATAGACATATATGACACTTTACCAGTGTTATACGGATCAATTATAGACAGTGGTATGTATCAGTGTAAAAAAAAGTACACTACTCTTGAAAATACTAAATAAAAGGATCGTTGTAAGTTTATCGTTACGTCATAATAATTGATATCAGCGGTACTTCACTTCAACGAGTCAACACAGACTGAGACTTTGGGGTACCTGACATCGGATGGTGCGAGGAGACAGGTGCCCTAAAAGGTCCGTTCTCATGACCTCACCCAACGGTAAGGGAGGTACGACGTGTAATATAGGGGTACTGGAAACAGGACTTGATGACCGAGACTAAGACATAAATACATGCAATAACGGGAACAACCGAAGTCTAGAAACGTGGGTAAGAGGTTGAAACTCGGGGTAGAGTAGAAAGTCGGGACCCCAAACACAGACAAAAAGGGTCACTTCTGGTACGAGGAGAGGAATTGATTTTAAAGATAAACTAAGAGAAGGAACAATATGAC
Organism: Capra ibex; assembly: GCA_006410555.1. Lineage (NCBI taxonomy): Eukaryota > Metazoa > Chordata > Mammalia > Artiodactyla > Bovidae > Capra > Capra ibex. The sequence goes on from SJYO01014747.1 coordinate 14,588,020, forward strand.
GGAGTCGGGTCGTCCTTAACACTACTCGTCTTGTCTACCCTACTGTGCCTTAGTACTTCTACCTACCAAACCGTCCGTATAAATCACAGGATTTGTAACAGCAATTATTCCTGGGTCGAAGAAAAGATATAAAAGGTAGTATCAAAAAGTGATAAAGTGAAAAACAAGAGGTGGGTTGTGGTGATGTCATGAAGGAAGGTTACCCTGAGTTTTCTGGTAAACTTCGAGTAGGGTGCAATAGAAAGATGGAATAGACGTGCACCGAAACGAAGAATATATAGTAATAGTACACGAGTTCCCAGGTATTGTCCTATTGGTACAGGTTAGATGTACCACTGAAGACGAGATGATCGGTCTAAGATTTATAAAAAAGAAGAGTGGAGTAACATACCTAGAGTTCTTATATCTTAAAAGTACCTTAAAATGAGAAATCGTGATATGGACACAGAAGTTGGATAACTGATCTTGAACAAGATTTAGGTGTTCTAATTTTATAGTATAAAAATGTTATATAGTATTTCTTATAAATATTCTTTTAATTGGTATATTAAAATAAAAATTCTGGAAGATTACAATTTAATACATGAATTGAAAATTGGATCATTTATAGGAAGTCAAGTCAAGTCAGTAAGTCAATACAGTTTGAGAAATGCTGGGGTACTTGACGTCGTGCGGTCCGGAGGGACAGGTAGTGGTTGAGGACCTCAAGTGAGTCTGAGTGTAGGTAGCTCAGTCACTACGGTAGGTCGGTAGAGTAGGAGACAGCAGGGGAAAAGGAGGACGGGGGTTAGGGAGGGTCGTAGTCTCAGAAAAGGTTACTTAGTTGAGAAGCGTACTCCACCGGTTTCATGACCTCAAAGTCGAAATCGTAGTCAGGAAGGTTACTTGTGGGTCCTGACTAGGGGAAGTCTTACCTGACCAACCTGGAGGAACGTCAGGTTCCCTGAGAGTTCTCAGAAGAGGTTTTGGTGTCAAGTTTTCGTAGTTAAGAAGCCACGAGTCGTAAGAAGTGTCAGGTTGAGAGTGTAGGTATGTACTGGTGTCCTTTTTGGTATCGGAACTGATCTGCCTGGAAGCAACGTTTTCATTACAGAGACGAAAACTTATACGATAGATCCAACCAGTGTTGAAAAGAAGGTTCCTCATTCGTAGAAAATTAAAGTTCCGAAGTCAGTGGTAGATGTCACTAAAAGCTCGGGGTTTTTTATTTCAGACTGTGATAAAGGTGACAAAGGGGTAGATAAAAGATACTTCACTACCCTGACCTACGGTACTAGAAGTAAAAGACTTACAACTCGAAATTCAGTTGAAAAAGTGAGAGGAGAAAGAGAAAGTAGTTCTCCGAAAAATCAAGGAGAAGTGAAAGACGGTATTCCCACCACAGTAGACGTATAGACTCCAAGAACTATGAAGAGGGCCGTTAGAACTAAGGTCGAACACTAAGAAGGTCGGGTCGCAAAGAGTACTACATGAAACGTATAATCAATTTATTCGTCCCACTGTTATATGTCGGAACTGCATGAGGAAAAGGAAAAACCTTGGTCAGACAACGAGATACAGGTCAAGATTGACAACGAAGGACTGGACATATATCCAAAGAGTTCTCCGTCCAGTCCACCAGACAATAAGGGTAGAGAAAGTCTTAAAAGGTATCAAATAACACTAGGTGTGTCAGTTTCCGAAACCGTATCAGTTATTTCGTCTTTGTCTACAAAAAGACCTTGAGAGAACGAAAAAGCTACTAAGTCGCCTACAACCGTTAAACTAGAGACCAAGGAGACGGAAAAGATTTTGGTCGAACTTGTAGACCTTCAATTACCAAGTGCATAACGACTTCGGACCGAACCTCTTAAAACTCGTAATGAAATGATAGGAATAAGGTCATATTGTTTAAGGGAAGTCAATTATGATGGGTAATCTTTCCCGTTACTGAAACTTCCCTATATAAAGTTTTCGGTTTAGACAGTAACAAAAAGGTCAACTTCTTACAACGATACGATGACAACACGTGAGGTAAGGAGATTTGGTCCCCAACCGTCTGATGACGGATACCCGGTTTACATCGAGAGGAGAACATAAACATCCCGGGTTACTTGATCCTTACTAAAAGTGGAAAAATTTACTAATGTAAACTTTACGAAGATATCCAGAAACGAAAACGGAGACCCGAACGTTTGGATTTGGTAAATAATAGACCAGGAAATACTTTCTCGAAAGACTGGGGAACCACTCGAGTATTATTTGGGATACGGAAATTCCGTGATTCATTTCACGGTTGTCTCCAGTTTTAGTGACCAAGAGAACTCACCTCGACGTCCTGTTATCCAACAAACACAGTTTTCGGTGGTCCGAGACGAGACGAGTAATAATATAAAAAAAATTAATATCGAACTGTGAAGAAGAAGAATTTTTATGAATAAATAAATGAACCAACGTACTCTAGAATCAACACCGTATACCCTAGAAATTAACACCGTATACTCTAGATCAAGGGACTGGTCCGTACTTTGGACCCAGGGGACGTAACCCTTGAGTCTCAGAATCGGTGGTCCCTTCAGGGAGACGAGTGAAACTTTATTTCTGTAGTACTGAAAGACCTCCTACTTTGATTTTCTAGTACATCTAACGGTTTTTCGTCGAAACCCATTCTTACACAGGAAGAGGTCTCTGTAGTAACGTTAAAGGAAGGAGGATCAGTTTCTGAGTTGATTACGACCCTTTCTAACTCCCGTCCTCCTCTTCCCCCAATGTCTCCTACTCTACAACCTACCGTAGTGGCTGAGTTACCTTCACTCAAACGCGTTTGAGACCCTCAACCACTTCCTGTCCCTTCGGACCACACGACGTCAGATTCGTCAGCGTTTCTCAAGTTGTGTTGAATCGTTGACTTGTTGTTCACTTTTACCTTCTCGGATAAGGTCACGTGTTGACAAAACTAAAGGTATCAATTATGAGACGGTTAGAACAAAGAGGTCCGACCCCGACGCCCCCTTCTTCGTCTTGACCCTTCCGTCGCGAAGTACTCTACTCTGTAAAACCTTAGGTCAGGAACCAAAACATCCGAGGCCTTATACTGAGAAAAATAGTGAGTTCAGACTAGTCCGAGAGCCCGTTACTGAGTGTGATTAAGTTAAGTGCTGGTCTACGGTCCAACGACTAAACGTGACCCTCCTCATGAACAGTACTCTGTGTCCCGACCGATAAAGACGACGACCTTCTTGAGAGAGAGAGACCCTCTCACCTAACTATGTCCTCCGGTTTGACTCCAACAGTCGTTCGAGACGTTCCAGAATCTCTGGGTCCTCCAAAAATTCCAATAAACGTAATGTCCGAGTATCAGGAAATCGTGTAAAAACGGTTTTTTTGAAGTCAAATAGATCCGGTCCCCAGTCGTCTGATGCCGACCACCCAACCAGTGGACAAAAACATTTACTCAAAATGACTTTGTGTCGGCAAGAGTAAGTAAATACGTACCAGACACTGACCGAAGACGTTGTCTTTGAGATACCGGATGTTTCGGATTTTGTATATAATAGTTCGGGAAGTCTCAACAACGACAAGTCAACGAGTTAACACAGACTGGGAAACGTTGGGGTACCTGACGAGAAATCTCCGGTCTATCATTTGGATGTGATTAGATTAGATTAGATGATTAAACGTGATCACAAAGAGTTCGACATCAAAACTGGATAGCCACAAAATTTTTCAGTAAAATTTCTAAATACTAGTCGTAAAATAAAGTTCATCTTGTTGTTGTTACCCTGTATAGTCTCAGGTACAATAAAAGTTCCATTCATAATGTGACACTTTACAAACAAAAACTTACGACATTACCGATTAAAGTCCACAGTTGGACTACCGGGTTCCCAACGAGTCTACAGACACTCTCACAAAGACCTTCTCTAATCGTAAACTTGACACCTGAAACATTTCGTCTAAGTCAAGTCAAGTCAACGAGTCAACACAGACTGAGAAACTCTGAGGGACCTGTCATCGTGTAGTCCGAAGGGACAGGTAGTGATTGAGGGCCTCGAACGACTTTGAGTACGAGAAGCTCAGCCACTACGGTAGGTTAGTAGAGTAGGAGACAACAGGGGAAGAGGAAGACGGAAGTTAGAAAGGGTGGTAGTCCCAGAAAAGATTGTTCAGTCGAGAAGAGTAGTCCACTGGTTTCATAACCTCAAAGTCGAAGTCGTAGTCGGGAAGGTTACTTATAAGTCCTGACTAAAGGAAATCCTACCTGACCAAACTAATTTACACTAATTAATTACGTGTAAATTAGATTACACGTAATTAAAAATTTTTGTGGTAGGAACATCTCTTCCCCCTGTTTTTCTTCGTTTACATCTTTTTATACCCTTTGGATAACTTTTACACAAGTAAAGGGGTCATGGGGAACGACAGGTTCCCTGAGAGTTCTCAGAAGAGGTTGTGGTGTCAAGTTTTCGTATTAAAGAAGTCACGATTAGAAAGAAACACCAGGTTGAGAGTGTAGGTATGTACTGATGTCCTTTTTGGTATCGAAACTGATAAGCCTGGAAACAGTCGTTTCATTACAGAGACGAAAATTTATACGACAGATCCAACCAGTATCGAAAAGAAGGTTCATCGTTAGTAGAAAATTAAAGTGCCGAAGTCAGTGATAGACGTCACTAAAACTTCGAGTTTTTTTATTTCAGACAGTGACAACGGGTTAGATAAACGGTACTTCACTACCCTGGTCTACGGTACTAGAATCAAATAACTTACAACTCGAAATTCGGTTGAAAAAGTGAGAGGAGAAAGTGAAAGTAGTTCTCCGAGAAATCAAGAAGAAGTGAAAGACGGTATTCCTATTTCGTCTAGCGGGAGGAGGTTTCATCCTCTCGTAGTAAGTTAGACAACCACGGGACCTATCTTGTTTTTCCATCTCTTTTAGACTTAAGTCGGAGACTGACTGACTCAACACCGTAGTCAGAAACGGGAACCACAAGGATCAAATACCCGGAAGTCTGAGGCTGATATGAGACGTGGGGGTCGAAGGACCTCCCGAAGGACCCACCACGATCACCGTTTCTTGTGTGGACGGTTACGTCCTCTGTTTTCTCTGCACCTAAGCTAGGGACCCAGTACTTCTAGGAGACCTCTTCCCTTATCGATGGGTGAGATCGTAAGAACGGACCTCTTAGGGTACCCGTCTCCACGGACTGTCTGACACCAGATATCCCACCGTGTCTCAACCTGTGCTGACTTTGTTGAATCGTACGTACGTACGGCCGAAGGACCCTAAAAGAAATATCAACTATCTCTCGTCTAGTATTCTGAAAAGTCGGCGGTATTAATGTACTCGGTTACAAAATGATTTAGAGAGACATATGGATAACCAGAACAAAGAGACCTCTTAATTATGTGTACGTGTATATGTCTATACACATATACATAGGACCGAGGATGACATTTTACTGAAAAGAATAACTACCAGTACAATTTACTTCAAAGTTTTTGTGACTGGATTTTTTTTTTTTAAGGACATAAGAATCTGTTAAAACTCTTTGTGACTTCTTGAGAATTCAAAGTCTGAAGGGAAAACTGAAAGTAATAATAAATATTAAATATTATTATTATGACATACCATGTAGTAGTAAAAATTCACAGAAAGTGTGTCTAGGGGTGTTTAAAAGTGTCGTTTGACGACTTGTTCCTTGATAAGGGGAAGTATCTCAACTCTTTTGGTACCAGGGGGCAAATCGACAGAACCAGTGCCGGTGTCAAGAAAAGAAAACCGGTGTCACGTACCGTTCACCCTAGAATCAAGGGGTTGGTACCTGACTTAAACACGGAGATGAAACCCTCGTGTGTCAGAATTGGTCACCTGGTGGTCCCTTTGAGGTTCCGGTGGGAAGAATTTCGACTTCAAACAAAACTTTGGGGACAGAAGACTGAGTAGTAGGTCCCGAAAAGGTTGGTACTTGATAGAAAGATCTCAGATTCTTTGAAGAAGGACAGACTATTAGGGAGAATTTTCCGAAATCCTAAAAGTCCTAATAGAAGAAATGTAAGAGAAAATACGACTATCGAAACCCTATTTCACGAGATCTCTACGGAGAACGGTTTTGGTAGGGACATTGAGAGTCGTTCCGGTCCTGTACTGTCGAAGTTCCACAAAGAGTGGGAGGACATACCTCCTGAATGTTCCTATTCCTAGAAGATGACGGTTGGACCGTTTTAACTGACGAAGTTTTAACCCTTTCCTCATACAGTTCCGACATACAATAGTGAGACGGATAGATTGAATGTACGTCTTACTTCATTGTCAGCGAGTCAACACAGCCTGAGAAACACTGGGTACCTGACATCGGACGGTCCGAGGAGACAGATCCCCTAAATGGTCCGTTCTTACGATCTTACTCGACGGTAAAGAAAGATGTCTCCTAGAAGGACTGGGTTCCTAGTTTGGGTCCAGAACTCGTAACGTCCTCCTAAGAAATGGTAGACTTGGTGGTCTCTTTTCACTTAGTGCGTTTTGCGGTCGGACCTACTTAATGTTCGACCTTAGTTCTGACGGTCCTCTTTATAGTTGTTGGAGTCTATACGTCTACTGTGGTGAGATCACCGTGCTTCACTCCTCCTTGATTTCTCGAAGAACTACTTCCACTTTCTCCTCTCGCTTCTTCGACCGAATTTTGAGTTGTAAGTATTTTGATTGCAGTACCGTAGACCAGGGTACTGAAGTATCGTTTATCTACCCCTTTCTTCCCTTCGTCACTATCTGAAAGAAAAGCACCCGAGGTTTTAGGGACGTGTACCACTGACGTCGGTACTTTCATTTTCTACGAACGGGGTACCTTCTTTTAGATACTATTTAGATCTGTCGTATAATTTTTCGTTTCTGTAATGAACCGACTGTTTCCAGACATATCAGTTTCGATACCAAAAAGGTCATCAGTACATATCTACACTCTCATCCTGATATTTCTTCCGACTCTCGACCTCTTAACTACCAAAGTTTAACACGACGACCTCTCCTGTGAATTCTCAGGGAACCTGTCTTTCCTCTAGTTTAGTCAGTCGGGATTCCTTTTAGTTGGGATTTATAAGTAACCTTCCTGACTACCACTTCGACTTCGAGGTTCTGAAACCGGTGAACTACACTTCTCGACTGACTAACCCTTTCTGGGACTACGACCCTTTCTCACTTCCGTCCTCCTCTTCCCCTACTCTATCAACCTACCCTAGTGGCTGAGTTATCTGTACTCAAACTCGTTTACAGTCCTCTACCACTTGCTGTCCCTTCGGACCGTACGACGTCGGGTACTCCAACGTTTTTCAACCTGTGCTGAATCTCTGACTTGTTCTTCTTCCTAGACCGTTCTGACCCCTACGTCTCACTGTACCTGGGTGGGTGAACCAGAGATGGGAAGAGGTGGAAAGGGTCCCCACTTACTTTAATTAAAATTTGACAGTCTAGCCCTCCCCGGTTACAAAGAAGTACGTAACCCTCGACCCATTGTAGTAAACCCTCCAGACAGAAACCGTGACCTTTTACGGAAGATGGAACTGTAACCTCTTAATTCTCTGGAACTCCTTCTCGTCACCCTCTGTCTTCACTCGAGGTCCACAGTGGGGACTGTAACTCTCGAACGGGACGTGACTTTCGAAAATGGGTCTACTCGAGTCAAGTCGAGGGTGTAGAGATACACTGTTACTTCAAACTCTATTCGACCACCAGACACGTTTCGGTGTCTCTACCGTCACCGTCTTGACCCGGAGTTTAAATCCGTTAAACTGAGGACTCGGGTACAAAAATTAGTGACATCCATGACTGTGGGAGGACGGGGGGTTGATGGGGGAGAGACGAAAAAAAAAAAAAAAAAGTCAAAACAGACACGGTATCCAGTATACCCTAGAATCAAAGGACTGGTCTCTAGCGTGTGTACGGTGGATATAACCTTCGTGTCTCAGAATTGGTGACCTAATGTTCCCCTCAGGATGAGAGGGAAAAACTTACTTCCCTCATATTTTCGAGAACTCTAACAGAGGAGGATCCGACACGTCGTATTGGGTGGTCTATCCTTTCGTCCCGGACCCACTTCGGATGAAACCCCAGTCACGTGTAAACTGGACTAGGAGGAAACCCGACATTCACAGACCTGAACTAGTGTTTTCTACTTTCCGTAGTTCCCGTCGTCCCTTGAGAATTGTAAACGACTTCTACCGATCTGTTTATTTTCTGATTGTCGTACCCCTATTTCAAGGGGGAGGTCAAAGTCCTTTTACCCATCCTCCCAATCTTAGAACGACCATCAGTGAAACTATGAGTTTCCCTTCTATTGACAGAACTTCTACTACCACATTTCAACTGAAAGAAGGGGACGAGGAAAGAAGGACATTTAGAATCCTTTATTTCTCCCCTCACTCTTGATTTTTGCCGGGTAGTGACCCTGGGTGGAAGACGTTCCGGTGACTTCCCACAACCCTCGTACCCCTATAAGGTCCTCGGGACTTAAGACTCCAAGAAGGGTCCGTCCCGGTCACCAACGACTCTATCGTCCTCACCATCCTCAACGGAGGTACAGGGAAGTTCTCTGTGTCGATTTCTGTAAAAGACTTTTAGGAAGGTCAGGACCCCCCTCCAATGACCAATTATTGTTACTCCGGACCAGGAGGTCCTTAACCAAAATGAAAATTTTAAATTAACATAATTTAATTACAATACCCTCATATCGACGAAATGTCACAACATAATCACAGACGACGACGATTCAGTGAAGTCAGCACAGGCTGAGACACGTTGGGGCATCTGTCGTCGGGTGGTCCGAGGAGACAGGGACCCTAAGAGGTCCGTCCTTATGACCTCACCCAACGGTAAAGGAAGAGGTTACGTACGTACGTACGATTCAGTGAAGTCTGTACAGGCTGAGACACCCTGGGATACCTGTCGTCGGGTGGTCCGAGGAGACAGGTGTCCTAAGAGATCCGTTCTCATGACCTCACCCAACGGTGCAGGAAGAGGTACATAATCACAGACGACATGGCCTTTTACTTAGTCTGTACGTATATGTATATAGGGGAGGGAAAACCTGAAGGTAGGGTAAGTCCAGTGGAGTCTCGTGACTGATCTCAAGGGACACGATATGTTATCCGAGGGTAAAATATGTATCATAATTATTACATACATACAGTTAGGGTTTGAGGGTTAAGGAGGACGAGGAGGACGAAAAGGGGAACCACAAAAACAAGGGACAGACACAGAGAATCCGTAAATAAAATCTACGACTTCGAAGGAACAGATTAAAGGTCACTCATGACATTTACCCTTCCACCACCCGTCTCTTGTCGGTCAGTTTCCGACACTACAGTCATCAGTGACCAAAACTTCCTGACCCAGTAATGTATTCGATTCAACCCCAACTACTGTACAACTCCTCCTTTAGGTACATCCGGACCACTCACCCGCCGAAAGATTAGTCGTCTAATCGTGTAGGATCTCTGACTACACTCCAGAGATTGGTTTAGGGGTCCTCAATACCTTTTCCCTCCTCCTTTCCTTTTTCTTTCCATGGTTTGACATTGGGGACAGTCCCTCCTCTCTCCCCTTCCCTCTCCTCTGTGTTCTCTTGTCAGTACTTGACCACCGATGTTTCATGACAGAGTCCCAGACTCTTTAAAAAGTCTCATCGAGTTGGAGAGTCCATGAACATATAATCAATCCATTCTACGAGTAAATGTTCGGAAGATCAAGGAAGACCCCTGTGGATACAATGTCAAATAAAACTCGAGGGTGTGAGGTTTTATTCCAGTCCTTTCTCTCTTGTTTCCCACATCCTCTCCTTTGTTAAAGGAGATGGGAGAATCTAGGACGTTGAACGTAGACGTTTAATTTGACTTTTTGTCTAATTGGCTTGTAAAACAAACTACGATTACAACTGTACATGTGTTCTTCAAGTATCTTTTCTTTATTTCAAGGTTTCTCCGTCAATCTGAGTCTCCAAATGTATGGTAAAATTGTTTCCCACTATTTAATACTTCTGTACTGAACTGTTTCTTTTCCACAAACCCGAAGATCCTCACCATTTGATACTCTTCTATTTATAAACCCCCCACCCCCCCTTCCCAACGAGTAACCTTCTTTTCGATACCGGTAGGATCTGTCGTATAATTTTTCGTCTCTGTAATGAAACGACTCGTTCTAGACTTATCAGTTTCGATACCAAAAAGGTCATCAGTACATACCTACATTCTCAACCTGATATTTCTTTCGACTCACGACTTCTTAACGACAAAAACTTGATACCACAACGTCTTCTGAGAACTCTCAGGGAACCTGACGTTCCTCTAGGTGGGTCAGGTAGGATTTCCTTTAGTCAGGACTTATAAGTAACCTCCTGACTACGACTTCGACTTTGAGGTTATGAAACCGGTGGACAACACTTCTTGACTGAGTGACCTTTTCTGAGACTACGACCCTTTCTATCTCCCGTTCTCTTCCCCTACTGTCTTCTACTCTACCAACCTACCGTGGTGACTGAGTTTTCTGTACTCAAAGTCGTACGAGGCCCTCAACCACTACCTGTTCCTTCGGATCGTACAACGTCAGGTACCCCAGCGTTTCTCAACCTATGTTGACTCGCTGATTTGACTTGGATTGACTTGACTTGACTTGATCCCCTTTCATCCTCAATAAATCATTCGAAGACAAACACGAACTGTGTAGGTTCTTGATAGAGACGAGTATTTCTAATAAGAACCCTACAGGGACCACGAGGTCACCAATTCTAAGACGGAACGTTACGTCCCCTGTACCCAAACTAGGGACCAGAGTCTTAATTCTAATGACGTATTGCACCCCGTTAATTCGAATACACGGTGTTGATGTCTTGGGCGTTCGACGTTGTTCTCTAGAAGAGACTACATCACTTCTGGGGTACACGACGTCTACGAAACGGTAGACTCGGTGGTCCCTTCGTGTTTTTCCTTTCCATATGGCTAAACTTACGTCTCAAGGTTTCTTATCGTTCCTCTCTATCCTTTCGGAAGGAGTCGCTAGTTACATTTCTTTATCTCCTTTTGTTATCTTACCCTTTCTGATGTCCAGAGTAGTTCTTTTAATCTCTATGGTTCCCTTGTAAAGTACGTTTCTACCCGAGTTATTTGCTGTCTTTAGCGTACCTGGATTGTATTCGTCTTCTATAATTCTTCTCCACCGTTCTTATGTGTCTTTTTGACATTTCTTTTCTAGAAGTACTGGGTATATTAGTACTACCACACTAGTAAGTTGATTTCGGTCTGTAGGACCTTACACTTCAGTTCACCCGGAATCCTTCGTAGTGATACTTGTTTCGATCACCTCCACTACCTTAAGGTCAACTCGACAAAGTTTAGGATTTTCTACTACGATACTTTCACGACGTGAGTTATACGGTCGTTTAAACCTTTCGAGTCGTCACCGGTGTCCTGACCTTTTCCAGTCAAAAGTAAGGTTAGGATTTCTTTCCGTTACGGTTTCTTACGAGTTTGATGGCGTGTTAACGTGAGTAGAGTGTACGATCATTTCATTACGAGTTTTAAGGGGTTCGACCCGAAGTCGTTATACACTTGACACTTGAAAGTCTACAAGTTCGACTTTCCGTCTCCTTACTCTCTAGTTTAACGGTTGTAGACGACCTAGTACCTTTTTCGTTCTCTCTATGTCTTTTTGTAGATAAAGACGAAATAACTGATACGGTTTCGGAAACTGACACACCTAGTGTTACTTGACACCTTTTAAGACTTTCTCTACCCTTATAGTCTGGTGGACTGGACGGAGAACTCTTTGGACATACGTCCAGTCCTTCGTTGTCAATCTTGACCTGTACCTTGTTGTCTGACCAAGGTTTATCCTTTTCTTCATGCAGTTCCGACATATAACAGTGGGACGAATAAATTGATTATACGTCTCATGTAGTACTCTTTGCGACCCGATCTTCTTCGTGTTCGACCCTAGTTCTAAAGACCCTCTTTATAGTTATCGAAGTCTATACGTCTACTGTGGTGGGAATACCGTCTTTCACTTCTCCTTGAATTCTCGGAGGACTACTTTCACTTTCTCCTCTCACTTTTTCAGCCGAATTTCGAGTTATAAGTCTTTTGGTTCTAGTACCGTAAACGAGGACGGTGGACTACACTTCCCGACTGAGTAAACTTTTCTGGGACTCCGACCCTTTCCAACTCGTCCTCCTCTTCCCCTGTTGTCTCCTACTGTAACAACCTTCCGTAGTTACTGAGTTACCTGTGCTCAAACTCGCACGACACTAAGTACCACAACGTTTATCAACCTGTGCTGACTCACTGACTTGACTTGACACGACGTCCCTAGACTCAACTGTGTCAGTTTATTTATGTATTTGTTTACAAAAAAAATATTTCCTAACAAGAGAAACACTACACTCTACCCCCGTAAAAGTCATTCCCTTTTAATACGGGACAAAATCTGTCTAAGCCCCTCCAATCCTTCGAAAAGGGCACAAACGTTAAAGAGTTAAAGGAAGTTGAGTTTTATTACAAATGTAGTTTCACCGTGTACCACCCGACCGTATAAGACTGGGGGAAGATCCTCCTTACGGACCGTTGTCTTTATCATAATGTCACCCGTCTTCTAGTGTCAAAACTCCATCTTTCACTATCTATGTTCTTACCATATGTCCCGTCGCATTGGTGTACGACGACGACGATTCAGCGAAGTCAGCACAGGCTGAGACACACTGGGGTATCTACCGTCGGGTGGTCCGAGGGGGTAGGGACCCTAAGAGGTCCGTTCTTGTGACCTCACCCAACGGTGAATGATCTCTGTGTCTTTACAGGTACGAGATACATGTGTTTTTGTACCAGAACGTGTCCTCTTTCTCTGTACGTACTTATTAATGTGACTTTGAGCTAATCACTATACTAGATCAATCGTTGGTTTATACAGTCTTCTCGGCTCACACCCACAATAGCGTGTCCACACCGTTTACCAAGAATGGCAGTGACCCCCGTGTCGCGACCCGTACCGTAAGGACGAGAGTAGGCCTGCGACCTACTTTAGGATTTCACCGAATGATCAAAACAGATTCCTCCTACCACGAGACAAAGAGTACCGTTGATCACTTGACCCCGACAACGAGGTCGAATCGGTCGTGGACTCAAATTCTCGACGACTGAATCCCCGGGCCCCTTCTGAGAGTGGTCGTCCACACAAATGTTATTTTCTGTCTCACTACAAATAAGTCAAATCGTTATTATTAAAGAATCACTCCTCCCCGACTTTTAATTACGACTTTGGTTTATGGTGTGGACGTCAATTAAACTCCACAACACGCACACACACACACACACACACACACACACACAGACACACACACATATGTATACGTGGGAATCCGTGGATCACAGACCTATATATTTGTATATACGTGTTTGTATGTAATACTTCTACACAGATTCGAATACAGTTGGATAATCGTTTGGTTTATATTTACACATAGGAACTTTATTGAAAAATTTTTCTCGTACCCAAGTGAAAAAGAACTTGTAAAAAAAAGTAATGTTAAAACTTTCAGTTTCTTCTTTCTAACATATATCGATAGTAAGTGGTTTCCTGATGATACTAGGCCTAAGTAAATAAATACTTAAAGACTTTATCCATAACGACTAGAATGACATTTCTGTTTGTCTCGGAATTTTCTCTAATGTAAATCATGAAACGGGTGACTTAATCATTAATGGTTTCTATGCGAAACTCGAGTCGAATAGACTAAACCCCAAGTAAGGGGAAAAATAGTGTAATACGACGAAGTAGGATGACTCCTCTTTATTAAAGTGGGTTTCCGACAATTGAGGGAGCCGGAAATCCTAGGACTATGGGTCTTACCCACCTGGAACCTCCGGAACGTCTTGTCTGGACTTACTTCACTGTGGATGTCTTCCCGACTGAAGGTACTTCGTGGGAGTACACGTCCGTCTCTTCTCGTAGGTGGTGCTCATTCGGTGACCAGGTGGGGGTCCAACAACGACTCGGTCCACTCGCGTCGTATTTCGGTTGGTCCGGTCGTCAGTTCGGAGTACCTCACAACGACACGGTCTGGGAAACTCTGGCAAACTTGTACCTGAAAATTTTTACTGAAGAGACGAGACTTCAGGTACATACTAAACTTCTCTTCCTGGTGAAATTCAGTTTAGTTCGAAGGTACTTTTGTTTATGGGTTCTTGGGTGTCTATGAATTCCTTCTTCTTTTGAACAGAAGACTCTTTTGTCTGTGTATCCTTCCCCAATAGACACAAGGTCTTCTAGTAAACCGGATCGTTCCTGAAGGATGCTGTATTGTTAGAGGAGACGACGACGACGATTCAACGAAGTCAGTACAGGCTGAGACACGCTGGGGTGTCTGCCGTCGGGTGGTCCTAGGAGCAGGGACCCTAAGAGGTCCGTTCTTGTGACCTCACCCAACGGTAAAGGAAGAGGTTACGTACTTTCACTTTTCATTTTCACTTCAGCGAGTCAACACAGGCTGAGAATCGCTGGGGTACCTGACGTCGGAAGGTCCGAGGAGGCAGGTACCCTAAAAGGTCCGTTTTCATGACCTTTTACCCCACGGTAACGGAAGAGACTTGTTAGAGGAGATCATCAAAAGTTTATACTGGACCTCTCGTCTGCCCGAAAGAGACTAGAGGACGTCCTCAGAACGGTAAACCATTACCTTCCGAACGTGAAACTGGTTCTTACAATCAGTGAGTCAACACAGGTTGAGAAACACTGGGTTCCTGACATCGGACGGTCCAAGGAGATAGGTACCTTAAGAGGTCCGTTCTTATGTTTTCACCTATCGGCAAGGGAAGAGGTCCCATAGAAGGACTGGGTCCCTAACTTCGCTCCAGAAAACGGAACGTCCACCTAAGAAATGGTAGACTCGGTAGTCCTTTCGGGACCTAGTTCTCTCTGGACGATTGAGATCGGTGTGTCAAAACGTTCAAGTTCCCCTAAGTTGTTTTTCAGTCCCCTTCTTAGACTAGAACCTGGTGAACTACCACCTCTCCAACAAACAATTACTAGAAGTCTTCGTCTTGTACACAGTGACCTTCCCGTCCCTCTCATTCCACAGCGTAAAACTCCAGTCTCCATCCGTACTTCCTACTGGTGCCTCGAACCGGAGGTACTGACCTTTGCCGGTCAGTCTCTCCTTATTTTTCTCACGAACAGTACGTCTACTCCCAGTGGGTCTGGACGTTGGAGGACTGGGGTACGGGAGGAACACAGGAATGTTGTTTCGAGTGCACAAGGACCTTAGAGTGGTTCAGTAGAGCCAGTGGGGGGACGGGGGTCCTCTCGAGAGGAAGGAGAGAACAATACGTCGCGACGATGAAGTGAGGGGGTGTCCCCAGGAATCGTGTACACTGGGCTAGGACATAGATAAGGTCAAACACAGGATAGAAGAGATGATCTAACATCTTCCTCTCAACTCCAGAAAGTTCATTCGGTCTTTCTTTTTGTGGTTATGTCATATGATTGTGTATATATACCTTAAATCTTTCTACCGTTACTACTGGGACATACGCTCTGTCGTTTTTTCTGTGTCTACACATATATATATATATATATGTGTATGTGTATAGGGGAAAACCCAGAGAGAGGGAGGGAGGGTGGGGTGCAGGTAGATCCAGTGGTGTCTCGTGTCTCGACTCGAGGGACACGAATGCTGTCCAAATGTGTGCCATCACGTGTATGTAGTTAGGGTCAAAGGGTCCAGTAGGGTGGGTGGGGGATCGGGACACAGGTGTTCAGACAAGGGAAACAGACACAGAGACAAGGACGGGACGTTTATCCAAGTAGACATGGTAAAAAGATCTAAGGTGTATACACGTAATTATATACATAAACAAAAGGAGAAAGACTGAATGAAGTGAGACATACTATCTGAGATCTAGGTAGGTACAGATAGGTTTACTGGTTAGAACAAGGAAAAATACCGACTCATTGTAAGGTGACGTATAGACGTGGTACAGAAAAAATAGGTAAGTAGACAACTACCCGCAAACCCAACGAAAGTACAGGACCGATAACATTTATCGCGACGTCACTTGTGACCCGCGTACACAAAGTCAAGATAAAATGGTTGAATAAAGGGTACTATGAGTTGTATTTTCGACCCAAAACAGAAAAATATGGATCTCGTCTTGTGTCGACACGTCACCGTACTTTCTTAGGATCCCTGAGTTTTCTCGTAAACCACTAACTCACTCACTACACGACTGGGTGACTTGCACCTTCCTTGATCGTTAGGACAACCGGAGACATTTTACCCTATTCCGAGTCCGAAACGGGGTCCAGAAGTGTCTTGGTGACTGGAGTGTAGAGGTGTCGACGTCGAAAGAGTTGACCCCTTGGACACTACTGTCTCTGGGAGGACCCCTCGTCGGAGTAGGACATAAACCCGTGTGTCTCCAGGTCCCGAGATCCGAATCGTGGAGTCGTGGTCCGGTCCGAACCCCAACCAGTGAAGAGTTTGGACTTGGAGACCAGGTCGTTGACTGACGAGTCAGTAGACGGAGCAAGAGACAGAACAGGAGTAAAGGTTTATCTACGTATGGGACCGGGACTTGTGGTGAGGGGAACTCGACCGAAACCTGGAGGGGAGAGGACGAAGGAACACGAAGAGACTTGTGTAGACTACTTAGATAGTCGGTGACAGAGAAGGGACAACCAGTGGACCGGGAACGAGTCCATGTCGAGAATTGGATCCGTGACCTAAAACTGGATTCCGGGTGTGTAGGAAGAGCTCTTCTCATCGAGAATAGGATTGAGGGACAAGACTAAGACGTGGAAGTAGGCCAACTGACCCGGTTGTGAACTGGGGACCAGGGAGGGTTACACTCCACCTTCCTTTTATCGTAAAACCTTTAGTGGACTGGTCTCGAGTTCAAAGGTGGACCCATCTGGAACCGTCTCAATAAACTGAAGGAACTTGGAACATAGGAGTTGGTGTTCTTACACCTGAAAATCTAAATGGGTTTCCCACTACCACTGTCAATCTACTCTATAAGACTTGAGTCTTAATTCGTACCACGAATAGTACCTTTCCTGAGTTGGTTCTGAGTGAAGAGGAAACGAACGAGTGGATTAATAAAAAGGGTAGTGGTCAATGCTACCTCAGTTTGAGTTGTAAAGGATTTTTGGGAGGTAAACGGATTGTATATAAGAATTGATAAGGTCTTATGATGGTAATGTCACTGCAAACGTAATCTAAGTGTTCGTCCCCTAATACATATTTTCGACTTAAAAAACTGATCGTCCCTAAAAGAACAATCGTCGAATAAAAGTCGTAAATTAAAACACTAAATTGACTAGCAACGAAGGTAGGAATTTGACACTTGAAACCCGCTCCACTACAAGGATCGACTCCGTAGGAACCCATACCCCTCCTCCATCCATCGTCACCCTTTCCACCAGTCCCAAAGTCTAACCCTCCGTTCGGATCGTCCACCTGCCTACGGGGTAAACGGACCTAAGCAGGACGGTGGTACCACAGACCTACACTACCCGTCTTTCTTTTCCTTTGGAGGACTTTGTACGGTTGGGACCGTCGACCGTTCTACTTCGGTCCCGTGACACTTCTAGGAACCGTACGAGAGATCCGTCCCCACCATCACGGTCGTAATCCGTATTTATTATTTTCCGGCCTTAGAAGGTACTCGAGATCTCTCATTCTTAGACCTTGAAACGAGATAAAAATTATGGTTAAAAGAGGGTTGGAACGAGAGGAGAGTATATATTTCTACTGGAGTTCACGTTTTTATACTAAGGTGATTTCACCTTCTCTCAGTTTCTTAAAGATCTACTAATCCGAACCCTTAAAAAAGGGCAAAGACGATGTCACTTTATCTATAACCGTTTATCACTTTTGACGCCCCTTAGTTTGACTCATACTTTCTCGGACCAGTCAATATTAATCTTCTTAATGTAGTACGAGGAAAAGGGTTTCTCGTTCTCTCACCATAAATTTCCCGGTCACTTGTGTATGTTTGTCGAAACTGAGTCGTTGTCAGCTCTCGGGGGAATATTGACTGACGTGTAAAACGGTTTTTCATTAACTTCGAGACTGAAAAAAGAGATTATATGGATCTGGATCAACTATATTCCACCAATATACAGTTGTTGTTTCACGTAGGTACAAAATAGACGTCCAAAATAACTCGGAAATACCTAACTACTGTTTCTACTAATAGAACAGAGAATCCTTTTTTAATCTATTCATGTAAATTTAGTGTACGTATATTTTTCTGGACAAGTAAAGAGGACCGAGACTATTTCCGACATCCTTACATCAAAGGAAAACATATTTGTCGAACCAACGTAAGTCAACATAATCTGTCTGTCCCTGACTCGTGGTTACGGTGCGACCGGAGGACTACTGTCCCCTCCCCCCTCCTGGGCCCCGCCCCTCCCCTCTATGTCCGACAGATCGACTTGTCAGTTCCCGTCCTGAAGATCCTGTGTAACCTGAACTTTGAGAAGAGTCGAGGAAAGACTGGAGTACCGGAACCAGTCTGGAATTCGTCGGTGTCTCGACGGTCCGGAATGTGTCTTGACCCTTTTTCTGAGAACCTCCCCTGTTTGTCTTGGAACACACGTAGTCCTGGGTCCTCTTTCCTCGTCCCTGGGGTGTCGTCTGACTGGGTCGGAACGGACCCTCACAGGTCCTCAGAGGTCACCTCCGCGCCCAACCGCCGTCGGACAACGTCCCAATCCCCGTCACTCACATCTTCATGTACTAACCTTGGAGAACTTCCTCCAGCGGTAAGAGAAGTAGTGGAGGTGGTGTCAAACTGGGGTCCATTTATCGTTCCTTCCTCGTGTCGGGGTAGGCAGTTGTCCTTTAACCTAATTTCTAAATGATTCGTACCGGGGTGGGTAGTCTTGTTCTGGGTCGAAGAGGGACCAATCAGAGAGGGTTATCCTTCGATGGTATTCGGAGAATAGGAAGGGGTAGTCTCCCGTCTGTCTAAGTTTTGGTGTTTGTGTCTTTTGATTGGTTAGACTAGTGTGTCTAGTGTCGGAACAGATTGAGTTACTTTGATTCGGTTCGGTACACCCCGGTGTGTTTTGTCTACCCAGTACCACCTCTCCAGACTGTCTTACACCAGGTGACCTCTTCCCTTACCGTTTGGTGAAGTCATAAGAACGGAACTCTTGGGGTACTTGTCATCCTTTTCCGTTTTTCTATCCTATGACTTTCCCCTTGAGGGGTCCAGTCGTCCTCGGGTTATACGATGACCTCTAGTCACCTCTTTATTGAGGTCTTTCTTACTTCCCTACTTCGGTTTCGTTTTTGTTACGTCTACACTGACCACTATCTTCGTTCCAGGTTACGACATTTCTTGTTATAACGTATCCTTGGACCTTACAGTCCAGGTACTTAGTCCCATTTAACCTACACCAGTTTGTCCTCTACCGTTCTCACTTACAGTTGTAAGATCCTTAGTAACTTGATTTTACCTGACCTTACCCACTTAAATTGAGTCTAAGGGTAATATAGATGATGACACCCGTCCTTAGGGAATCTTCTTTACCTCATCGGTAGTACCAGTTGTTTTCTCAGACTTTACGTCTTGCACCTACGTTAGAGTTTTTGCTGTCTTTCTAGAGACAAGTAAAGGTTCCGTTTGATAAGTTATAGTACCATTAGGTTCACATACGGGGTCAACTTGTCAAGATACTTCTGGATGTTCTGGAAAATCTTGATTGTGGGTTTTTTTTTCTATAGGAAAAGTAATATCCCCTGACCTTACGTTTTCATCCTTCAGTTCTTTTTGGACCTCATTATCCGTTTAAACCGGAATCTCATGTCTTACTTCGTCCCGTTTCCGATTATCTCAAAACGGTTCTCTTGCGTGACCAGTATCGTTTGTGGGAGAAGGTTTTTGTGTTCTCTTCTGAGATGTGTACCTGTAGTGGTCTACCAGTTGTGGTTTTAGTCTGACTAATATAAGAAACGTCGGTTCCTACCTCTTCGAGATATATCAGTCGTTTTTGTTCTGACCCTCGACTGACACCGAGTCTAGTACTTGAGGAATAACGGTTTAAGTCTGAATTTAACTTCTTTCATCCCTTTTGGTGATCTGGTAAGTCCATACTGGATTTAGTTTAGGGAATACTAATATGTCACCTTCACTGTTTATCCAAGTTCCCTAATCTAGACTATTTTTCTCAAGGACTTCTTGATACCTGTCTCCAAGGACCTTGACATGTCCTCCGTCCTTAGTTCTGGTAGGGGTTCTTTTTCTTTACGCTTTTTCGTTTTACCGACAAACTCCTCCGGAATGTTTATGGACACTTTTCTTCTCTTCGTTTCTCGTTTCCTCTTTTCATTTCTATATTCGTAGACTTTCGTCTCAAGATTTCTTATCGTTCCTCTCTATTCTTTCGGGAGGAGTCACTATTCACGTTTCTTTATCTCCTTTTATTATCTTACCCTTTCTGATCTTTAGAGAAGTTCTTTTAATCTCTATGGTTCCCTTGTAAAGTACGTTTCTACCCGAGCTATTTCCTGTCTTTACTATACCTGTATTGTCTTCGACTTCTATAATTCTTCTCCACCGTTCTTATGTTTCTTCTTGATATGTTTTTTCTAGAAGTGTTGGGTCTATTAGTACTACCACACTAGTGAGTGGATCTCGGTCTGTAGGACCTTACACTTCAGTTCACCCGGAATCCTTCGTAGAGATGCTTGTTTGATCACCTCCACTACCTTAAGGTCAACTCGATAAAGTCTAGGATTTTCTACTACGACACTTTCACAACGTGATTTATACGGTCGTTTAAACCTTTAGAGTCGTCACCGGTGTCCTGACCTTTTCCAGTCATAAGTAGGTTTCTTTCCGTTACGGTTTCTTGTAAGTTTGATGGTGTGTTACCGTGAGAAGAGTGTACGATCATTTCATCACGAGTTGTAAGAGGTTCGGTCAGAAGTCGTTATACAAATGGCACTTGAAGGTCTACAAGTTCGACCAAAATCTTTTCCGTCTCCTTGGTCTTTAGTTTAAAGGTTGTAGCTTACCTAGTAACTTTTTCGTTCTCCCAAGGTCTTTTTGTAGATAAAGACGAAATAACTGATACGGTTTCGGAAACTGACACACCTAGTGGTGTTTGACACCTTTTAAGACTTTCTCTACCTTTATAGTCTAGTGGACTGGACGGAGGACTCTTTAGACATATGTCCAGTCCTTCGTTGTCAATCTTGACCTGTACCTTGTTGTCTGACCAAGGTTTAACCCTTTCCTCATGTAGTTCCGACATATAAGAGTGAGACGAAGAAATTGAAGATACGTCTCATGTAGTACTCTTTGCGACCCGACCTCCTTCGTGTTCGACTTTAGTTCTAACGGCCCTCTTTATAGTTATTGGAGTCTATACGTCTGTTGTGGTGGGAGTACCGTCTTTCACTTCTTGATTTCTCGGAGAACTACTTTCACTTTTTCCTCTCACTTTTTCAACAGAATTTAGATTTGTAAGTCTTTTGATTCTAGTATCGTAGACCAGGGTTGTGAAGTACCGTTTATCTACCCCTTTGTCAACTTTGTCACCGTCTGAAAAAAGACCCGAGGTTTTAGTGACGTCTACCACTGACGTCGGTACTTTAATTTTCCGTGAACGAGGAACCTTCTTTTCAATACTGGTTTGATCTGTCGTATAATTTTTCGTTTCTGTAATGAAACGGTTGTTTCCAGGCAGATCAGTTCCGATATCAAAAAGGTCACCAGTACATACCTACACTTTCAACCTGATATTTCTTTCGACTCACGACTTCCTAACTACGAAAACTTGACACTACGACGTCTTCTGAGAACTCTCAGGGAACCTGACGTTCTAGGTAGGTTTTCCTCTAGTCAGAACCCACAAGTGACCTTCCTGACTACAACTTCGACTTTGAGGTTATTAAACCGGTGGACTACACTTCTTCTCTACGTAAACTTTTCTGGGGTTACAACGCTTTCTAACTTCCACCCTCCTCTTCCCCTGTTGTCTCGTACTTCACCAACCTACCGCAGTGGCTGAGTTACCTGTACTCAAGCTCATCAGAGGCCGTCAACCACTACCTGTCCCTCCGGACCACACGACACCAGGTACCCCAGTGTCTCTCAGCCTGTGTTGACTCGCTGACTTGACTTGACTTGACTGGACAATTGGAGAGGTTTGGGTAACATACATCATTAAGATGACATATGTTTCCTCAAGTTACGGTTCTTGTGTAAGTATTCAGGTCAAGTAAAGA
The DNA here is from genome assembly GCA_006410555.1 of Capra ibex. Taxonomy (NCBI): domain Eukaryota; kingdom Metazoa; phylum Chordata; class Mammalia; order Artiodactyla; family Bovidae; genus Capra; species Capra ibex. Next base: position 14,610,282 of record SJYO01014747.1, read on the forward strand.
TTCAGGTTGTTCTAATCGGATCCATGGGTTGATTGTCCTAGACAATATATCATGACACGACATTATCCAAATATTATGACAAGTGTGTTTATTATGTGTTTTTTTCTGTTTTTAAATTTTTACAAAAATTAGAATATCATGTTAAGGAACTTTTGATGTCATTATGTCATGTTGTCGACCGAATGTCCTCGACCGTTCTTCCTGTTCATTCTTCTCGAGGACTACCTCAACCCTCTCCTCCACCCTCTACCATCTTGACTTCTTAGCCGTCGTTATCCTCTACCTCCCGTTCGACGGTAAAGTGACTGCGGACTACGACCACCGTGCCCAAGACTAAGGAACGACCTAAATTAAGATAGATGGGAGGACTTACTCTACTACACCCCAGACCTATCATCGATGAAAATAGAGTATGTCTACTGTGTCGTCGTGACCTAACGAAACACTTGCCGACGACGTTGGAAAGACATCGGAAGATACAAGTTCCGGACACGGAGTTTTCGATTGTCGTGGGGGTGTTTATGTCTTTTAGGGAAAGGAAGAGGACGTAGTACTTAGGGAAATCAAGAAGTCAATGAAGAAGAAACAGTATAGAGAGAAGGAGGAAAGAGATCCGTGTAAACCTAAAAATTTTCAAAGGTTGAACTTCCAAACATACATCCCCTGAATGACATAAACGTTTCGTCCTTATTTGTAGTACAGATCTAATCTAGGTCGACAAAAAACCAACGTTAGAAAACCTAAAAGACATATATTTTAGTACGGTAGACGTTTATCTCTGTTAAAATGAAGAAGAAAAGGTTAAGGTTATACAAAATAAAGAAAAAGAACGACCTAACGAGATTAATCCTGAAGGGATAGTACAATTTCTCCTCACCACTCTCACCCGTGGGAAGCAGAACGAGGACTTGAATCTCCTTTTCGAAAGTCAGAGAGTAGTAACTCATACTACAATCAACACCCGAACAGGGTTATTATGTACTGGAAATGAAACAACTCTATTCCATTATAGAATTATACAACTCTATTGTTTTATCTGTGACCCAGGTAAAACCTCTTCCGGGGATCCCACTTTCACTCATACGTTTGTCCTGTAATGTTATATTGTGTCATTTATGATACCATTACGATGAGAAACAGTGTCTTCCTGGTGACTCCACGAATCCTTAATTACGAATCAACGGACCTGAGTCGTGACTCAACACAAGGTTTCCTCCTTCTTGTCAGTCCACTCTTTTCGTAGTGTCTATGTCCCCTATTGAACTCGTTCTCACTCCGCGTTTCGTGGTGTCCCCTACGCTCCTCTACTGGTCACCACGACCGGATGTCAAGAGGACCCACGACCGGGTGTCAAGAGGACCCACGACCGGGTGTCAAGAGGACCCACGACCGGGTGTCAAGAGACCCCACGACCCTTTACTGGAGTTTCTTCTCGTCACCCTCACCCCGTTTATCTCCCGGTCTCGCCCCGGTCCATTCGTCCTGTCTCACTGTCTCGTTGTTCTTGCATTCGATGGTTGTAAACAGACAGACTGTGAAAGTTCCAAGTCTCCAAAACTATCTTTCACTTCAACGTACTATTTCTGTTCTTCCTCCGAAACGTAAACGTTGTCATACCTGAGTTGATCTCTAAAAGTATGATTCTTTCTCTTTCTGTTTATGGTATACTATAGTGAATATACACCTTAGATTTTACACCGTGTTTCCTTGGATAGATATTTTGTCATTGTCTGAGTGTCTGTATCTCTTGTCTAAAGATCAGGGGTTCCTCCTCGTCCCTCCTCCTCCCTTCACACCCAAATCGTCTACATTTGATAATATATATCCTACTTATTTGTTGTTCCAGGATGACATATCGTGTTCCTTGATATAAGTTATAGGACACTATTTGACGTTACCTTTTCTTATACATGGTTTTTTTCTTACAGACATACACACATTACTTTTTCAGTGAAACGATATGTCGTCTCTAACCGTGTCATAACATTTAGTTAATATGAAGCTAATTTTTTTTTTTTCTTCATCCTCCGAAACCGAAAGAACTTAAAAAGTTGTGTCTCGACACAAATGTTCCGGGACATAGTAGCACTTTACTAAGAAATTAAATGATCTTCAACCGTTTTTACCCCGGTGTCAACTACAGAGTCGTCTCTCTACGTACCTGGTCCGCCCCTGGTCCTCCATTCTTCCTTTATGTCTGTCATGGAAGGTCCAGAATCCGTTTCACTGTCCCGACCCCCGGACACAATCGAGAAGGGTCGACCCGTCCCCTCTACCGAACAGAAGACTCCTTAGTTTCCCTCTTACCTCACCACTTATTGCTCCCACCCCCAAGTCTAACACTGGAGGCGACGTGGACATTCATCTACCTTGCAGGAAGTCCGGGTTTCTGTACGACATACTCTCCGCATGGACGTCAAACCCTCTGGACCCAAACTAGGGACCCAACCCTTCTAGGGGACCTCGTCCCGTACCGTTGGGTGAGGTTATAAGAGTGGACCTCTTAGGGGTACCTGTCGTCTCGGACCACCCGATGTCAGGTACTCCAACGTTTCTCTTATTCGTGTGTGTGTGATCAGAATTCCATAGTCTTTAAGAGTTTCTTCAATATACGTATATACCCTGACGATATATTAAAGATACGTTTATATTAGACTTACCCCTGTACATGTAATAGTATACACTTTGTCTAGCGGTCAGGTCCAAACTACGTACTCTGTCCCACGAGTCCCGACCACGTGACCCTACTAGGTCTCCCTACCCTACCCCTCCCTCCACCCTCCCCTCAAGTCCTACCCCTTGTGTACATATGGGTACCACCTAAGAGGAGTTACATGCCGTTTTGGTTATGTTATAACGTTTCATTTTGTTTTGTTTTGTTTTTCATATGTTTTTTTTTCTTATCATTCTCCAATATACATATACGGAATCATTATCGACTTTAATTTTGTCGAAACTGTTTCCCGACGACGACGACGACGATGATTCAACGAAGTCAGTACAGGCTGAGACACGCTGGGGTATCTGCCGTCGGGTGGTCCTAGAGGTAGGGACCCTAAGAGGTCCGTTCGTGACCTCACCCAACGGTAAAGGAAGAGGTTACGTACTTTCACTTCTCACTTTCACTTCAGCGAGTCAGTACAGGCTGAGAATCGCTGGGGTACCTGACGTCGGGTGGTCCNTTTTTTTTCTTATCATTCTCCAATATACATATACGGAATCATTATCGACTTTAATTTTGTCGAAACTGTTTCCCGACGACGACGACGACGATGATTCAACGAAGTCAGTACAGGCTGAGACACACTGGGGTATCTACCGTCGGGTGGTCCTAGAGGTAGGGACCCTGAGAGGTCCGTTCGTGACCTCACCCAACGGTAAAGGAAGAGGTTACGTACTTTCACTTTTCACTTTCACTTCAGCGAGTCAGTACAGGCTGAGAATCGCTGGGGTACCTGACGTCGGGTGGTCCAAGGAGACAGGTGTCCTAAAAGGTCCGTTCTCATGACCTCACCCCACGGTAGCGGAAGAGGTGCTGTTTCCCGTCATACACGTATAGAAAACTAGTCATATCTGGATGTTGTCCCTTGTCTTTGTATAGACACCATCCGTCGGAACTTTTTACAAGGGGGTACTCGGGATGGAGGACCTTTAGTGTGAAAACGTATTAGAATAGGGGTCCTCACACCCAACATGGATCACCGAAGGAAATTACACACCTTATACCCTTTTGACTCCTCTACAGTTAGGACTTCGGTCCGATATGTTCTTACACTGAGGGGAGAGGGAGACAGAGATTTCAGTCGATGGTACAACTCTACGGGGACACCGTTTCTTACGTCCCACCGAAGGACGGTTGTGGTCACCATTTGACTCCAGGAGTTCGGTTGTCGGGTAATCATTGACATGACCAGTCGAGTCATCTACTGCAGTCGGGGTAGACTGCGGAACCGACGTCGGACATTCTCTGGAACTCGGTCTCCTGAGTCGGTTCAGTGTGGACCTACGGACTGAGTGTCTTTACCACTCTAATTTTACATAGTAACCCTGAAGGGACGACCAGGTGATCAATTCTTAGACGGAACGTTAAGTCCCCAGGATCCAAACTAGGGGTCAACCCCTTGATTCCAGGGTGTACGACGTCTTGTTGATTCGAACTCGGTGTCGATGACTCGGACACACGAGCTCTCGGGCATTACTCTTTAACGATTACTACGTTATTTCTAGGACGTACGTCGGTCTATTTATTGAATTAAATTTTTTGGTGTTCACGGACATTATTTAGAAATTTTTATTTACTTATTTTGGGTTTGATTCAATGATAATATTCGACGATTCAAACCCCCGTTAAACAATACATCATATCTATTGATTGTGTCCCTGATTGTAATTAATAATAGTATAATTACGTATGATATAAAACAAGGGATTGAAGATTCTCCCGACGTACAAATTCTTGTACATTATAAATTCTTTGAACGGTTTCTAAGGAGTCGGTCTTTCATCGTTTGTTTCTAAGCTTGGTCCTGACTAACCGAGGGTTACACATACGGTTCAGTTTTCCTTTCGTAAGAGAGTTTACTTTCCAACAGACCTCCTTAGTTCTTGGAGAATCTGTACTCAGATTCCGGACGGACGGGGGTTCATAGAGAGGATGAAAAAGAAAAATTTTTTGTAATAAAGGGGGAAAGAGAAAGTAAAAATTAATTAAATAAAAACTGACGCGACCCAGAAGTAACGACGTTCACCCGAAAGGAGAGATCGAGAGAGATCGACGTTATCAACGCCGATGAGAGATCGTCGAAATTCCGCCGAAGAGAATAACGTCTCGCGTCCGAGATCCCGTGCACCCGAGGCATCAACACCGTGTGTCAACGGGTCGACGTACACCTTAGAAGGGACTGGTCCCTAACTTTGTCACAGGGGGCGTGACCGTTCGTCTCTGAGATGGTGACCACCATTTCAGGGTGAGGACGAAGAAAAAGTTCGATAGTTAGGGTACTCAGTGAAACTCAATTTCAGAATGGGGATTTGTCCATGGTATCTCCGACACCTTGAACTAAGGTCCGTTTAAAGTAGTGGAGCAAAAGTGGAACCATCCTATACCATTCTGTCACTTGGAGACTTGTCTCTTTCCCGTTCTTTTGTCGGGTATGGTACACCCTACGACCAAGTCTCCCTCCGTATACACTCTCTACTGTCCCATTCCCTTCTCCGGGGAATACACCCGGTCTCGATAAACCTTTCATGACCCCTGTTCCCATCTCACCCACCATTCCAACCAAAGAACGGGTCTCTTTATTCTTCCATCCACTTTCCCTAGTACCTATTTCTGTTGGAGATTGTACTAAATTGGAGACCGACCTTGAGACTTTTGTCATTCAAACCCTTCAAAAGAGACATTACGATAATAGTTCAGAATTCCTGACTGATTATTTAACTCATCCTTAGTTTGTGTCCAAGATTCACACCTTTCCCTGGGACGGACGTAGGTTAGTTTGCCCTAAAAGTAAAGGAACGTAAGACGAGGTCGTAACACGGATTAAGGGGTCCCCTCTGCTTCGTCCACGTTGTGTCTACGTCCGACCAATAGGTTTACGATCCTACGACAACTCCCGCGACCTGAGACTCTCCGAAGCTCGACCTTTTCTGGGTGGTGAATTAAATCAGATGTAACAATGTCCTTAACGGAGACTTTGTCACCAGGGGTTTGAAAGACCGTGATCCGTGATCAAAGTGCGTTCTGTTAGAAAGGTCCCTGGCCCTACCCCCCACCACCAAACCCCTACTAAGAGTATTCCTCGTACGTTGAGTCTAGGGAGTGAGTACGTCAAGTGTCATCCCAAGTACCAGGACACTCCTGAATTACCATTGTAACTAGACTGTCCTCCGTCTCGAGTCCACCATTTCACTCACTACCTGTCGTCGACATGGATGTCTACTTCGAAGTGAGTGAACGGTCGGTGAGTGGGGGACGACACGTCAAGTCGAGTCAGCGAGTCAGTGCAGGCTGAGAGACGCTAGGGTACCTGACGTCGTGCGGTCCGGAGAGACAGGTAGTGGTTGAGGACCTCGAATGGGTTTGAGTACAACTAACTCAGCCACTACGGTAGTTGGTAGAGTAGGAGACAGTAGGGGAAGAGGGTGGAGTTAGAAAGGGTCGTAGTCCCAGAAAAGTTTACTCAGTCCAGAAACGTAGTCAACCGGTTTGATAACCTTAAAGTCGAAGTCGTAGTCACGAAGATTAGTTGTCGGTGCTGACTAGAGGAAATCCTACCTCCTCAACATAGAGGAGGTCGTGGTGGCCAGTTTTCGTAGTCAAGAAGTCGCGAGTCGAAAGAAATATCAGGTTGAGAGTGTAGGTATGTACTGATGACTTCCTTGGTATCGAAACTGATCTACCTGGAAACGACCGTTTCATTACAGAGGAAACTTATACGACAGATCCAACCCGTATTGAAAGGAAGGTTCCTCGTTCGTTGTAAATTAAAGTACCGACGACACGTTGGATCAAGGATTAGGGGGTCCCCGACCCCTGAGGACAAGATTTTCTGTAAGTCGAAATTAGACTTTGAAAAGTCATTTCCGTCGAGTGTTTCAGAAAGACACAAAACTATAATATTTTAAAAAGTTCGTGTCTCTATATGTTGTTGTTGTTATTATGATCTCTTTTAATTTTCATACATAAGTGATAGACGGAGACAATTTGACGTGACAAAAAGGTATAAAGGAAGTCTAGTTTTTTTATTAAGTCTGTTTCGGCTTTGAGGGAAACATTAACGAGATTTCGGTACGGAATAGGATGAGGGACTCCATTAGAAGACTTTCAACCACATTAGTAAAGCTTTGTGTAAAAAGATGAAATGGCATATATGTACATATGTACATACATGTTATATAACAAATAAAAACGTACTAAAACTTCAAATACACCACTTATGGTGTAACATATATTGGAAATTTTTTACCAGAACTATTAAACACAACCCTAAACAGGTGTAACCATGTATTAAATAAGGTAAATAAAAAAAATTAATAAAATTTTTTTTATACATAAAAAATAACAAAGTAAAAGAATACGAAGTGTCTATGACGTAACAAAAACGAACAGATGTAAATACAAAAATGAATTGTAAGAAAATAAATGAACCCCCGACGTAGCCCAGAAACGACGTCGTGCGTCCGAGAGATCAACACCACGCGGACGAGACCCCGTGTGTCCGAGTCGTCAACACTGTGAGTTCGAACCAAAGTTACGCCGGAGACCCTAGAATCAAGGGTCGGTCCCTGACTTGGTACAGAGGAGGTAACGTTCCGTCTAAAGAATTGGTGACCTGGTGGTCTCCTCAGGGTATCAAGTAAGTCAAATGCCCGATAAGTAAGGGGTAAGACACTGACAAGACGTAAAAACCTTGCATGACACAGTTATTTATATATCCGAGATTTAAAAAGACATAAAAACCAATAAAAGTACAGACGATAATATGTGTTAAGATTTAATTATAAGATGAACAGAGGAATATGCGTACCCATTCTCAAAGAGACACCTGTCCATCGTAACGGTTCAACATCCTATAGGTGTAAAAATCTAATAAAATTTATACATAATGGTGTCACGAAAGGTTTCAATATGGTAAATGTGAGGATGAAAGTCACAGACTCACAAGGGAAGTGTGAGATAGGGAGGTGGAGAAGAAACGTAATTCACCAAAGGACTACGTTGTAGGTGACTCCAACAAGGGGAGACCGATAGGGACCAACCGGTTCCGGGAAACATTCATACCACGAGTCCTGCCTTGTTCTATGTGAACCACTACCTACTGAGATAGGTATGTTTTCGAACATCCTGAGAGTGGAGGGAATTCGAACAATCACTTAAAGGAGATTCCTGGGCCATCAAGTACGACTCGTGGGTGGAGGAGACACCGACTATGACAGGCAGGAGAATATCAGGAACCTTCGTGGTCACTGGACTTCTGATTGTTATCAAGATAATTAGATACGGTAATTAGGGATTGGAAGCAACCTTAACTCTGAAAACTTTCAACATCTGTTTGTGTGTGTGTATGTGTGTGTGTGTGTGTGTGTGTGTGTGTGTGTGTGTGTGAGTCAAACTGTATGTTAAGGTCTTCCAATTAACTGGTGGTATCGTTTTAAATACCTGGAACTCAATTGGGACGTGACGACACACCTCCTTAATTTTTTTTTTTTTAACCTCTTGTCAAACGGATGACTTTATACAAATTTAAAATCTGATGACTTTTTTACAGAGTTACGGGTTTTCTCAACATCTTTAAAATTACTTTGAATTATACGTTTTTCGTTTTCACAAGGTCTTTTTGTAGATGAAGACGAAATAACTGATGCGGTTTCGGAAACTGACACACCTATTGTTGTTTGACCTTTTAAGAAGTTCTTTACTCTGATAGTCTGGTGGACTGGACGGAGAACTCTTTAGACATACGTCCGGTTCTTCGTTGTTAATCTTGACCTGTACCTTGTTGTCTGACCAAGGTTTAACCCTTTCCTTATACAGTTACAACATATAACAGTGGGACGAATAAATTGAATATACGTCTCATGTAGTACACTTTACGGTCCGACCTACTTCGTGTTCCCCTTAGTTCTAATGGCCCTCTTTATAGTTATTGGAGTCTATACATCCACTGTGGTGGGAATACCGTCTTTCGTTACTTCTTGATTTTTCGGAGAACTACTTTCGGTTTCTCCTCTCACTTTTACAACCGAATTTTGAGTTGTAAGTCTTTTGATTCTAGTACCGTAGACCAGGGTAGTGAAGTACCGTTTATATACTCCTTTGGTACCTTTGTCACTCTTTGAAATAAAACCCCCCGAGGTTTTAGTGATTACCACTACGTCGGTACTTTAATTTTCTACGAATGAGGAACCTTCCTTTCAATACTGGTTGGATCTGTCGTATAAGTTTTCGTCTCTGTAATGAAACGGTAGTTTCCAGGCAGATCAGTTTCAATACCAAAAAGGTCATCAGCACATGTCTACACTCTCAACCTGGTATTTCTTTCGACTCACGGTTTCTTAACTACGAAAACTTGGTACCACAACCTCTTTTGAGAACTCTCAGGGAACCTGACGTTCCTCTAGGTTGGTCGGTTAGGATTTCCTTTGGTCAGGACTTATAAGTAACCTTCCTGACTACGACTTCGACTTTGAGGTTATGAAACCGGTGGACTACACTGTTTGACTGAGTGACCTTTTCTGGGACTACGATCCTTTCTAACCCCCGTCCTCCTCTTCCCCTACTGTCTCCTACTCTACCAACCTACCGTGGTGGTTGAACTACCTGTACCCAAACTTGATAGAGGACCTCAACCACTACCTGTCCCTTCGGACCGTACGACGTCAGACACCCCAGTGTTTCTCAACCTGGACTGACTCACTGACTTATACAAAAATCCTTATTAAAAAGAGAACCGACACGACCCAGAGGGAACGTCCCGCATCCCAGAAACGACTTCACGGCCCAGAAGAGACCAACACCACGACCGAGTCGTCAATCGTCGTACACCCGAAGCAACGGAGTGTCGTATACCCTAGAGTCAACAGGATGGTCCCTAGTTTGGGTGTAGGAGACGTAACTTTCCATCTAACAGTTGGTGACCTGGTGCTCCCTTCAGTGTCCCAATTACAAAATTTTAATTTAAAGTTGATGTAAGGAACTACGTCGTTCCATCTTACCTTTCTCAAATCTGAGTCCTCAGGTGTCTCGGTTCAATTTACACTGTGAAGAACCAACCCACTCTGTATATTGGAGATGATCGGAGTCAAAGGAGTGGACAGTTTACATGAGTATAGAGTTTTACAAGAATACTTCCAATCAGTGTTAACAACCTTCCTTACACTATTTATGACTTATGACCAAAAGGGATGGGATGGAAATAGGGAGCCTTGTGGTGGGTCGTCTGGATATTTGTTTCAGACTATAACCATAAAGGAACCCGATAACACCCAAAACTCCTCTGACGTAACCATTGTAAACGATACGTCTCAACTGGTAGTCGTGTACAATTAAAGGAGTTTCTAGCAAAAAACCTCCGATCCAAAACCTCTCTTTAGGTTTTAAATTAAAATAAAAACTGTAAAGAAGTTGTAAGATAAAGACATGATTACTCTTCGACCACGAAGAGATGTGACCGGGGAACTGTAGAGTGATCATAGGTACAGTAGAGAGGAGTAGTCCCGACAACGGTGGAGACTATTAGTGTTTTCTTGTAACCGTGACGGAGCAGCCCAGTATAGTACCTTCTTAATAGTTCCACGAGAAATCCCGGGACCCCTTCAGGGACTAAGGGGTGTACAGAAAGTTTCCGTATATAACAAAGTCCGTGGACATTTTTATTATCGGTGCCTAATAAACATCTACTTATAATTACACAGGTAAAACTTCGTTTCGTGTTTAACTTATCGAAATAGATGTATTCCGAGATTTATCTAAATTATCTTCAAAGGAGGGTTCAGTATATAATAAATGAGAATTATAAGTTATTTTTAAGTGCGGTCACTTACCTTACGAAAACTGTGGGAAGTGAATATTTGTAGTCTTTTCTTACAGACCTCTCTCTAACTTTAATACTAATGATTTGGACAAGGTTAAGACAGAGACAGTTGATATGTTAAAGATCGTTCTTGACGAACTGAATTGTTCTCTTAACGGTAAAACTTTTGTATATAACTACTACTCCTTAAGGGACGGGGGATGGTGGGGTTTCGGAGAGTCCTAATCCTGACTTTTCCCTGAAAGTCTCCCACCGAAGGGGTTCCGAGAGTAAAAGGTCCACAGGTCCTTCCATTTCACTGCTTGGATCCTAATGAGTCTCAATTACCATTGACTCTCGTTCTACCATAGTTGTCTACGATACTGAGGACTACACTCCCCAATCTCTCCTTTTTACTTCAGTTTCGACAAAGGGAAGACACTGTGTTATAGTTTGTTGTTCTAAATGAATTCCTCTTAAACTCCAGATGATAAAGTTTTATGCCTCTTCCGTTACCGTGGGGTGAGGTCATGAGAACGGACCTTTTAGGGTACCTACCTCCTCGGACTACCCGACGTCAGATACCCTAGCGCTTCTCAGCCTGTACTGACTCACTGGAGTGAAAGTGAAAAGTGAAAGTACGTTTTGTGTACTTTCTGTGAGAACCAGAAGGATACGTCACTTAAGTCAGTACGGTAAGACACGTACTCACACTACGGTTATATATGCTTTGGGAGAACTATAGATCACTATAAATAGTGGATAGATGGATGGATAGGTAGGTCCTCCCACACCCGTGTTGTTGATGGTTTTCCTTTCGTTCGTTCGTCTATCGACGGCAAACAACAAGTCAGTGATTCAACATAGGTTGAGAAACACCGGGTACTTGACGTCGTACGGTCTCAGTGTCCTATCTGACAACTAAAAAGTCGTCGAAGACTAAAATTATTTTAACATTACTTTAACACTTACAAAATAATATACTGGTGGTTTAGTAAAATTACCTTTCTTTATCTTAAAAGTAGAATGTCTGAAACCAATTGGATACCCTTTACACAGTTAGTACATTTGTACAGTCACTGTAGTCATTATTTTAGTACTAATAAGTAAACCGATCCGTCTTACACATAGCACTCCTGTTACAGGAAGATTCGTGGTGACTCAGTGCGAGACTTAGGGTCCTCTTTCTCCTGTGTCAGGGATGGTGTCTACTCGATTTATCACCCAAATGTCTATTATATTTGGGCCTTCCCTTCTTACGTTATATACTGTCTCAGTTCCGAAGGTCACTGAAACTACCGTATATAACATTAGGTTTTAATATGTTTTATATATACTTCAGAACGACAACCCATATTTTTTCTTCTTTTTTTATGTATTATGTCCTATCCCCTCTACCTAGGACTGCACATCCATTCTAGAGTCCCGTTCCCCACCCCCCCACCACCCCCCACGTATAATTAAACGGTACCGTCCACACTATTCCACGGTCTGGGTTCACTGAATCACAATCAGTGATTCAACACAGGTCGAGAAACACTGGGGTACCAGACATCGGACGTTCCGAGGAGACAGGTCCCTTGAGTCGTCCGTTCTTGTAATCTGACCCAACGGTACAGGAGGTCCCCTATAAGGACCGGGTTCCCAGTTTAGACGTAGAGGACGTGACCGTTTGTCTAAGAAACGTCAGAGTCTGTGGTCCTTTCGGTTGAAATCCATCACAGTCAAGTCCAGTCAAGTAAGTCAGCGAGTCAGTACAGGTTGAGAAACGCTGGGGTCTTGGCGTCGTGTGGTCCGGAGGGACAAGTATTAGTTGAGGGCCTCAGGTGGTTTGGATACAGGTAACTCAGCCACTACGGTAGGTTGGTAGAGTAGGAGACAACAGGAGAAGAGGAGGTCGGGAGTTAGAAAGGGTCGTAGTCCCAGAAAAGGTTACTCAGTTGAGAAACGTACTCCACCTGTTTCATAACCTCAAAGTCGAAGTCGTAGTCAGGAAGGTTACTTGTGGGTCCTGACTAGAGGAAATCCTACCTGACCAACCTAGAGGAACGTCAGGTTCCCTGAGAGTTCTCAGAAGAGCTTGAGGTGTCAAGTTTTCGTAGTTAAGAAGTCACGAGTCGAAAGAAGTGTCAGGTTGAAAGTGTAGGTATGTACTGGTGACCTTATTGGTATCGGAACTGATCTACCTGGAAACTCCGTTTCATTGGAGACGAAAAATTATACGATAGATCCAACCAGTATTGAAAGGAAAGTTCCTCATTCGCAGAAAATGAAAGTCCCGACGTTAGTGGTAGTTGTCACTAAGACCTCGGGGGTTTTTATTTCAGTCGGTGGCAAAGGTGACAGAGGGGTATATAAAGGGTACTTCGCTACCCTGGTCTACGGTACTAGAATCAAAAGACTTATAACTCGAAATTCGGTTGAAAAAGTGAGAGGAGAAAGTGAAAGTAGTTAGAGGGTCGTTAGAACTAAGGTCAAACACTAAGAAGGTCAGGTCGTAAAGAGTACTACATGAGACGTATAATCAATTTTTTCGTCCCACTGTTATGTGTCGGAACTGCATGAGGAAAAGGATAAACGTTGTTCAGACAACAAGGTACAGGTCAAGATTGACAACGAAGGACTGGACGTATGTTCAAAGAGTTCTCCGTCCAATCCACCAGACCATAAAGGTAGAGAAAGTCTTAAAAGATGTCAAATAACACTAGGTGTGTCAGTTTCCGAAACCGTATCAGTTCTTTCGTCTTTGTCTACAAAAAGACCTTGAGAGAACGAAAAAGATACTAGGTCGCCTACAACCGTTAAACTAGAGACCAAGGAGACGGAAAAGATTTTGGTCGAACTTGTAGACCTTCAAGTGCCAAGTGCATAACGACTTCGGACCGAACCTCATAAAATTTGTAATGATCGCACACTCCACTCACGTTAACACACCATCAAACCCGTAAGAAACCGTAACGGAAAGAAACCCTAATCTTACTTTTGACTGGAAAAGGTCAGGACACCGGTGACGACTCAAAAAGTTTAAACGACCGTGTAAGTCACGTCGTGAAAGTGTCGCAGTAGAAGGTCCTAAACTTTATCGAGTTGACCTTAAGGTAGTGGAGGTGATCGAAACAAGTATCACTACGAAAGATTCCGGATGAACTGAAGTGTAAGGTCCTACAGACCGAGATCCGCTCACTAGCTAGTGTGGTAGTATTAATAGACCCAGTACTTCGAGAAAAAACATGTCAAGAAGACACATAAGAACGGTGGAGAAGAATTATAGAAGACAATCCAGGGATGGTAAAGACAGGAAGTAACACGGGTAGAAACGTACTTTACAATCCATCACATTATTATAGTATAGAACAAAATTAGTATGTTTACAGGTGAAATAAATAGGGTAAGATTTATTGGTAGGTTTATTAAAAAATTTTAAGTGGACGTCATTGAGGAAAAAATTTTTTCTTTTTTCTTTAAAATAGAGTAACTTTATTATCGATCTGGAAAAACCTAAAAAAGGTTCATAGACCACTATAAGAATTAACGAGAAAAATCGCAGATATTCTGGGTGACCCTTCCCGAGTTACTTCGAAGCATTTGGCCAAAAAGAGCAAGTTCTCAAGAATCCAATTAAACTGAAAACAAAACATCCATTGTTGTTTTGTCGACAAATGTTACTCTTACGGGATCTGAATTATTAAACAATCAAAGAGATTAAAATTTTCCTAGGTAGTAAACCGGTGGTTAATTCTTTCGTTTTCAACGAAGTTATTGTACCTTTATAGAACAGATTCTAGCGCCAGAGCGATCTCACCCGAGGAAGTGTCGACACACTTCCTCGGACAAGACACGGAAGGGGGATCCAAGCCCACGAAACGACCGTTAGAAACCGTACAGAATGGAACATCTCAGAAACGGAAGTGGTAGTGTACCGTAAAAGGGACATACACATACAGAATTTAAATGGTAAAAATATTCCGGTGCTAAGTATAAACTGACCCCGGGTGGGAGTACTGATGTAGAACTGAATAATGTAAACGTTACTGTGATAAATGTTTATTTTAGGTAAAACTCTACGACTTCCAATTCTAAAGTTGTATACTTAAAGCCTCCTCCTGTCTCAGTTTAGGTACTGTCTCCCGAAAGTTCTGGATTTAACATCGAATCCATTATAAATATCAGATTAATATTCTCTTATTCAGATCACTTAGGAAGTGAAAAAAAAAAATAATTTTATACCAAATGTCTCTAAAGAGACCACGAGGTCACCGATTCTGAGGTGCGAGGGTCAAGTCCCCGGGTCCAAGTTAGGGACCGGTCACTTAATCTTGGGTATGTGGTGTTGATTTCTAGGACGTACGACGTTACTTCTAGTTTCTAGGACTCACGCCGTTGATTCTGGGTCGTGTCGGTTTGTTTTCGTAATTATTTATTAAAAAGTTTTTTTATACCACTGTTTGAGGTCGTCCTTAACAGGGTGACCTGAGAATTTCATGCAAGCGGAACACATTGGTTAGAACTTTTGAGAAGTAGGACGTCTTTACTTTGAGACGTAGGTAATTTGTTATGAGGGGTGAAGAGGAAGGGGGGTCAGGGACCATTGGTGGTAAGATAAAAGGCAGAGACACTTAAACTGATAAGATCCATGGACTAAATTCACTCTGAAATGTCAAAACAAGTAAAAATACTGACCGAATAAAATAACTCACATTACAAGAGTTTCACGAAGGGACCATCGAGTCACCATTTCTCAGACGGACGGTTACGACCTCTACACCCAAGTTAGAGACTCAGCCCTTCTAGGGGACCTCTTCCTTTACCGTTTGGTGAGGTCATCAGAGAAAAAATTATAAATGAATAAACCGACGGGATCCAGAATCAACACCGTACACCCTAGATCAAGGGACTGTTCCCTAACCTGGGTCCAGGAGAGGAACCCTCGTACCTTAGAATTAACGACCTGGTAATCCCTTTAGGGAGTGAGGTCATAAGAACAGACTCTTTAGGGTACCTATCTCCTCGGTCCGCCCGATGTCAGGTACCCCAATGTTTTCTCAGTCTGTACTGAATCCCTGATTTATTACTGTTGTAAGAGTTCCAAGTAGGAACGACATCATATGCTGTCCTAAAAAGAAAAGATGAAAATTCCGACATATCACAAAGTGAGATGTATATATGGTCGTTTGACGTTCGAAAATCATACTAGGGGACTCAAAGTACTTTAAACAGACTAGGTCTGTTACCTGTCTGACTACATCCATTAGACCACTGACCTTTCCCTTTCCTTCAGTCTTAAGTAAAATCGGACCCAGAAGATTCCTTTTGTCGAAGAAACAGTAATATTCCATCCCTCATTCGTGGAGTGTCTCACTCCCGCTCCTCCTCCTTTGGGTTGTCTTCCTACTGACCCTCAGTTCGGTGTCGGTTCGCGGTGATCTTTGGTTTAAGATTCCCTGGTTCCCAGGTTCGCACGTCCCTGTCTGGAGACTATTCGGAATAGTTACGAGTGTCCTGTCCCCTTACCTCTTTCTGCCTTCCTAAAGGGGACCCAGGACAGAGGTAGTCTCTAGGTGAGATACCCCCATTAGGGGTATGGGAAGTTCCGGTACACGTCCACCCGTGGTGCGTGACGAGACGTCGGAGGACGTGGAGTTCAGGCATCCTACCGGTACTACCTCTCGTCGTCTTTGTCCGTCCGCCTTCTGTGACGGTCCAACGGGGACGACCTTCATTCAGTCTCGGGGACGTCTCGACCAACGATAATGTCCCCGACTTCGTTCTTGTCTACTCCGACTCTCGTAGACTTCTCCAAGTCCTCTCCTCAGTCCATGTCTTTCACTCCCTGCTGTTCACTAAACACCACCTAGGAGGATTACAGGTCCGTACAGTGTCCTTTATAGATTACGTTGGGAGTGTGGTTAGTGTCCGTAACGAGTTTGAGTCTATTCAATTATTCGACCGTGTTTTCAATGTTCTATTCTTTATGTCCCCGATGTAAACCTAGGTCTAGACTAAGATTGGATCCTAAAGACATAACTCTTTAGCCTTGGGACAAGATAGACAGGTATTGTAATATTTAAACAGACTTCACTAACCAGGTAAGATCCAGGGACCTATTCAACTCAAAGACCTGGATACCTGGACTCCTGGTCTTAGACCCTATATCTCTGGAGCAACTCTTGTCGAAGACATAGAGGTGGGAAAGAGAGAGTTACTTAGACTTTTATAAACGTTCAGACAATCTCCTAGACATAACTCGACGAGGTATCGTATATGTAATGACCCTCGTTTAAAGGTGAGGTATGTTCCAAATTATTGGTATCCCACGAGGTCCTCCACTTTTGACAACGAGGTCCTCCACTTTTGAAAATTTACTGAACCCACCTGGTTCCGTCGTGATCAAAGGCACTTGTGTTTCTAGAGTGACTCGACTTTGAGACATACAATTCGTAATCGTCTTTTGGTATAAGAGAAAAGAACCATATCTCGACTGAAGTGAGTTCCTTCTAGACTCACTGATACGGTACACTGGAAAAGTAAGTGAGTAGGAAGTAGAAGAAAAGGTAGGGAAAATAGGTAAAGAAAGAAGGTAGAGAAGAAGGGAGAGAAAGTGAAAAGATAGGAGAGATAAGGAAGGTAAAAGGGACGAAGGTAGAAACGAGGAGACAACGTCTGAAGACAAGTAGGAAGATGAAACAGTGGTCAATTGCCGAAAAGACCAACATTCGTTATCTGGGTTTGAGACCGACGAAACTCGTTTTCTCTTAAACTCCTTTCTTAGAACTCTTTGTAATTCTTAGTCGTTATTCTCGTCTTTTGGTCTGAATCCCATGTTAGAGTTTTTACTGTCTTACTAGAGTCAAGTAAAGGTTCCGTTTGGTAAGTTGTAGTACCATTAAGTTCAGATACGGGGTTGTTAATTACGGCTTCTTCTACTTCAACTTGTCAAGTCACTTCTTGATGTTCTGGAAGACCTTGATTTCTACAAGAAAAGTAGTGTCCCCGGACCTTACGTTTTCATCCTTCGGTTATCTATGTACCTCATTAATCGTTCAGACTGGAACCTCATGTTTTACTTCGTCCCGTTTCCGATTGTCTTAAAACGGTTCTCTTATATGACCATTATCGTTTGTGGAAAAAGGTTGTCGTGTTCTCCACTGACATGTGTACCTTGTAGTGGTCTACCAGTTGTTCCTTGAATCTAACTAATATAAGAAACATCGGTTTCTACCTCTAAATATATCAGTTATTTTTGTTCTGACCCTCGACTAATACCGAGTCTAGTACTCAAGGTATAACGTTTTAAGTCTGAATTCAACTTCTTTCATCCCTTTTGGTCCATACTGGATTTAGTTTAGGGAATACTAATATGTCACCTTCACTCTTTGTCTAAGTTCCTTAATCTGTCTGTTCTCAAGGACTCTTGACACCTGTCTCCAAATATTGTAACATGTCCTCCTTCACTGGTTTTGGTAGGGGTTCTTTTTCTCTACGTTGTTCCGTTTTACAGACAGACTCCTCCGGAATGTTTATCGACTCCTCTCTTCTCTTCGATTTCGTTTCCTCTTTCCCCTCTGAATGGGGAGACTTACGTCTCAAGGCTTCTTATCGTTTCTCTCTATTCTTTCGTTAGAATGTACTTGTTGTACTTCTTTATCTCCTTTTTTAATCTTACCCTTTCTGATCTCTAGAGAAGTTCTTTTAGTCTCTACGGTTCCCTTGTAAAGTACGTTTCTACCCTGATATCCTGTCTTTACCAATACCTGGATTGTTCGTCTTCTATAATTCTTCTTGATCGTTCTTATGTGTCTTCTTGACATATCTTTTCCAGAATTACTAGGTCTATTGCTGTTACCACACTGATGAGTGGATCTCGGTCTGTGGGACCTCACACTTCAGTTCACCCGGAATCCTTCATAATGATACTTGTTCGATCACCTCTACTACCTTAAGGTCGATGTGACAAAGTTTAGGATTTTCTACTACGACAATTTCACAACGTAAGTTATACGGTCGGTTATACCTTTTGAGTCGTCACCGGTGTCCTGATGTTTTCTAGTCAAAAGTAAGGTTAGGGTTTCTTTCCGTTACGGTTTCTTACAAGTTTGATGACATGTTAAAGGGACTGAAGTGTATGATCGTTCCATGGTGGAGTTTATGAAGTGATCCGAAATTGTTATATAGTTAGCTCTTGAAGATCTACAAGTTTGACCTAAATCGTTTCCATCTTCTTGGTCTCTAGTTTGATGGTTGTAGACAATCTAGTATCTTTTTCGTTTTCTCAAGGTTTTTTTGTAGATGAAGACGAAGTAACTGATACGATTTCGGAAACTGACACACCTAGTGTTATTTGACACCTTTTAAGACTTTCTCTACCCTTATGGTCTGGTGGAACGGACGGAGAACTCTTTGGACATACGTCCAGTTCTTCGTTGTCAATCTTGATCTGTACCTTGTTTTCTGACCAAGTTTTAACCCTTTCCTCATATAGTTCCGACATATAACAGTAAGACGAATAAATTGAATATCAGTTTTATATAGACCGTTTTACGGTCCCACTTACTTCGTGTTCGACCTTAGTTCTAACGACCCTCTTTATAGTTATTGGAGTCTATACGTCTACTGTGGTGGGAATGCCGTCTTTCAATTCTCTTTGATTTGTCGAAGAACTACTTCCAATTTTTTTTTTTTTCACCTTTTCAATCGAATTTTGAGTTGTAAGTTTTTTGATTCTAGTACAGTAGGTCAGGGCAGTGAAGTCCCTTTTATCTACCCCTTTGTTACCTTTGTCACTGTCTAAAATAAAAGAACCCGAGGTTTCAGTGACACCTGTCATTGACGTCGGTACTTTAATTTTCTACGAACGAGGAACCTTCTTTTCGATACTGTTTGGATCTGTCGTATAATTTTTCATCTCTGTAGTGAAACGACTGTTACTAGGTATATCAGTTTCGATACCAAAAAGGTCATCAGTACATACCTACACTCTCAACCTGACACTTCTTTCGACTCGTGACTTCTTGACTACGAAAACTTGACACCACAACCTCTTATAAGAACTGTCAGGGAACCTGTAGTTCCTCTAGTTTGGTCAGTTAGGATTTAGTTGGGATCTATAAGTAACCTTCCTGACTACGACTTCGAAGTCATTAAACCGGTGGACTACGTTTCTGGGTTGAGTAACCTTTTCTGGGACTACGACCTTTTCTAACTTCCGTCCTCCTCTTACCCTGTTGTCTCCTACTTTACCAACCTACCGTAGTGACTGAGTTACTCAAACGTGTTAGGGACCCTCTACTACTTCCTGTTCTTTCGGACCACACGACGTCAGGTACCCTCGTGTTACTCCACCTACGTTGACTCGTTGACTTTTCGTTCTTAATACTGTAAAACCCGATAGTCTCGAGAAGTCTTCTTTACTTACTTTGTGTTAAAAAGAAGTAGGAATGTAGTGAAACCATCCTGTGTTACAAGGTCCTCTGAGATTGTTCAATCGATTCATTACGTCCTGTAAAGATGTCTCCTCCATTCAAGAGTTTCCTTTAGTTTCATTTTTATACTTTCTCTTATCTACGGGTCACCGGTTTTATAAGGATTTTAACAAGACATACACAGGGAGGAAGGAGGGCAAGGGGGACGGGAGGAAAAGATGAAAGGCTGAACTGTTCTTCCGAACTTTCATCGAAGGTCCTCGGTCAACGAGGACCACTTCCAGACCCCGTCATAAGACAGTAAAGGAAGGTTCACTATTACTTAGTGCGGGATTTCGTGGGACGTTAGACGGAACACGAACTTATGAGTAATAGAGGAACGTATAAATGTAAACGAAGTAGAGCACCTGACTTAATACAGGGGACGAGGGTTTAAGTATACAGTTTTGGTATTGGGAAATCTAGACTGACACCGAGATAAATCTCTCCTCTCTACTAATTCAAATTTGTTTAGACAATCATACCCGGGAGGTGAGATCCTGACCATAGGCCTGACAACAACAACAAGTTAGCGAATCAGTACAGACTGAGACACTGGGGTACCTGCCGTCCCACGGTCCGAAGGGACAGGAAGTAGAGGGTCTCAACCGAGTTTGAGTGCAGACAACTCAGTCAAAAACGGTAGGCTGGTAGAGTAGGAGAGAGTAGGGGAAGAGGACGGAAGTTAGAAAGGGTCGTAGTCAGACAAGAATACTCAACCGAGAAACGTAGTCGAACGGTTTCATAACCTCGAAGTCGAAGTCGTAGTCAGGAGGGTCACTTATAAGTCCTGACTAAAGGAAATCCTAACTGGACAACCTAGATGGACGTCAGGTTCCCTGAGAGTTCTCAGAAGAGGTTACGGTGTCAAGTTTTCGTAGTTAAGAAGAACTAAGAATAGTCCATGGGACTATTCTCCTTCATTAAACCTGCATGTCTCTCTCGTGTCACGACACTCGTGTACTTCCTTATTACTACACGTCCGTGTTACTCTTTGTTTAGACGTTACTGTTTCACCGACAGACGTTATGTTCCTCTCTCTGGAGTCCTCTTTGGTTGAGTCCTATGACCTGAGAGCGGAGGACTTGATGCTCCTTTACGTAAAGATAACAAATTCGATAAGTCAGACACCACAAAATAATACTGTCGTAGTCGTTTGATTATGAGAGACGTACATTACTAGTGATGACGAGTCCGTCCTTTTGGTTTCGAGTCTCTTCGGGACTATAAACAGTTTCTGGGTGTCTCTTGGGCCTAGACCAGGGTTAGGTCAAAAGAGAGACGAAGTAGGAAGACGAAAAGATGAACGACGATATCAGAAGGAAGACATCCGGTTGGGACGGGACTACCCAGAGACAGGAAGGGAGAGCTCAATACTAGAGAGTCTTCATCTTTCTTGCGTACCAAGAACCAACCGATATGCGGCACCTCCTGTAGTGATAGGCACTGACGGTCGGAGTAGTTAGGGAAGGATTTAAGGAGGAGAAGTTAGGGAGAGTGACTACTTCATTCTGTTCGGAAATTGAGTCACTGCCGACGACTGTCGTCTTGTCGACTGCGCCATCAGTGAGAAAGAGTTCTCAACCGAGAGAGGGATTACGTAATACCTCGAAATTCATATCAACTAAATAGTGTCTAAATTAGTTCCGTATAATAAAGTTATTACAAATCGGTAGAACAACTTTCGTCAGTAACATTTAAACCACTACGGAGATGACTCTAATGGATGTTGTGTATCATTACAATATAAATTTCCCCGGGAGCCAGTCGGGTTTTCTATAACCCAAATACCGCTCTCAGCATAAAGAAAAACATTAGAATAGGAATGTCCAAATGGGAGAACGAGGGTAGATTTGACATATAAAAATTGACCCCACTCCGTATACGTAGATATTTATTTCTTTAAAAGATCTCCTTCGAAACTCTGTGGTCAATTACTTTGTTTAGGGGAATACAGTGTATAATAGAGGAATCCACAACTTGCAAAGTTACACACAAACCGAAACTGGAGGCGATGACGGTTAAGAAGAAGGATTTTTTTTTGACGGAGGTGTTTATTTACATGTAAATTGGGTTAAGACTTTGGAATATAAAGTCTCATATTTCGGTTAGGTCTACCTCCCGAGGAGTCACAACGGTACTACACACTATTGCATTGGTCGTCCTCTTAAACAGTGAGCGTGGGTGTGTCAAGACTTCATCGAGCACCCACGGGTCGGAACCTTCCGAGGTGCACATACATGTGTCTACTGAAGGAATCCTACCGTCGGGGTGGTCTCGCGTCTTGACCCCTCTTCGAGAAACCTTCCACGACTTTTTAAAATCGAGTCAGTATAAAAAGGAAGAAGGTCCTGTTACAGAGAGTGAGTCCCGAAAATTTGGTCACTTCTTACGAGTAACTAAGACTGTACCACCTCCTGTTTGACGGGGTTGTCCGTCTGCACGTTCCGGCAATGGTCTACTTCGTTCTCAGACTCATCGTGTTCAGTATGTTTCCGACTCGATTTCCTCTCCACCCGCAAACGAAGAGGATATTATCCTGTCGGAGATAAAAGAGGTAAACGAGGACGGTGTCTTTATTGCAAGTAACCACTTGAGTCGTGTTACAATTGTTCTGCTGAAAAAGACACTCCTGTAAGTACATGAGGTTATCACTTTATCTTCCCGAAAGTCACATCTTAAAATAGATCAACAGATAATTGGTTTATGGGTACTGTTTACAACCCTTTTGTATATTCCAATGAGTTTTCGAAATGTAAACGGTGTCAGGTCGACAATCCTATTCGTTCGAGAATGGACCTTCGAATGATAACACAGAGTTATAACAAAAATTATTGAGGAGTAGTCACACTCAAAGTAGTAAAAGGGTCCAAAAGTACTCAAGATTCATTTATAGTTGTTGAAACCAGAACATAGATTAGGGTAATGGTACTAACCTCGTCACCTGCACCTGCTCCCTTATTCTGAACTGGAACTCCCGAGACACTATTGTTTATAGTGAATAACCCTATTCTTAAGACTTCCTACCCTGTCCACCCGACCTTCTTCCGAAATTGTATGGTAAGTACTACGAACCTTGTCGCCGCGGTCATATCTTAACACACTTTTTCTCTTGTCTAGATTTGAGTTCCATGAACTCTTTTCTCAACACTTTCCGAAAACACCAATAAGTAAGATTTTTTCTTATTTTACTTACTTTCGTCTTTCAGTGTCTGTATTTATTGGTGTCACACTCCGACAAACGATCCACTTATGTTATATTCTCCTCTCTGTGTCTGAATCTCTCGTTTGAATACCGACAGTCCCTCTTTCTACTCCCTTTCTCTGTCAATCCCTCAAACCTTAGGTGTACATGTGTTACTATATAAAATTTACTTATCGGTTTTTCCTAAAACCTTAACACGAGTTACACTACACCGTCGGACCTACCCTTCCCTCAAACCTCCTCTTACCTGTACACATATACATACCGACTCAGGGAAACGACGAGGGGACTTTGATGATGTTGTAACAAACAATTAGTCTATACGGGATTATGTTTTATTCTTCGAAAACCTTTTCTCTCCGTTCTCTCTAAATCGGTTCTTAATACACTAGACTCGTTACCCCCAAAACCCCACTCATCCCTACTACGTACCTACCCAGTTGGGATCTGGAAGAATTTATACAGCGTAAAGTTTACATAAGTTTTATTACAAAAAATGAGTTTATAGAGTCGGTTTTTCAGTAAAGTCTATTTAATCTTATTCTTCTATTTTTAGTCGGTTCAGTTTATTAGAATACGTTTCCATTTTTCGTACACACACATCAACAAAGGTTTTACCTTTGTATATTATTATTGAACACTGGTCGAAAAGTACAGTTATTCACATAAAGGTGTTACATTAAAATTGACAACCCATCACAGGTTATTATATTTTACTAAATAAGCTAAATGATAACAACTCGTAGATCCTACAAAGTTCTGATATTATTTATTACAATACGACTTGTTGAAATGTTAATTTAGAAACACGAATGGGGATCCTTGTTTAAAATGTTTACCTTCACGACCTTGTTTCATATACTTGTTAAATTTTAGAAAACTGCCTATAGAGGTTTAATAGGAAGTCCTTTCAACACAATCTCAGGTATAGAGTGGACATTACATACTCGTACGGACAGAGGGACATGGAGACGGTCGCAGCTCGTCAATATTAAAACCTTTAAGACGGACTAGTAAAGTCAACTTAAACGATAAAGACGTAAACCTACCCCTACTAGGACGATTACGGGAGGAGATTGTGTGTGTGTGTGTGTGTGTGTGTGTGTGTGTGTGTGTGTGTGTGTCTCTACGGATTAACTTCGTCTAGGTCACAGTAGTTACTCGACGATGTCATATACGTTCCCGTCATCATGATTTGTACTGGTCTCCTAAATAATACTTGGTAAAAGTTTATGTATTCCCGTACCTTACCGTCCCGAACCTCTGGTAGTTTTCGTTAAGAATACTCAGTAGAATTGTTCAGACTCCGTAAGACTTACGAGTGTAAAGAATGACTACCAACGAAGATGATGTACACATATTCGTAACAGTTGACAGTCTGTGAGTAAAGGATGACACCCCACACACACATACACACAACATCCTCCTCACGATTGAACATTCCTTCACACAACCCTCTCCCGTTCCTGTCTGTGTTAATCTTAAAGTCCTTTTCCCAGGTTCTATAGTACGTTGGTCTCTTTCCAACCCTCCCTCAACCTTCAGTCCTCAGACTCTACTTCCCTTTTTCTCTCTACAGGACAACTTGTAATAATAGGTCTGTAACGTTTATAAGGTAAGAAGAGATGAAGGGTCCGTGGACCTTAAGACACGAGGGGTTTATCGTCAGTTCGATCCAGAGAGTCACAGATCACTTCGTCCTGAGACGGTTGGACACAATCAGTATCTTCAACCATACTCATTCGTTTTCAAGTAACAACCCCATTCGGAGACTCTAAGACCCAAACTAAATAAAACCATAACAGATAAATAAAATTTTTGAAAATTAAAATATAACCTTATACCGGTTAATTGTTACAACACCATCAAAGTCCACGTGTCGTCTCACTGAGTCGGTATGCATGTGTACTTAGGTAAGAGGGGGTTCGGGGGGAAGGTTGGTCCGACGGTGTATTGTAACTCGTCTCAAGGTACACGACATGTCATCCAGGAACGACTGACGAGCAAAATTTGTATCATCAAACAAAATAATTATATATTTTTAGTTCATCAAATAAGGGTGTTTTCAGTACCCTTTATTCACTCTTTCTATGAATTCACTAACGGATCTTTCTAAATGTCAGAACCTGGAAGGTAAATCGTGAGAAAGTCCTTTCCAGTTATTAATTTTCTGAATCTTTGTCTCGACGGAACTTCTAGGAAGGAGGGAGTGCACCGTCGGGACGTCCTCGGAGAAGTGATTGGAGTTTCTGGTGGTCGAACTTTTGTGTGTTAATCGTAAACATCTGTAGGTCCTCATAACACTCGTACTGTAGTTAGGTCAAATAAAAAAATTAAAAAAAAACTACGTCCGGTAAATTTTTTAGAAATAATTAGACAATATTGTAACGAAGACGAAATACAAAACCAAATAAACCAGAACTCCGTACACACTAGAATCGAGAGACTGGTACCTGACTAGGTGTACGGGTCGTGACCTTCCACTTTAGATTGGTGACCTAATACTCCCTTCAGGGTAGTTAGATCAAATCTTCCCGTCACCAGAGGTGAATTCCAAAAACATCTTTTAACGTTCATTTTTCGAATTGAAGTCTTTGAATCAAGTGGTAAATATTCCTCAGATTTTATATCAGTTGAGTTTAAGTTCAATTATTAGTCAAGTCAAGTCAGCGAGTCAGCACAGGTTGAGAAACGTTGGGGTAATTAACGTCGTACGGTGTGGAGGGACAGGTAGTAGTTGAGGGTCTCAAGTGAGTCTGAGTGTAGGTAGTTCAGCCACTACGGTAGGTCGGTAGAGTAGGAGACAGCAGACGAAGAGGAGGACGGGAGTTAGGGAGGGTCGTAGTCCCTGAAAAGGTTGCTCAGTTGAGAAACGTACTCCACCGGTTTCCTGACCTCAAAGTCGAAATCGTAGTCAGGAAGGTTACTTGTGGGTCCTGACTAGAGGAAATCCTACCTGACCAACCTAGAGGAACGTCAGGTTCCCTGAGAGTCTCATAAGAAGTTATGGTGTCAAGTTTTCGTGGTTAAGAAGCCGCGAGTCGAAAGAAGTGTCAGGTCGAGAGTGTAGGTATGTACTGATGACCTTTTTGGTATCGGAACTGATCTACCTGGAAACAACCGTTTCATTACGGAGACGAAAAATTATACGATAAATCCAACCAGTATTTAAAGGAAGGTTCTTCATTCGCAGAAAATTAAAGTACCGACGTTAGTCGTAGACGACACTAAAACCTCGGGGGGTTTTATTTCAGACTGTCACAAAGGTGACAAAGGGGTAATAAAGGCTACTTCACTACCCTGGTTTACGGTACTTGAAGTAAAAGACTTACAACTGGAAATTCGGTTGAAAAAGTGAGAGGAGAAAGTGAAAGTAGTTCTCCGAAAAATCGAGAAGTGAAAGACGGTAGTCCCACCACAGTAGACGTATAGACTTCATTAACTATAAAGAGGGTCGTTAGAACTAAGGTCGAACACGAAGAAGGTCGGGTCTCAAAGTGTACTACATGAGACGTATCTTCAACTTATTCGTCCCACTGTTATATGTCGGAACGGCATGAGGAAAAGGATGAACCTTGGTCAGACAACAAGGTACAGGTCAAGATTGACAACGAAGGACTGGACGTATGTCTAAAGAGTTCTCCGTACAGTCCACCAGACTATAAAGGTAGAGAAAGTCTTAAAAGGTGTCAAATAACACTAGGTGTGTCAGCTTCCGAAACCGTATCGACTTTTTCGTCTTTATCTACACAAAAACATTACGAAAGCGAAAAAGTTACTAGGTTACCTACAACCGTTAAACCAGAAACCGAGGAGACGGAAAAGATTTAGGTCGATCTTTTAGACCTTCGAGTGCATGACGACTTCGGACCGAACCCTTTAAAACTCGTAATGAAATGATCACACACTCTACTCACGGTAACACACCATCAAACTCGTAAGAAACCGTAACGGAAAGAAACCCTGACCTTACTTTTGACTGGAAAAGGTCAGGATACCGGTGTCGACTCAAAAGGTTTAAACGACCGTATAACTCACGTCGTGAAAGTGTCGTAGTAGAAAGTCCTAAATTTTATCGAGTTGACCTTAAGGTAGTGGAGGTGATCGAAACAAGTATCACTACGAAAGATTCCGGGTGAACTGAAGTGTAAGGTCCTACAGACCGAGATCCACTCACTTGTGTGGTAACATTAATAGACCCAACACTTCGAGAATTCAAGAAGACACATAAGAATGGTGAAGAACTATAGAAGACGAAGACAATCCAGGTATGGTAAAGACAGGAAATAGTTCGGGTAGAAACCTACTTTACAAGGGAACCATAAAGATTAAAAGAACTTCTCTAGAGATCAGAAAGGGTAAGACAAGAAAAGGAGATAAAGAAACGTAACTAACGACTCCTTCCGAAAGAATAGAGAAGAACGATAAGAAACCTTGAGACATAAGTCTACGAATATAGAAAGGAAAAGAGGAGACGAAAGGCGAAGAGGAAAAGTGTCGATAAACATTCCGGAGGAGTCTGTCGGCAAAACGAAAAGACGTAAAGAAAAGGTACCCCTACCAGAACTAGGGACAGAGGATATGTTACAGTACTTGGAGGTAGGTATCAAGTAGTCCGTGAGATAGATAGTCTAGATCAGGGAATTTAGATAAAGAGTGAAGGTGATATATTAGTATTCCCTAAACTAAATCCAGTATGGACTTACCAGACCACCAAAAGGGATGAAAGAAGTTAAATTCAGACTTAAACCGTTATTCCTCAAGTGCTAGACTCGGTGTCAGTCGAGGACCAGAAAAAAAAAAAACGGCTGACATATCTCGAAGACGTAGGAACCTACGTTTCATATATTAGTTAGACTAAAACCACAACTGGTAGACCACTACAGGTACACATCTTAGAAGAGAATACAACAACCTTCTCCCACAAATGATACTGGTCACGTAAGAGAACCGTTTTGAGATAATCTCAAACATGAGGTTCCGGTTTAAACGGACAATGAGGTCCACAAAGAACTGAAGGATGAAAACGTAAGGTCAGAGGATATTACTTTTTCTGTAGAAAAAACCCACAACCAAGATTTTCCAGAATATCCAGAAGTATCTTGACAAGTTGAAGTCGAAGAAGTCGTAATGACCAACCCCGTATCCGAACCTATTGACACTATGACTTACCAAACGGAACCTTTGTTTGTCTCTAGAAAGACAGTAAAAACTCTGACGTAGGTTCATGACGTAAACCCTAACAAGACAACTGGTACTACCGATGAGTCATCTATATTACCCGTAGACTCAATTTAAGTGGGTAAGGTCAGGTAAAATCAAGTTACTAAGGATCTTATAGTTGTAAGTGAGAACGGTAGAGGACAAACTGGTGAAGGTTAAACGGAACTAAGTACCTGGATTGTAAAGTTCAAGGATAAGTTATAACCAAAAATGTCGTAGCCTGGAACGAAGGTAGTGGTCAGTGTAGGTGTTGACCCATAATAAAAACGAAACAGAAGTAGGGAAGTAAGAAAGACCTCAATAAAGAGGTGATTACAGGTCATCGTATAACCCGTGGATGGCTGGGCCCCTCAAGGAGAAAGTCATAGTATAGTAAAACGGAAAAGGATGACAAGTACCCCAAGAGTTCCGTTCTTATGACGGTAAGAGAAGAGGTCACCTGGTGTAAGACAGTCTGGAGAGGTGGTACTGGACGGGTAGGACACACCGGGGTGTACTGAACCGAATCAAAGTAACTCAATCTGGTCCGACACCAGACACACTAATCTAACTGATCAAAAGACACTAATACCAAAGTGACACAGACGGGAGACTACGGGAGAGTGTTGTGGATGGTAGAATGAACCCAAAGAGAATGGAACCTGCACCCCATCAAGAAGTACCGAGGAGGTCGTTTCACGTCGACGACGAGGAATGGAACCTACTCCCCATAGAGGAGTCCCGACGGGGAGGACGTGAACTTACACCTCATCGAGGTAACCGGGAGGACGCGGGAGCGTCGGTGGCGAGAAACTACACCCCAACGAGGAGAGCCGGTGGAGGGGAATGGAACCCGTACACCATCGAGTCGTAATTTATTTCCGATGGGTGAGGTCATAAGACCGGATCTCTTAAGGTGTCTGACATATCAGGTACCTCGACGTTTCTGAGTCTGTGCCGACTCACTAAAAGTGAATCTCGTAATTTTTCCCGAAGGGACCACCGAGTTAACCACTTCTTTGACGGACGTTACGTCCTCTGGGGTCAGCTAAGGACCCAGTCCTTCTAGGTGACCTCTTCCCTAGCCGATGGGTGAGGTCATAAGAACCCGAAGGGAATACCGAGTCGACCTTCTTAGGCGGACGTTGCACCCTCTGGACCCAAGCTAAGGACCCAACCCTTATATGGGACTTCCTCTGTTTCTGATGGTTGAGGTCATAAGACCGGACTCTTAAGGTACCTGACATATCAGGTAGCCCAACGTTTCTCAGTCTGTGTTGATTCACTGAAAGTGAAGTGAAGTGAAGTGATATAAAAAGTATCGTAATTTTTTATTGAAAAGATTTTCCAGTATTCGTGTACTCACTTAACAAACTGTGTCTTATAATTAACCAAACCTTATTCTTTTACTATATACGTCTACTATGGTGAGATTGTCGTTTTTCACTTCTCTTTGATTTCTCGGAGAACTACTCCACTTTCTCCTCTCACTTTTTTGACCAATTTTAAGTTGTAAACTTTTTGATTCTAGTACCGTAGGTCAGGATAGTCAAGTACAGTTTATTTTCTCCTGTTTAGCCCTTTTCACTGTCTAAAATAAAAGAACACCTGTCACTGACGTCGGTACTTTAATTCTCTGTGAACGAGTAACCTTCCTTTCGATACTATTGGGATCTGTCAAATAATTTTTTCGTCTCTGTAGGGAAACGACTGTTTCCAGACACATCAGTTTTAGTACCAAAAAGGTCATCAGTGTATGTCTACACTCTCAACCTGGTTTTTCTTCCGACTTACGACTTCTTAACTACGAAAACTTGGCACCACAACCTCTTATGAGAACTCTCAGGGAACCTGTCGTTTCTCTAGTTTAGTCAGTTAGGATTTCCTTTATTTGGGACTTATAAGTAACCTTCCTGTACGACTTCGACTTTGAGGTTATGAAACCGGAGGGCTACATTTCTCGACTGAGTGACCTTTTCTGGGACTAAGACCCTTTCTGACTTCCGGTTTCCTCTTCCCCTATCGTCTCCTACTCTACCAATCTATCGTAGTGGATGAGTTACCTGTGTTTACACTCGATTGAGGTCCTCTGTCACTTCCTGTGCCTTTGGACCGAACGACGTCAGGTACCCCAGCGTTTCTCAACCTGTACTGAATCGCTGACTTGTTGTTGTTCTTTTACTCACGAAAGTTTCATAACTTCGTTTTTAAAACTTCCGTACAATGACAATTTTCGTAGTCTGTTGACTAAGAACTAAGACTACAGGAATCCTAAGATTTTATAGGGTCACTACTGACTAAGAAGGTATAATCTTTTTGTTTCGATTTGTGAATTTCGATCAGAGTGTTTGACATTCTATTGTGTAGAAGAAGGGATAATTATTCGGTAGAGAAGTTTTTATGAAATATGTATAAAACTAGTTTAACGTGTGATGAGTCACACGTTGAACCTCTTCCGTTACCGTTGGGTGAGGTCATGAGAACAGACCTTTTAGGGTACCTGTCTCCTCGGACCATCCGACGTCAGGTACCCCAGTGATTCTCAGTCTATGCTGACTCGTAGAAGTGAAAGTGAAAAGTGAAAGTACATAACCTTTTCCTTTACCGTTGGGTAAGGTCACAAGAACGGACCTCTTAGGGTCCCTGCCCCCTCGGACCACCCGACGGTAGATACCCCAGCGTGTCTCGACCTGTGTTGACGCCACTGAATCGTCGTCGTCGTCGTCGTCACACGTTGATTCATCCGGACCAATTAGCCTCTGATGAACCGACGACCTCAGTTCCACCGGTTCTCATTCTCTGACATTACAATCTTACTTACGATGTAGGAATTCTGTAATACACTCCACGTTTTTTCCTCACCAGTTCACTTGTGAACTTCCCCTTTTTTCAGAAGTAATTTAGAACTGAGAGAAGGATAAAACCCTTATCCTAAAAGACCCCCTACTAACACTATCTCGAAAAAAATTTTGGAATTCACTTTAAGAGACCTCTAAAATTTGTCGTCCGTCGGGTTTCCTTTCGAGTGTTAATTGGTTAATTACACTGGTGACACGTCTCGTTTGTGACCATTTCTTCTGGTCCTCTTTTTAGTGGGGTCAGGACTTAATTGTCCTGACCGATAAATGTAGTTAGTCTCTTCAGCGACGTCTTGAAACACAATGAAACGTGACACACCCAGACGAGATAGGTCCTCGTCCTAAAATTACTATGTATAAAATATTTCTTGTCGGTATACGACGGAACCTTTGAGTCGTCTCAGTTCAGGATACTACTGTCTCATGGAGTGGGAGAGAGTAATAACCTTGAGAACCTCGAAGAAGAATATTTAATGGTTATAAACCTCGGGAAGACTATTACGAGATAATGTAATGTGAAATTACGTCTTAGTTTTCTTTAAAGCTGTTAATTCCTATACGTTTAGTCTAAAAGACTTGAGACTTCTACAGAGAAAAGACTAAAATTTAGAATATATAGGTCAAACCCTATATTGTTTATAGAAACCATAACGTTAATTGTTTCAAAGTCTTTTTTTTAAGGTAGTACACGGTCACGTTTACGGTTTATTATATAGTGTCGTTGGTGTATCCACTACCAATTAAAATACACAGTTGAATCGACCCGGTCTTTCAAGGGTACATAAACCAGTTTACAATAAGACCCATACACATACTCCCACAAAACCCTACTCTAATCGTAAACTCAGCAATCTGACTTATTTCGTCTAACGAGAGGGACACCACCCACCCGGAGTAAGTTAGTCAACTTCTAGATTGTCTTGTTTTTCTGATCGAAATACTCATTCTTTTAGAAGAAGACGGACTGACGGAAGTTCAACCTGTGACCACAAAAGGACGGAAATCTGAACTTGACTTTATCCCCGAGAAGGGCCCAGGGATCGGACATCTGAGACCCGACCTTGATGTAGTGGACGAAAGATTCCAGAGTCTGGAAACTTGGACTTGACTTTGATTTAGTAGTCGAGAGAACCCAGAGGTCAAACGGTTGACGTTTAAGCTCCTGAGTCAGAGATATCAGTGTTCTCACAGGGACATCTGTGACAATATTCTTTAAGTGGTTAAGGAATATCATTTAGATCTGTCTACTATCCAACCATCTATCTATGTAACTATCTAATATCTATCTATTTGTCTACTATCCGTCTATCTATCTGACTATCTACGTCTCTATACCTCAATATAGTCAGAATAACCAAGACAAAGAGGTCTCTTGTGATCGATGACGTCATCCTTTACTGTGGTACAGACTGACTCCCAGTGTTACGAAAAATTAGTGACTTTTTGTCCTGTGAATTTTTAATCAAAACCCGAAGGAACGACCAAGTCACCAATTCTTAGACGGACGGTTACGTCCCCTGAACCCAAACTAGGGACGAGACCCTCCTAAGGTGTACGGCACATCGTTAACTCGGGTACATGGTGTTAATGACGTCGGGTGTAAGGGATCTCGAGACGAGAAGTCGTTCTCTTCGGTAGCACTAACTTCGGACGCGTGGTGTTACTTCTCGTCGGGGGTGAGAGACGTTGATCTCTTTCGGGCACACGTCGTTGTTTCTACATCGTGTCGGTTTTCTTAATTTTTGATTTTTTCATTTTGAATTATGAAAGTTGAAATGTAACCGAGATCCATTGTGACTTTCCCTGACGAAACTCCAAACAAAGTCTAAGACATATAATAATCCTACTAAAGGTCTCTTATATAAGTCACAATTAGATAGTGAGACTTAATTTATTATCGATTCCTCGTCTTAATAGACTACGAAAGAATATTTGTTCTTCCGACTACAATAGAAGAGATGTCAATTAATTCTTCCCACTTAACCAAAAACGGACGGACTCAAAAGTTTAAAGACCGGTAATTTTTTAGCATAACGACCAAATAAAATATGAACTGAGTACACGTTGGAATCTCATGTTCTCGACTTCATAAACGAGAAAGGATTCAGGTCACAAGAGGTCAGGGACATAAAGAAACGTATAAAGTCATGAAACCGGACCCCGCCCCACCCCACCCCACCCTTCTCCTAGGATCCTATACAGGGATTCCTTCTGTGGAGACGAAGTGTAGGAGTCGTAAGATCAAATTCACGGAAGAAGAGACCCTCAGAAAAGAATCAGAGGTCTTTTGAACCTTTTTGAGAAGGTTTCAAAGGTGAGAAGGTTTCGTAAGTGGAGGTGATACCCCTAATAGGATGAACAAGGCAGACAAATTGGGGACGGAAGGGTGACCTTCCGTTTGAAGACCTCTGTCCTAGAAGAAAATAAAAAAGGTATACCACAACGACATTGTACTTGTAATCGTGAATGACTCGTGAATACAAGACTTTTAGAAAAATGTTTAATAAAGACAGAAAAACTGTTGTGACTCCCGAGTATACCCATCGAGACAGAATTCGACTCCTGTGAATCCACACCTCTCCAATTCATCGAAGGAATGAGAGTATAGTTAGTTAGAAGAGAAGGTTAACCGACTAGATATCTCGAAAGTCGGATATTTAAAAGAAACACTTCATTGAAAGACCCACAGACGACGGTCATCAAGACCCTAAAGGAAAAAGTACTTCTCAGACCGAAAACAATCGACCTCCACTCGATGGATGGATGAACTCACACTACTTTCATTTTCACAATCAGAAAATCAGTACAGACTGAGAGACTCTGGGGTACCTGACGTCGAGTGGTAGTCTAGGGCATTCTCCTTGTTCAGTTCAAGTTCCGTCCGACCAGGGTTCCGAGTCATTCATGAACTGTTCGATACGACGAAAGTAAAAAAGTCGAAATAGTTCCATATTAACTACTTATTTCTAACATATATAAATTCCACTTGTTGTACTTCAAGACTTCAGACATATGTAACACTTTAATAATGGTGTTAGTTTGATTAATCGTCTGTGTCTAGGTAGTAAAGTGTATCAATGAAAAAATTAATTAAAAAAAACCCCCCCGTGACGCGACCCAGAAGTAACGTCAGATACCCGAAGAGATCAACACCGTCCCCGAATTTACGAGGAGTCGTACACCCTAGAATCAAGGAACTGGTCCCTAATTTGGGTGTAGGGGATGTGACCTTCCGTTTAAGGATTGGTGACCTGGTGGTCCCTCCAAGGATTAATTAAAAATAACCTCATGGTAACGAAATGTTACAACACAATCAAAGATGACATGTC
Source organism: Capra ibex (assembly GCA_006410555.1). Classification (NCBI taxonomy): domain Eukaryota; kingdom Metazoa; phylum Chordata; class Mammalia; order Artiodactyla; family Bovidae; genus Capra; species Capra ibex. The sequence goes on from SJYO01014747.1 coordinate 14,644,848, forward strand.
ATCACTTAACCGATATACCGGTGTATATAGTAGAGAAGAAAGTCTGAAGGAAAGGTAAATTCGGTGGTGTCTCGTGACTCGTCTCAAGGGACTCGATATGTCGTCCAAGAGTAATCAATAGATAAAATGTGCATCATAGTTATCACACATGTACAGTTAGGGGTAGAGGGTTAAGTAGAGTGAGGAGGGGGAAGGGGGGAAACCACAAGTATACAAACAAGAGACAGACAGAGATAAGGGAAAATAAAAAGGAAGATCACTCTTGTGAATTCTAGATGGGAGAGTCTTTTAAAAATTCATACGTAATGTCATAACGATTGAGATCGAAAGTCCGACACGTATTCGAGAGACCGTGACTAAGTAGGCCGTATTGACTTTGAAACCGGACTACTCGTTATCGAGGGGTAAAGAGGGATGGTGGGTCGGGAGTGGTTGGTGGTAAGATGAGACGAAGACTCAGATGGTCTAAAGTGTATGCTCATGCCAGTATTCCATAAAGTAAAAAGATGAAGACCGAATAGATTGAATCGTATTATAGGAGGTCCAAGTAGACACAACAACGTTCACCTTTATAAAAGAGAGAAAAAAAAAAAAATTCCGACTCACGATGAGGTAACATGCCGTGGGAGAAATAGGTAAGTAGGTGACTACCTGTCAATCCAACGATGGTAAAGAAAACGCACGTACGCACGACTCAGTACAGGTTGAGAAACTCTGGGGTACGTGACATCGGGTGGACTGAAGGGTCAGGTACCTTAAAAGGTCCATTCTGATGACCTTACCCAACGGTAAAGGATGAGGTGTCCTATAAGGACTGGGTCCTTAGTTTAGGAACAGAGGACTTAACTTTCCGTCTAAGAAATGGAGACACGGTGGACCCTTCAATAGTAAAGAACCAACACCCCTTATTGTAACGTTACTGTTGTCCTTACGTCTACAGAGAAAGTCCATGACAAAGGTAAAGGAAACCTGTACATGGGTGTTTACCCTGACGACCTAGTATACCATCGCTAAGAATTAAAAAGATTTTATTTATTAAAAATTAACCTAATTTTACCATTAAAAATTAAACTTTTAATTTAGATAAAAATTTAGAAATTTCTTGGAGGTATCACCGTCTTGGTTAGGTGTGAGGGTGGTTGCTACATACTCCTAAGGGAAAAGAGGTGTGGGAGCGGTTGTGAACAATAGAGGACAGGAGAACTATCTGAAGTAAAGAAATAAAAGAGAGGGAGAGTGTACTTCTACGTTGAAGGTCTAAAATATGTGTTATGGGTTTACAAGATAATCACCACTAAAATTCCCCTGCTGTCTCTCGTTACCACCTCCCTCTTGGGACAGACACCTTTCACCTCTCCTCTCTTGCGCTCCCCCCACGCCCCCCTCCCAACTCCAGTCGTCTGGGAGGACCAGAGGCCTGGCCCAAGAAAGAGAGGGTTGGGGTCGAGTGGACGCAGAAAGGGACGTTACAAGGGACCGGGAGGGAACTGGAGGGACACGGAGTGCCCCAGAGGTAGGGAACACGGGGAGAGTCCGATATTGACTTGTAGAGTCTCTTTGGGGACTACCCGGGTAACGTCAAACACCCAGGGAGGACTTTCACAGAACTAAGCCCAGTCCGTCAATTTACAACCTCTCTTTCGGAACAAGTTCCTCGAAGTTGGACGAACTTAGTGAGTTCCTCTTTCTGTCCACGAGTTTTAACCTACGGTCGAGTGTCCTCCGGACGACCTCTACTGGATTCTTACGTAGGCCAAAAGGTTTTCTCGGTTTGCAGACTCCCTCCAGGGACTGGAATCCACCAGTTCGAGTCAAACCTTCTAAGGTCAAAACTCGAGTGTCTTCACTTCGTTTTGGTTTCTGAACAGACAGTGTTCCCTGAAATTTCATAGACAATCACAAATTGGAGACCTCTTGGTGGGTCGTTAAAGAGTTAAATATAATGTAGGAGTAGTAAATTAGGTACAAGTATCCTTACTTAAGACTCATTTACTCACTTGGAGACTCAGTCACTCATTTAGAACTTGACTTTGTCGAGTGTCTCCTGACTACAGGGTCTTTGTCCTAGAAGTTCAGAGGTCGTTTAGAAGTTTCGGTGGACACTACCAGAGTAATCTATTCCTACGTTTAATGGAAACCACACTGAAGAGTCTTCTACGGAGGAAAACCTTACTGATATTTCAACAAAGGTCCGAGAGGACTCTTTTGTCTATTACTTATGGAGAAAGTTTCTAAACACGGTTTACAGGTATAACAAAAGTTCAGGAAGGGTACTGGTCCCTTCATCCGTCATCCGGTCATTCAACGACCTAATTGTTCCATTCGTCATTTCACAATTTCTATAAAAGAAAAAGTGTCAGTTTTGTACCCAGGTTACCACCGACGCGGTGAGTGTACTATGAACTTAGCAGTGTGTTAATACTAATACAGTCATCAATCTTTTCTTTATCTCCTACTCTACTAACCTACTGTAGTGGCTGAGTTACCTGTACTCAAACTCGTTCGAGACCCTCAACCACTCTGTCCCTTCGGACCACACGACGTCAGGTACCCCAGCGTTTCTCAGTTGTGTTGACTTGACTCGACTCTTTTCTTTTGGGGTTCTACATTAATCTTTTACTTTGAAACCTAAGTAAGTCTTAACACAAGACAACACGGGTAGACGATATACCAGGACGTTGTGCCCACTTGTAGACACAAGATCCTTTACTTTTCTGTGCTCCTCAGAGGGTCCCCTCCCCACCTCCCGTGGTTAAGATGGTAGTGTCTGGGGAGGAGTCAGTTCTGCGGACACAAAAAGTGGTTTGTCAAAGGTGAACATCCATGGAGATACAGACACTTCTCCTCACGGACAATTTTATATTTCCATTAATCCCCGAAAGGTCCACCACGATCACCATTTCTTGGACGGACGGTTACGTCACCGTTTCTTGGACTCTGTATTCTCTCAGTCCAAACTAGGAACCCAACTTGTCTAGGGGACCTCCTCCCGTACCGTTGGGTGAGGTCATAAGAACGGACCTCTTAGGGTACCTGTCTCCTCGGACCGCCCGATATCAGGTATCCTGACTTTTATCAACGTGTACTGATTTCACTGAATCGTGAAAAAAGATATTCTGTTTCCTTTGACCTGATCCTTTGATTAACACAAGTCGCGAAAGAACTTCCTCGGGTATAAGGGTCCTCTTACTGGCTTTGAGACGTCACCACCAGTTCACTAAGTTCCCCAAGATTTGTTTGAAGGTACTTACAACCCGAGGGGAACTTACAGGGGAGTTTCACTGTTCAGAAAGGCGTTTTCTGTGTCCACGGTGACGTGGGTCTGTCCGACAATATGAGACTTGGAAACAAGACACTCGACTAGACCCGTGACACAGGACTCCACCCCTAAGTCCCCATAGTCATAGAGGGAATGGATTAATCTTCTCAGTGTCTGAGTGGTTTACTGGAGTAACGTGAATTTGAACTATTAGTCGTGTCTGAACACCCTCGTAGAGAGATAATATTAAAGTACGTGTCGATAGTGATACTGGTCATATTTATTCTCAAACACTGTCCCCGAATAAAATTTACAGGAACGGTCAGTCCCGTCTAACACCTGGTACCCTCTGTGCTCCGACGATAAAAGAACATTTCACATCGATTATTTATACATTTAGTCTGATAGAAATAAGTATTGGACTGTCCCTAGTCTGTCCTCTATTGTCGGTTTTTTTGTGATACAATGGATATTATAACTCACTAAATTATAGAGTTTTGGAGTTTGTGACCCTAGTTTCGTACTTTTTTGGGACAAAAAAAGGACCGGTTAAGAACCGTTCGTTATAAACTGTATGAACAGTCACGAAGGACAAGTGTGCGAACCTAGAACTATCTATATGACAACGGAAAAGATTCGATGGAACACGAGTGACGTACCACCCACTGGGGAAGACTATAATGGAGTGACAGTCTTCCACGAAGAAGTCGACACCAGGTTGGAAAGAATAAACCGATAGGTCTCCGAAGGTTCACCGTCGAGTTATGGGTGCGAAAATAGAAGAAGTACCCAAGATCCTGGGGTACTCCACCTCCTTCGGGGACTCAGTCAGGAGACGAGGGGAGGGGAAGTAGAACTGGGCGGTCCGACGACTACTGGCTAAAGGGGCTCTAGACACAACGGTCCTCTCGATATTCTTCTGTTCCTCGAGTAAAAGAAGTCTGCCCAAAGAGAGACCCAGTAGGTTAATAGGAGTGAGTCGTCTCATTAGTGACTCTGAGACACGTGACAACCTTGACTTCCTTAAACTCTCCAGTAGGTGGTCCAAATGTGTAACTTAGAGGCCTCCTTTTTCGGGGTCTTTCCGTCTCTGCCTCGGAGTCAGACCGTGGTAGTAGAGGGTCGAGACACGGGACTGGAACCCACCCAATCCAGTGAAGAGTCGGTGGTTTGACCCTATTACTACAAGTGACACTTCTACTCTTCTACAGGGACTCCACCTTCCGAATGTGTCATTCACCGTGTTCCATCTGTACACCGTTTACACTTAAAGACAGGGAATAGTGAAAGAACAGGGTTATTACTCAAATACAATTTGAACCCCAGTATACCTACTTTTGTAAGAAGGAGTTTGTCATTTGTAAGAAGAGTACTAAATACTGAATATACCGGGAAAGCGTACATAACAAAGTAAGGTAGGACCGTTCATCTCGATCACTCACAGTAGGTGTATAATATATTCTCACACACCCCAGAACCTCTCCCATCAGGAACCACCAGAAGGGAGGAGGACGACACACGTAGGACACTCAGAACGAGGTACACAAGAGAGAAGGTATCGTGAATAGCCAGTGGAAACACCGTGTTCTATCACGCAGACTGAGGTACCGTGAGGAGTAGAAATTGAATGTATTGATGACACAAATGACAAACAACAGACAGATACGGACGATCGTAGACTGGAAGTGTTGTTGTAGTTTGACAAGACGAGTAAAGGACGTGATCGGGCTCCTGGGTCTTACCACGGGTCTTTCCTTAAAAAGGGTGAGTCATGAACTACTTGTTTGACTGGTTTGAGAACGGGAATCATTCCCTGTCTTCCTCGAGTTGGGGGTTTGAGGATAGATATATAAGGTAGGCAGTGGATCGTTCCCACACTGTAACTGATCATAATTTCTCGTAAACTCGACTAATTCTACCTCTCTACTGTCCCTTCTTCCCTTGTCTCTTTCTCCTTCCTTCTCTCTTTCTCCCCTCTTTCCCTTTCTCCTCCTTTTTCACTCTTAGATCCCTCCCCACGTGTCCCGCGAACGTTTACAGCAGAGAAGGTCGTGTGCTCTTCCCATTACAAGCTAAAAATTACAAATAAATGAAATAAAACCGACACAGTCCAGAAGCAGTGTCGCGCACCCGAGAGATCAACACCATGTACCCGAATCAACGGGACAAGTGAACCCTAGAATGAGGGACTGGTCCCTGACTTGGACCAGGGACCGTAATCTTCCGTCTAAGAATTGGTGACCTGTGGTCCCTTCAGAGTGCTTCCCCCGTAGCAGTATGAGTACGGGCCTGACGGGTCGACGAACCACCTATTACGGAACTTTATGTCCTACTCGTTACTCCACAGACGGGGTCGAGGGAGTGTCTGATCCGTGACAGGACGGTCTGTAAAGTCGAGTACTGTAGGGGAAATCTTACAGTGGCACTATGCTTCTTGGAGGATGAGTCAAGTTCTATACTGACGACCTCGCTCTCTTCGTTAGGTAAAAACATTAACACGTTCGGATCCCGATGTAGTGAGACCTACGACTCTCGACCGGGGTCTCCACCCACAGCGGAAGGTCCCGTCCACGCGTCGTCAGTGTGACTTCTGTAAGATCATCGAGGGACATGATAAATCTTCCTTTCTGTGGCCTCCCAGACTGGTCCTTTTCTCATTGTAATGAAGGGACTTCGCATTGGTTTCAAGGTCCCTTTTCCCTTTGACCTTAAATTCAGTAAAACTCAGACACATCCATCGAAAGACTTTTCCTTTCGAGTACAAGGTGGTGGGGTGTGGGTTTTCAGACAAGAGTCTTTGTAAATGCACTACTCAACACCTCTGAAGAACACGGGTTTGGTGCTACCCTCGTAAAGGACAGAAGGAACTCAGTCGGTCACAGTCTCGTCTTCTGGAGGGAAAAAGGTCGTCTCGGCCCGTGACCTTTCCGGTGACGACAGTGACGCGTGGAGAGAGGTGGTTACACGAGTGTACGACCCCTGGGACACCCGGTAAAGGAAGGAGTAAGGTGACTAAGGACAATAAACTCTATCAGTGACAAATGTTTCAGTGACGTCTGTGTCCTAATCACTTAAGACTTGGTGATGAAGATCCCCTTTATGTACCGATCCAAGGACTCTTGAAGACTAGTGTAAAAGGAGTTTGGTATTCATGTATTTGAACAAGAAACACAAAGACAAATATCTGTGCAATAAGTTATCTTTTGACCAAGTGACTCAAGTACTGGTTGTCGTAAAACTGAGTGCCGACTTACTTTGTATAGGAGATGTAAATAAAAGAAGTATTCCGCACAGTGTCAGAAGAACGTGCATCCCCGTGACTCGTCGTGACGGGAACCCCTGGTAAGGTTTGTCGTTTTAGTGGTTGTTTCTCATGTCTTTACACTTTGTGCACCGAGATTTGTCTGGCACTTTTCTTGTGAACGAATGTCAGACTCTTGACTTTGTTCTTCGTCTCACAGTGGAAGAAACTGGAGGTGACCCTTACACACAGGACCCCTTAAGTTTAAAAACGGCGTAAGACGTACAGACGTTCACTGGCGGTTTCAAAGTACTCATAACTGAAACTCAACTTTATTTACAACCGTCATACACTTAAGTGTTTATACCTTAGACACTTATTTCTCCTGACCGACATAAATGTCTTTCACCAACCGTGACGACACTCCAAAGACCATCTTCTCTGAATCTAATATGTGGTTATTCGAGATGGTCGTCAAGTAGTTGAAACGGGTGTTCTATTGCTCGACGTTTCAGAAGTCATTTCGGAGACACCCGAGTTGTTCTGAGGTATGGTAGTTTAGTATTAGTTTAATAGTGTGTAAGTAAGGTATGAACCAGGACCTTCGGTTCTACGTCGTCACCCCCTATTCTCTAGTTCATTTCCTCTTTACTAGTGATAGTAGAAGTAGTGGTAGGAGTGATGGTGGTGACGATCGTAGTAGTGGTGGTAGTTGTTGTTGTGTACTTCGTGCATGTCACACGATTGCGACAAGGTTGGTGAGACGCACCAATGAAAAGTGTTGAGTCCTTACGGTCAAGACAATGATAGGAATATAGCAGTTTCTTCTATGCTTCAGAGTCACTCTAATTCGTGGACCGATCAAAGTTATTCCTCTTTACACATGGAAAGGACACTTGTTGTCTACTCAAAGAAACTTTTTGACGTACCACATCCAGTTTAGTACCAAACAAAGGGTATCATGGAAACTTTTTTCACCTTTTGGTAGATAGAAGTCCTCCAACGTGAATTACGCTTCCGTGAATTACGGTGACTTGACAAGTGGATTTTGCCATTCAGTATATAAAATGGTGAATTACGGTGACTTAACAAGTGGATTTTGCCATTCAGTATATAAAATGGTGAATTACGGTGACTTAACAAGTGGATTTTGCCATTCAGTAGATAAAATGGTCCTTTGTGTATGTGTGCACACACGTGCGTCCACGTGTGTGTGTGTGTGTGTGCTCATCTTCTCAGACGTAAAGGGGTTGGGGTAGTACTCTAAGTCGCAGAAGACACGGAAACGTAATCGACGAGGAAAAGAGACTTACAAGAAAGAACTAGACAGACGAACAAGTGAGATATTTTGTTACGGTACTCGTCCCAGTAGAGGAACCCCTTAGGAAGAGGAAAGGACGAAAGAAGTGGGAGAGATGGGTGTCTCAATTAGAGAGGGAGGAGACTTCGTCAAGACCTGAAGAAACATAGATAATAACAACGTGTCTTCTACTTTTACTTTCAGCGAGTAACACAGACTGAGAAACGCTGGGGAGGAACCTTAAGAGGTCCGGTCTTATGACCTCATCCGTCGGGAAGGGAAGAGGTCCCCTAGAAGGGTTGGGTCCCTAGCTTAGGTCCAGAGAGAGTAACGCCCACCTAAGAAATGGTCGACTCGGTGTTCCCTTCGGGACAAGTAACGTTTATAAACAAGCTCAAATAAAACAAGGACGAAACAGGTGTAGAGAGTCCGGACAAAATCAAAGACCGTGTGTCGTTTACGAGTTATCTACGCACATCGTGTCTTTCTCTCAAAATGATTGGTTAAATGTTGTAGTGAGTTCACTAGTGTAGACCTTGATCCGGATTCTGAACTTTACTTCCCTCTTTAACAGTAACGCTCAAATCTGGGTACAAGGAGAGGTCGGATCTCTAAACAAACTTTCACCGTTAACTAAAAGTAATAGTCCCGTCGGACAGAAGTCACTACAGTTAGATTTTTGGTAGATCCTTACGGTAGGTACTTTAATAGATTTGAAAAGACATGGTTTTGACTGTAGTATACTGTAAAAATAAAATGAGTTCAGAACGGATATGTAAAGAAATTTTTTTTTTAACCTCATATCAACGAAATGTTAAAACACAATGAAAGACGACATGTCGCGTCACTTAGTCGATATAGGATATTTAGGGAAATAAAGTGGTAGTTGGTCCGTGTCACACCGTTGGACCCCACCACCATGGTTATAAACCTGACTTTTAACCTCTGGACGGACCCAAGGTCAAGGTTGTGACGGTGACAGATCGGGAAACCCACACCCTTCTCTACATTTACAAGACCGAGTTTCGAAAGGAGAGACATTGTACCTTGATTACGAGACAAGAAACAGAATTGTCCTAACAAGGTTCATAGTTTACTCTGTCGTGTACAATTTATAGAAATTTTGAACATTCCGTAAAACTTTTGTCGTTCACAAAAACATTAGTCCACACCTACTTCTTACACCGGACGATACAGTCATTTGTCTTCTACGACACCCAACGTCAGTAGTTCAGGAGTCGGTGACGTCGTTGGGGGTGACATGTGGGACTACACTCAGTCCTACCTCTTTCTGTCCTGTCACCGGAATCCATTAATTCGACGTATAGTTTACTTACTGAAGTCACTCGGGTCTGAGAACGTAGAAAGGTATGTGTCTTTTCGTACTTTGTATAATTGGACTCTACAGACCAAAAGAAATTCATTGTATTAGAAACGACAAAACTGATGGACAACTTTTTTTAAACGTGTTGTACTCTCAACGTTCAATTCAAAATAAAACCCCGTTTTACTCCTGACGTCAGGTCCTCTGTCGTAAAGTCTATCAAGACTCTTTAACGAGACTCCTCCATTTCCCTTGTCACTTCCACTTTCAGTGAGTCAACACAGGTTGAGAAACGCTGGGGTACCTGATGTGTCATGTACTTTAAGAGGTCCGGTCTTATGACCTCACCCATCGGCAAGGGAAGAGGACCCCTAGAAGGGTTGGGTCCCTAGTTGGGCCCAGAGGACGTGACGTCCGCCTAAGAAATGGTCGACTCGGTGTTCCCTTCGGGCCAATATATCTTGTATGCGTTGTTTCCTTCTATCAGTCTTGTAGTTCTCTACTAACAATTAATGTCTTTTGGTCGATGGGGGTCAATTCCTTAATTCACGAAAAGATATATACCCTTCTACGGTCTCAAACCTGAGGGACCAGTAAGGAAACTATACGTGAAGTCGACAAACCCAGGTCACAAGACACAAAGGTGTAGGACTCACGGGAGTCTCGAGTGGTACCTGTCACCGACGTCTGGCTCCCGACGATCTACTGCCCATAGGAAAAGGAAGGACTCTAGGGAGCCCCAAGTGATCGAGTAGTAGGACCACTGGCGTTAACGACCGCTGACACTGTAGACAACAAATGACTAAACCGTCCTTTATAAGGTAATGAATGATCTAAAACAACGTTTTGAGGGGATATAGGACCGAGGAGGGAATGGAGTTTGAGCTCTCTGACGGAAGACCCGAACTCAAAAGTCTTTTTAGGTGGTTTATTTTGTTTGAGAGTGGACATTCAACACGAAAAAAAAAGGTCAACTGTATCTAAATAGTCACATTATAGATCGAAGGAAAGGTGTACACACGTGCACACGAGTCAACGCAAACTGAGAAACGTTGGGGTACTTGACATCGGGTGGTCCGAGGAGACAGGTACCTTAAGAGGTCCGTTCTTATAGCCTCACCCAACGGTAAAGGAAGAGATCCCCTAGAAGGACTGGGTCCCTAACTTGAGTACAGAGGACGTAACCGTCCGTTAAGAAATGGTGACTCGGTGGACCCTTCGAGAGGAAAAGGGTATATACAGAGAAAAGTTCTGGATTCACCCAAGACGACATTGTCCTGGAGTACTGTATCGTCTCCCATATTATGTCGGACGTGTAGTGACGGAGGATGGGGGTGTGAGTACGTCTGTAGTAATTGGTTGGTGTCATGACGAATACTAGGAAGACTTACGTGATGAGACATATCCCGTAAAAAAAATTAAATGAATAAAAATTCCTGAAAGGGGGGGAGAGAAAATTACAGATAGACTAACGTCTGGTCTTACTTTCAGGATGACATATACTGATCATATATCGAGTACGATGTGTTTAGGACATTCGGACCATTGTGGACTTCACCAGGTACGGGACGAGTTACCTTGTTCAGATGACTAATGTACGTACCTACAATACCGTTGTAATTTAACGATACTCTAAATATCACTACACCTACTTGAATCTCATATAGTATGTCTCCCTTTATTCAGTCTTTCTCTTTTTGTTCGAAATATATAACTATGTATATATTATAGATCTTTTTACCGTGACTACTTTGAGAGACGTCCCGTCCTTATCTCGGTGTCTGTGTCTCTTACCTAAACACCTGTGCCACACTCCCTCTCCTATCCTGTGTGACTATCTCATCGGAACTGTATTATATGTACTGGTACACATTTTGTCTATCGAACGTCCTGCGACCACGTATTGTATCCCTCGAGTCGAACCACGACACACTACTGGATCTATCCAGCCCACCCTCACCCCACCCTACCTCCGACTTGTCTCTCCGCTATATACACATGTATATCGACTCAGTGTAACAAATGTCGTCTTTGATTGTGTTGTAACCACTCGTTAATATGAGGTTAATTTTTATACTATTTGGTACCTAACCATCAGGCAATCCGGTGAAACAGGTACCTTAAGAGGTCCGTTCTTGTGACCTCACCTAACGATGAGGTCTGAACTTGGACTCAGAGTACGTAACGTTCGTCTAAGAAATGTTAGACTCGGTGGTCGCTTCGGGGGTTTTACACTAATAAGTATCATTTTTTAACGATACTCGTAAGGAGTTAGTAATAAAAGATAAAGGTTCGAACTTCAGATTGGACTTATTGTGACGAGATCGGTCGTCCGGAGTCGACTATACCCAGTCTCTGAACACACTGATTGGAGGAAACGGTGGGGACTACGACCGAGAGGACATTTTACTTTACTTGTCGTAGCTGAAGCGTCCGAAGAGTGCTCCTAGTTTGCTCTGTTAAACACTCTCTCGAGAGTCATTTGAGACGGTGCAATAGGTTTAAAATCCAATAATGAGACTAGGGGTATAGGTAGAGGCTCAGGAACTTTTAGTACGTTGTCGTACATATTTTCGAAACAAGTTGTTTGTGTCCCATGAAAGTTTTTAATACTAACAGAGGAAAAACACAAACAAAAGGATCTGGTTCTTGCGAGTATTAAAAAAAAAAAAGTAAAGAAACGGTCATGAGGTTCAGAGAACGTTCCCCTACCATTTACAGTCGGACTGGTCCCGAGGGTCGTCCCGAGACTTCGGAACGTTGTCGTGTCATCCGCGTTCGTGGGCGTCAGGAGTCGTCCTGTACGACTCTCCGACCTTTTGGTCAAGTCGTGCGTCCCCGGGAAGTAGGTTCAGGTCCGAACTCTGTCCACCATCTACCTCCCAAAGAAACCGTTTCAACAGTCCAGAGACCCGAGGAGGGACATAGGGACCCTCCCATCATTCCCAAAAAATGGTAAAGTAAAATTCAGTTCACTCTCCCAAAACTACCTTGGTGGGGCTCTCACGTCGTGCACGGGATGACCGTACACCCCGTCGACCTTTGCACACAACTTTGTAGTGGTTCTCTTCGGCTTCTCCTCACTCACCCCGACTGTGACGTGGGTCACTGGTGTCTCTTGTTTCCAGTCGCAAGAGGTCCCTGGTCTTCTCCTGAACCACTTTCCCCGGTTTCTCCTGTCTGACCGCCCTGTCGCACTAGGGTTCTCTCCCACCCCGGTAGGGTCAGGTCTCGGACTCTCCACTCAGAACGGACACGTCTCCTTCGATGAGAGTCTCCATACCACCCCACCACACACACGTACACACACACACACGACCCACACAGATCCCACTCCTCGGACGTTTTCACGGTTACTCCCGCTTTGGGTCTTTTACCAATAGAAGACGGAAGGCAGGTCTCCCTGGTTGGGTCTTCTGTTGTCCTGTTGTGTATACCGTTAAAGAAAAAGTGGATTTGGTGAGTGGGACAACCGGAACGGACCCTATAAGTCTTTGTCGTAGAGTCCTTACCGTCTCTGGTCCGTAGGTTGGACTTCGCTCGCACACGACCCACTCTTCAAATGTTCCAAAGCTAATAACATACAATGAAGGGACCTTTATCTATTGATAATCTAAACCGAATTGTAAAACTACGGTCTTATCTCCCGAATTAACAAGTTATAGAATTTTTTGTTTGTTTGTTTGTTCTTGGGGTCTTTCAGGACACATTCTAAAGTAGATCCTTACTCTCTTTTGCAACCTAAACTTCCCTGGCTCCCCTTTTTTAATTTGACTAGAAGATTCGGAGAGAGTTCAATTCAAGCAAGTTATGTATCCGGAGGAGTAGTCAATTAAGGGAAGACCTGAAAAGTGTCGGTGTCCTTCACAGTACTCGACCCTGTACTTGTCTTTATCCCTTGATCATTTCAGGATGTACTTTTCTACGAAACGTTATCGAGAGTACCTTACGGGAACTTTTCTGGACTAGTTGAGACTACTGGTTGGTCAGTCCCAACATAAGGGTGATTCCTTTGGTGGGAACGAAATCCTTACTTTATGTCACTTCGGTGGAAGGGATACGGAGGTAAAGGTGGTGGAGGTGGAGGAGAAGGTAGCGGAGGTGGAAGTGGAGGTGGAGGTGGACCTGGTGGTGGAAGTGAAGGTGGGGAGAAAGGTTGTGACGGTGGTGGAGGTATGGGTCGTCACGGTGAACGGTGGTGACAAGGCGACGAGGGTCGTGGTAGTCGTGGTGGTCCTAGTAACGGTGGCGGTACTGACCGTGGTGACGGTGGTGGTGATAGTAGGGGGTGGTGGTGACGGTTTCAAAGTGGAAGTGATGTTGTTGACGGGGACGATGGTGGTGGTGGTAGTAGAGACGGTAGTGGTGGTGGCGTCGATGGTGACTGTAGTGACGTCGGTGCCGGTGGTAAATGATACATAATGTACACGACTCCCGAAGGGTCCACCGCGCTCACCATTTCTCTCGCGGACGGTCCCATCTGTATTCCCTACATCTAAACTAGGGACTCAGTCCTTCTAGGAGACCTCCTCCTCTGCCTTTCGGTGGGGTCATAAGAACGGACCTCTTAGGGTACCTATTTTCTCGGGCCGTCCGACGTTAAGTATCCCAGCCTGTCTCAATCTGTACTGACTTCCCTGAATCGTGTGTGTCACATACGATTCGGGTCACTTTTTATGATATATGAATCAGGAGTGTCGACAGAAACCTCCATTTGTGGTAGTAGTAGGAACAAAATGGTTCCTCCTTTATCTCCGAGTCTCTCCATTTCACTAGGTTACTACGTTTTACCACAAACTTGGCATGAAAATTAACCACTTAATTTTAATTTAAAATTAACCACTTATATTCCTTTTATTATGTTCACAATAAGCACCTTCTTGGGAGTAAAGTTATGGTCGAAGTCATTCAGGTGTTCAGATTCTATAAGTGGAAAGAGTACAAAGTAGGGAAATTTCTATGAGAAACAGTAGCAGCAAATCAACGATTTAGTACGGACTGAGAAACGTTGAGGTACCTGACATCGGGTGGTTCGAGGACGTCGGTACCTAAAGAGGTCCGTTCTTATGACCTCACCCGACGGTAAAGGAAGAGGTTTTCTACGAGAATTTCTCCAAACTAATTGTCTCTTTTTATATGACGTTTGTGTTGTAATTATTTTTTTTTGTAAATTTCCGATTTTATAAATTAGTTTAGGATTAGAGGTTCACAAGTACTCACAAAAGTTCGTGAACAACTCTCACTTTTCCCGTTGGTTACCTCTCACTTATCCCCTTTGAACGAAGAACACCAACGAAGTAATAATTAAAGGACTTTGTAAATGAACAAGGGATTTCTGTTTCCAAAACGTGAACCGCTTTAGTGACGTAGGTACTCCATTAAGAAAAAGTATCGGGAATACTAATAAATTACTCTTTCTTTTAACGGGAATCAGAATCACAGTAGAATTTCGGAGGAACGACCTGAGAGCGAGAGACTAATGAAGGAGAAAACATGGTCGTAGTAGAAGGAACTAAGGGTAGTCTCATTATTGAGACATTAGGGTTTAGTAGTAAATGGAATTACAAAAAGAAAGAGACGTCAGGCCCAGGATTAAGACTGAACTTGTAGGACTCAAACTCAACGGTAACCGACTAGTACCGTCAGCACGATCAACCCGCAGATTTATGTATTGAAATCAAGTTTCCTCTCAAGACTCCATACCTTATAAGGTACAAACCCTTAATAATTGTATGTCTCATATTAACATCGTTATCCTTATCTGTCTGAGAGGGTGCACCTCGTATTTCTCACCCCTTCCTTCTCCCGACCCATCTCATGCGTCGTCTCAATTCAGGACGACCTTCACACTCGATCTATACCTTCATCAATCAACGTCCTCACGTCGTGACTATGTATTAACGATATTATACCCTTCTTGACGAAATTCCTTTTCTTATAGAAATTTTTGTTGGGTATGTATTGATACCATCTTTGAATCTAACTTTTTTGTTCTAGTGTTCAATTAGTAGTGACATATCGGGTCTCTAGTAATAATGCTTATAAAATACATGGAGAAAGGTCGGTAAATTTTATATAAAATACAATGTATAAAAATATAACATGTATCTTGTATATACATGTATCTTGTATATAGAAGAAATCACGGAAAAATATCCGAAGAGCACTACAATGTTTACAGTAAATCTACACACGGATTTCCTTATGAAAATTTTTAAAATAGGACTGTCGTTTTAAATATTCATCTTTAGACAGGAGACAGACCCATATCCTCTCATCTGACCTGAGTCCAAGTCACACCTTCCCTCCCCTCTCGGGTAAAACTCTTCGTGAACACGTACGTTGTAGGGTTCTGAAAGTACTTCAATATTAATGAAGTGTACTCGAGTCGTGAACAAAAGGAGAAATTTTAACTTCAGTAAGGAAGATAAGATCAGAGTTTTGGACGGTTTAGGCGCTCCCTCAACTCCCAAACTTATATTACAACTCAAGATCTCTGTAATAATATTAATATGTTCTTATTTATCTTCCAGCGGATTTAATGTCTGTTTTATTCAGTAGAAGACGGTAAAAACCAAAGGACATTACTCTTTTAGAGTGTTTCTGTGATCTCTGATTGTATGTGAACGGCATAAAAGGTCTCCACCTCCATCATTGTGTCGTACAATTCATGTACTGTTTACGGAGGACGTAAACATGGCTGTGTCTCAAATCTTGCGATCTTGACCGCTCCGAAATGTCGTCTATTTGCCCCCTCCCTAATTTTTGTTTCGTTGTCGTGACTTGACCCTGTACGTCCTTTCTCATCACTCGGTCATAATAAAGGTCCCTTCAGCCATTTTAACCCGTAGGTAAGTAGGACCTAATCACTACCTCAGACTCCCTGGTTATGGGGTTATCCGAACAACAAGACAGTCCAGGAACGTTCACGTTTTGTTCTTCACTCTGTTGGTCTCAGCAAGGAAAAGAAGACCTCGAGTCATATCCTACAATAGCCCGAAGGGTCCATCTAGTCACCATTTCTTAGACGGACGTTACGTCCTCTGTGTCCGAACTAGAGACCCAGTCCCTCTAGATTGGAACCTCTTCCTTTACCGTTGGGTGAGGTCATAAGAACGGACCCTTTAGGGTACCTGTCTCCTCGGACCATGATCTCGTTCTCAGTCTATGATAAGTCACTGACTCGTCGTTTGTCCTACAATAATCACCACTCTAAAACAAGGAACGGTAGCACTGGTTTATCGGTTGAGGTCAGGTCCAGACTTGAGACTGTTCAGTGATTTGATTCAGGACTCCGAGTCAAAGGAGTGATACCGTGAGACGGAGTATTGATGTCGTACTCTATCATACACAATTTCGTACCATATTTTGTATTTCTTGATAGACTTCCTGTCACTATTGAAAAGGATCGTCAAAACGTCTATACTATTATCTTAACATATCTGATTATATAGACGTTCTTACTAAGTAAAGACGGTTCAGATTTCATCTAGGGTCACTAGTCATCTTTAAAAACAAAACATTAGAGAGTAGTAGAAGATGGAGACTAAACACAGACTATAAACTATGTTATGAAAAGTAAACGAAGACTTCAGTTGTCTTACCGATGAAGTACATGGTACTAAGAGGACCCTACCAAACTCACGGAAGCTCTAACTACTGTTTACATCTTGGGGAGTCTTTTAAGAAACCAGATCCATTCCAACTCTTTACTTTACAATCAAGTACGGGTTTAGGGGGTGAAAGTACCCGATACTTGGGTCATAAAGGAGGGTCACCGGGTTTATCGTTGCTACTGACTGTCAGACGTCAGATCTGGTTCACGAAAGGTGTGTGAGTACTCTGTAGACACCCCGACTCAGATCCCGGAAGGGACAAACTCAAAAGAACAAGTTCAAGTCTACACTATATTTTAGGTGAAATCAGACACGAAATTTAAAGACAGTCACTGTTTGGGATCCTCGTAGGTTTTTTACACATTAGGTCATTACATGGTCTGACTTCGTCCTTATATCATCGATCACTGAGGCCCCAAGACCGGTATAAAGAATTAATCGTTTATAAAAACCAAGACAAAAAGACGGAACTTACTTATGACATGTCGAGTAAAGATTCTGTCTCTCGTTTCCTCTCTCTCTCCCTCTGAGGAAGAGATGGATAGGGGTTTAAGATTTCGTCAATAGATCCGAAAAGATAGGTCAACTGTAGTGTCCAAACAGAGAAAGAAATGGTCGATTCCAAAGAAACACCGGGTCCAGGATTAAGGAGAACCTGAAGAAACTTGTCAGTGAATAAAAAAGGTTGACTTACTATCCGAACAAAGGACCAGTCACTAGTTCTTTAGGAATCGTAAGAAGTGTACAAGAAGGAGAAGAGGATCCGGAACGTAGTCGAAACGTAGGTGACGGAAGACCGGACACAAGTCACTTACCTTACCGGAGTATCGGACGTACTAAATTTGATAAGTGAGAAGTAAAACAAGAATGAATACGAAAAGGAAGGTTAAAGGAACGCACACGTCAACCTTCTTACTTTCACTTTGTACGTATACTGAGTGAGATAAGACAATAAGCCCTGGTGGGGTGCACGAGACATATGACTGAAACACTAGAGCCGAGGTTGTGGAATAAAGGTGAGACGGGGGCGTGTTTGATCTCCGTCGGTCCGGTCGTAAGACCGAGGGGACCGGTACGGAAACGTCGGACCTGAGAGACCGGACGGTCCAAACGGACAAATAGTCTCAGATTCGGGACCCCCTGAGAACGATTACAGGGTCTCCAAGTCTCGCGTGTCAGAGGACGAGACGAGACGAGAACGAGCAGACTGAACGTAACAAACACCCGTACACGGAGACCTTGTGGTAGATCCTTAGTCTTCTGTGCCTTTTGTCGTGGTACACACGTTGATCTCTTTCGAGTCCTGGGGAAATTGTTTCCCAAACACTTGACAAATCTTGAGAACCACCGAACAGTTAGAGAAAGGGATGTAAAATCTTTGTTTGTACTGGTTTCCGAACCCTCCGAGGACCTGAGAGGTTTGCCAACGAGTGGTCCGTAAGTACGTACAGAGTCTTTCTTGTGTGTGTACTTACTCACACATAAGTAAAAGTTCCTCTTTAAGATATCGAAAGTAGTGCAAGAGATTCCTCGACCTTTGAAGGGTTAATATGTGGTAACAAAACTTCTCCAAAAGAATAGGTTAGTCCCGTACGGGGGTGTAAGCTAATTGATCGGGACGTGAAGGTCACTTTTTTCTTTTGACTCTAATGACTAAGTAAAGTTTTATTTTTAACAATACGTTTTGTTATACGGATGGATTCACGGGTAGTTGTCTATTTACCTATTTCTTCTACATACGTCCATATGTTGTGTATATTTCTTTATGATCAGAAGTTTTTCTTACTTTAAAACGGTAAACGTCGTTGTACCCACCTGAACCTCCCGTAGTACACCTCACTTTATTAGTCTGTCTCTTTCTATTGATGACACACGATAGTGAATATACACTTGAGATTTTTTATTTGGATCACTTATTTCGTTTTTTCTTCGTCTGAGTGTCTATGTCTCTTGTTTGATCCTCGATGACCATCACCCTTCTTTCCACCCTCCCCTCTACATCCCCATCCCCTCTTCCCAATAATACCCTAAAATACCCTAGTATACACACCTTGTGACCTTTTGACATTTCACGATATCTTAAAAAATTTATTTTTAAAATTTGACAAAATTTTTAAATTTTTATGTCGTTATACGGATATAAAACTCTAATATATATAATTGTGTATTTATATGAAAGTGTAAAATATATAGAAGAGTATATAAGTAGTATATACAAACATACATATTTTTATATATTTAGGTCTGATTTTTTCCGTATGTATATAGTAGATATTAAGGTTTTATGAATTGCGCACACACTCAACGAGTCAGCACAGGTTGAGAAACACTGGCGTACCTGACATCGGGTCGACCGAGGAGACGGGTACCTTAAGAGGTCCGTTCTTATGACCTCACCCAACGGCAAGGGAAGAGGTCCCCGAGAAGGGGTGGGTCCCTTACTTGGGTCCTGAGTACGTAACGTCCGTTCAACAAATGGTAGACTCGGCGGTCCCTTCGTAAATATCTGTATATATTTAATCTCGACTCCAAGTCCGTAGGACAGGGGCGAACGGACTCAAAACGAGGGTAAAGACCTCACACGAAGGGTCCAAACACTGACCACGAAAGACGACACATCGGAAGACAAACGGTTGAAGAGAGATATCGATAAAAGAGTTGAAGAGAGATATCGATAAAAGATTGTCAGAATAAAGAGAATTTAAATTAATACATAAGCCGACGTAGTCCGGAATCAACACCGTGCACCACGGAGACGGCGCGGTGTACCCGGGGAAACAACACCCCGTACCCGGGGGTCCACACTACGAACCCGAGTCGTCTACGCCGTACCTCCGAATCAACGAGAAAAGGGTCAAAAACTTTTCTCTTTCCAAAGAACACTGAACTTCCCTCTTTTTTCACATTTTCAGTGTAGGGACCTAATATGAAACTTGTCCACACAGACGGTAACTTTTGAGAGTAAAAGATGGTTACAAATGTATATTAAATCACGTGTGGAAACTTCATTTTTTAACCCTGGTTAATTGACTATTGGTTTACCACGAATATAAAGTACAAAAAACCTTTCGTTAACTAAATTCATTACTGAGACTTTCTTTTGTAGTTTACTGGAAGTAGAGTTCTTATTGAAAAAGAGTAAATCAAAAGGTCCTCACATCCCAAACACGACGTACCGGGTACAATCGTTTCTAGTCAAGTCAAGTCAAGTCGAGTCGAACCAGTACAGGTCGAGAAACATTGGGGTAGTTGATGTCGTACGGTCCGGAGGGACAGGACCACCTCCTGTTGAGGGCCTCGAACGAGTCTGAGTACAGGTAACGTGACCATTACGGTAGCTTGGTAGAGTAGGAGACGGTAGAGGAAGAGGAAGACGGAAGTTAGAAAGGGTCGTAGTCCCAGAAAAGGTCACTCAGCCAAGAAGTGTAGTCGACCGGTTTCATGACCTCAAAGTCGAAGTCGTAGTCAGGAAGGTTACTTGTGGGTCCTGACTAGAGGAAACCCTACCTAGAGGATCGTCAGGTTCCCTGAGAGTTTTCAGAAGAGGTTGTGGTGTCAAGTTTTTGTAGTTCAGAAGTCGTGAGTCGAAACAAATATCAGGTTGAGAGTGTAGGTATGTACTGATGACCTTTTTGGTATCGAAACTGATCTGTCTGGAAACAACTGTTTCATGACAGAGACAAAAGATTATACGAGAGATCTAACCAGTATCGAAAAGAAGGTTCCTCGTCCTCAGAACATTAAAGTACCGACGTCAGTGGTAGACGTCACTAAAACCTCGGGGGGTTTTAATTCAGAGAGCGACAAAGGTAACAAAAGGGTAGATGAAAGGTACTTCACTACCCTGGGCTACACTACTAGAATCAAAAGACTTACAACTCGAAATTCGGTTGAAAGAGTGAGAGGAGAAAGTGAAAGTAATTCTCCGAGAGATCAAGAAGAAACGAAAGACGGTATTCCCACCACGGTAGACGTATAAACTCCAACGACAAAGAGGGTCGTTAGAACTAAGGTCGAACACGAAGTAGGTCGGGTTGCAAAGAGTAATACATGAGACGTATATTCAATTTATTCGTCTCACTGTTATACGTCGGAACTGTATGAGGAAAGGGTTAAACCTTGGTCAGACAACGAGGTACAGGTCAAGATTTGCAACGAAGAACTGGATGTATGTCTAAAGAGTTCTTCGTCCAGTCCACCAAACCATAAGGGTAGAGAAATTCTTATCCGAGACACTTATTTGTCACGACATAGACACCTTTAAGAACTACAAATTTCGGTCCCTTTAGATCTAAACTACGGGTTGATTGTTGTACCGAATTACGAAGTCTGAGAGTTAGAGAAGTAAAGATTGTCACCCCTATTATCACGGATAAAAAGTCCCAACCATCATTTTATTAATAACATGAAGGACCGTGTGTCACCATCGATAAAAATACTTAAAGTCTCGATCTACAAGTTATTCATACCTTATCAACTTACGGTTGACGTAACTTCTCTGAACCCAGGATGACGTCAACACTGACCTCCTTTGGGTCGACGATACCTCTTCCGTCCGGGAACTAAAACGAAGAACCCATTAATGTGAAGTAAAGGGAACAAACACCTCAGGTAAATGACAGATGTAACTAAGTTGTCGTACTGCAACATCACCTCTGTCCGAACTCTTTATGTAATATACATAAGTAGCTTCTCCGGTTAAAAAGTTCGTTTACGTATTACTTCGAAGCCTAACAGAGTTTACTAAATAAGGTCACCGATAAGTAATTCCGGTCATACGCTAAAACAACCACTTCGACCTCTAATAGTGTTATCTACATTCTGGACACCAAAAATACTCATAAAACTCTTTTAAGGTAGTAACTTGGTTATCGACAATCATCACAGTGACTTAAATAATTTAGTACGGGTCGACAATTATTACGTCAGAGAAACCTCATGACAACTAATTAACCTCTGATTTAGTTGAGGACCCAGAGAGGAAAATGCGAAAGAAATAAAAGACATAATTAACCTATCTTTCCTTTTAAAAGAACCCGGGTACTGATTGACAAGAGTCCCCTCTTGTCATGGGTCCCTGTAAGATAGTTTATTATACTGAGTCTCCACTAGCTCATGTCACCAGACCAAAGAATTCAAAATTTCTTTTTTAAAAAACGTTATTACAATCCAAATACCTTTTTGTTAAAGTCTACATTATATCCCATAAAGGTTTATGAAAATTGGGTCGAAAAGGATTACAATTGTAATATATCTCGATACGACATAAACGTCTTTGACTCTTTATGTATAACCATGTTATGAAACATTTGATGTCCAAAATAAAACAGTCAACTAAAAATTGTTCATGGGACAAAGACAGGGACCTATATTCGGTCTTGTGGTGTGAAGGAAATCAACAATACAGGAAAATCAGTGGAGGTCAGACGTTGTTAAAGGGTCAGAAGGGAACAAAGGGTGCTGTAACCGTCAAAATTTCTCACGAACAGTCTAAAAAACATCTTACAGGAAGTTAAACCCAAACAAAGGACAAAAGAGTACTAGTCTGATCCCAATTCTCAAACCCCCTTATGGTGGTGTCACTTCGCAAGAAGAGTGTCATAGAATAGTCCCTTGTATACCTTAGTTAGACTGAATGATCGCCACTAGAACCAATTCCAGAACCAATTCCACTAGAACCACTTCCATTTCTAGACGGTCTAAAAAGATGCCAGTTCAATGAGAAAAGGAGAAAGATTTTCAATCAAAAATAAGGTCCGACTTCAGTCCTCCTCTCTTTAATGTAAGGTGAAGAACCGTCTCCCTCTTAAATGTATTTAATGAACCTTAAGAAGATTTTTTTATACATAGGGAAAATGAGATACATAAATAAATAACTCCGAAGGGACCACCGAGTCGTCATTCCTTAGTCGGTCGTCATGTCCTCTACGTCAAAGTAAGGGACCCAGCCCTTGTAGGGGACCTCTTCCTTTGCCGTTCGGTGAGGTCATAAGAAAGGACCTTTTAGGGTATCTCTCCTCAGACCACCCGATGTCAGGTTCCCCAGCGTTTTCCCAACCTGTGCTGGGTCGTTAATTTGTTGTTGTTAGTGTTGTTTAAGTAAAGAGGTTAGTTAATAAATGTAGAAATACCTAAATACCTGTAAACAAATTAAGAAACCCAATGTTGGATAATAACGACAATAAAGAGAAAAACGATGAGTGTGACAAGATCCAAACTGGTGACTCTCTAAAATCTAACCGAGGACATAGGAAGACTGTTTGGGGTGGAGAGAAGAAAGGAGGGACGGAAGGAGGAAAGGAAGGAAAGAGCAAAAAAAAAANACCGTCCCCACCCGCCCCCCCGCCCTCCTTCCCGAGAAGGAAAGAAAAACTGTAATATTTTACAAAGAGTAAGTAGAACATAAAAGGGAAGAGATTGAGACTTTAGTCAGAAAAGAGGTTTCTTCATAGCACTAAAGTAAAAAATTGTTTCTGAAAAATCGGTCTTTCGGACTAAATTAGGATCAGTACAGTATTCGATCGACTTGTCAATCCCGTTCAAAGAATTTGAGGAGTTCAGAACCAAACGTCTCGGTGTTTTTCACCTACTATTATGACGGATGTAACACCCCAATACTACACCTGATTAGGTCCGTTTCCTAGTCTGTCAGAGAAGTCATAGTCAACAGTAACGGAGAGGAGGAAAGGACCGTCTCCATTACACTCCCTATGGTTCTCCTCCCTTTTCTTAACCGTCTTCATAACGTCCTTCTCTTCCGTTTAGGTATAAACCTTATACATACATAATGACACTAGAACTGTCGTTCCTCCAGTTTGGTCAGGTAGGATTTCCTTTAGTTGAGACTTATGAGTAACGTTCCTGTCTGCAACTTTGATTTCGTAAAGGTTATGAAACAGGTGGACTACACTTGTCAGATGAGTAACCTTTTCTGGGACTGCGATCCTTTCTAACTCCCGTCCTCCTCTTCCCCTGTTGTCTTCTATTCCACCGACCTTCCGTAGTGGTTGAGTCACCTGTACTCAAACTCGTTTGAGTCCCTCTATCACCTCCTGTCCCTTCGGACCGCACGATGTCAGGTACCTCAGTGTATCTCGACCTGTACTGACTCACTGACTTATTATTGTTGACCCTTTTGTTTGCAATGACAGAGATGTTACATTCCCGTCGTAACATTAGTTAGATGTCGGTTCACTGACCGTCCAGGGGATCTTGTCAGGGTTAGTCCATGAGTCACAACCGTTGAGAATGTTAACTCTCCTGGTAGTCGTTCCCGTGATAGGCTTTCAGGTCCGAAAACTCGGGTCCACAAAAGACGTAGGGACAACAGTTCTGGTGAAATAAGCACCGACAGACTCGTTTGTGATCACACCTACCCTTTTCTCTGACTAACTATGATACAAAAAGCATCTTTCTTAGATGTTCTACAGATTATTTCACCGACATGGTAATATGTAAGGTTGTTCATCGTAGACTTTATTAGACATTAACACATAGGAACGGTCGTTAATCATAAACTCAAAACGAACAAACCTAACAACGGTAGGAGTATTAACACATCCTGTAGAGTAGGGACAAAATTAAGCGAAAAGAAATTATTTGTCACTTAAAGAAAGGAGTATTTTTTACTCTCTCTCTCTCTCTGACCGACCGGAAATGTCCTGTCTATTAGAGTAGACTAACAAATACGGGGGGAGGTCGTACCTACGGGAGGCCTTCCGTAATACCTCTTATACTTGTAGAAGTGTAGCGGATGATCACGTGACCGACCAGGGAGTTCTTGCCACGGTACACGCACCGGAATGAGGTCTTCAGACCTAAAGGTGTCACTAAGGACACAACCCCAAGTGGTCCCGAAAGAACTACGTAGGGACAGGAGGGGTGAAACGAATAATAACCTAAACGACCTAGTCGGAGGTCCCCAAGTCTCGACTATCCCTTCCCATCTGTCACCTAGACACCCCCGTTTACCTCTTGTAAGTAGAACCTCTAAAGGGCACTGGTTGGATAGATCTATTCGAAAGGGAGTAGAGAGTCACGGATATGACACGTGGATCAAATGAAGGTAGTATCGTGAATGTTTCTAGTCTCAAATAGAATGAATAAATGAACGATTAATAAACAGAGAAGATGATCCTACATTTACGGCGTTCCCTTTTATTCGACGGATAAAATAAGTAAAGACGTAGGAGATACATTCCTTTTTACTTACTGTACATTATCCATGAGTTATTTACAATCGACTTCGGTGTTAAGTAACATTCCAGAGAAGATCGAGATTATAAAGATAGTAAGTGTCACAGGTATTGGTAAGCTATTGATAATCCATAAGAATCCTACCATATAAAATAAAGGTGAGTAGTGTGTCAGACGTATCGAGTCACCAAGACCTTCCGATAGTAAAAGACTCAGATCTCTTAGACAAAATTACTCTGTCGGTCGACACCACATCTTATCGATACTTGAAACCTTAGTCGATCATATAGATTCATTGACACTAGGTCATACTCCGGGTATTCGTAAACAATTTATAAACAGTAGATAAGTGTTTGGTGTGTGTGTGTGTGTGTGTGTGTGTGTGTGTGTGTGCGTGTGTGCGTGTGTGTGCTCGTACCGTAAACGAGAGATCTTAAGGTCCTTCCGTGTACGTACGACGGAAAACGGGGTCATTCTTACCCGGAAACATTGGTACCTTTTCTGGACCAGCGTCAGGTTACGTCGTAACCATTTAAGGAGTCCGTTTCTAGTTCTTGTCCCGGAATCACAAGACAATCTACGAACACAGACCCAATAGAATTGAGGGGTCAAGGGTACAGGTGAACTGGGGTCAACCATAGTACCCTGTCCTCGGTTAGAGGTAGACGACCCGTCTGACTCCGGGTCAGTTCTCACCCATAGGAGGTGGAAGGTAAGACGAATCGTTACCTTCCTTGACATAAATTCTGACTCGACCGGTTTCCCAGTGACTGGTCCCTGGTAAAACCCCCCCCCCCTCATAAAAAAAGATTAACCTCATATCAACGAAATGTTACAACAATCAAAGATGACTATCGTTTCACTCAGGCGACATACATATGTACGTGGGGGAGAAAAAACCTAAAGGAAGGGTACATCCGGTAGTGTCTCGTGACTCATATCAAGGGTCTCGACATGTCATCCAGGAGTAATCAATGGATAAAATACGTATCATAGTTGTCACATATACGCAGTTAGGTTAGAGGTTAAGCAGAGTGGTAGGGGTGAAAGACCGCCTGTCAGAAATTAAATATAAAATTGATCTTTCACTGGGTTTGTCTTTACTATCTTAAAATGTCTGGTCGTTGGTATCGATGTAAAAAAAGGAGGAACAATTTACCGGAGTCTTAGACTCAAAGAATAGAACCGATGTGGCACTCCCGGTTTACCGTCTACGTCCCGTCAACACACTCCTATACTACTTCTTTCCTGAAAGACTGTCCACGCCAATGAGAGAGAGTTTAGGTGAAGTAGGACCCTCGGAACGGAACGACTCTCCACACCCGCTGCGAGGACTCGGGAGAGACCTTGGGAGGCCCTACCCGAAAGGGATGACCGTCAAAGAACCACATCAAGAGGACTACCCGACATTAAGGAGGAGACTACGGACCTCGAGTTTGACCCCCTCTTCGGGGGGATAGAGGAAGGAGAGGTAGAAGTGTTCTGATTATGTACCCAAGGTACATTTGAAGAAACGGCTTGTTCCCTCCCGTAAAACCTTTCATTTATGTTTCATTTTTTTCCGTTGTCTATTTTAAGATCGGTTCCATCTTGGAGAATCGGTGTGTG
Organism: Capra ibex; assembly: GCA_006410555.1. Lineage (NCBI taxonomy): Eukaryota > Metazoa > Chordata > Mammalia > Artiodactyla > Bovidae > Capra > Capra ibex. The sequence goes on from SJYO01014747.1 coordinate 14,671,392, forward strand.
TTCCCTTCTATGTGAACCTATATCGTCATATAGTCACAGAACCTTTCCCTCATGAACGGTTCTTCGATTTCTTCTGTCGAGGTCAAAGAGTAAATGTATCTGGGGAATATTCTGGGGTCCTCGTCAGGATCGTTACACAAGTTCCCGAACATACAAAAATCTGTTGACAGTCTTCATACTAAAAAATTTAACGTTCGTTAATTCTTGGTGAGACTTAACGTAAGGTAAAATAATAGACAGTGTGTGGGGGAGGCCAATTCTCGGTGACCTCCCTGGCACCTGTACACAAAGTTATATTTCACAAATACAACAACATGAGTAATAGGACACATCAACGAGTGTCGACAAACCATAACCTTACCGAAGATCCTTTTCGGGGTGTACGATTCAGTGGGTCGTAGTTAGTGTGTTTCCTTGTACAGGGTTCCAGTACTCTTCTAGAGTATGTCCCAGGTCTGGTGTTCACACATGAGTCAGACCCTCTCTTTACTTCTATACTCTGGTCTGTGCTCGGACCCAGTCTGTGCTCGGACCTTTAAAGAAGGTTTAGATGTCGAGTTTCTTCTTTCTTCTCTTCTATGACCAAAAGTTTTTGACTAGTAAATTTTTTTGTATAATGTAATGGTATTTTTAAAAAATGTTGTTATTTTACTAAAAAAATAAAGTGTTTTGTTATTTGTAATTTTATTTCGTCGGGACCCCTACCCATTGCCCTGTTACTACAGTAGTTCCTACGTGCAATAAAGAACAAGAGACAGTGGGAGTCATGAAACCGAAGTCAAATCAAGTCAAGTCAGTGAGTCAGTACAGGTTGAGAAACGCTGGGGTACTTGGTGTCGTACGGTCCGGAGGGACAGGTAGTGGTTGAGGGCCTCAAGTGAGTTTGAGTACAGGTAACTCAGTCACTACGGTAGGTCGGTAGAGTAGGAGACAGCGGGGGAAGAGGAGGACGGGGGTTAGGGAGGGTCGTAGTCCCAGAAAAGGTTACTCAATTGAGAAGCGTACTCCACCTTTTTCATAACCTCAAAGTCGAAGTCGTAGTCAGGAAGGTTACTTGTGGGTCCTGACTAGAGGAAATCCTACCTGACCAACCTAGAGGAACATCAGGTTCCCTGAGAGTCCTCAGAAGAGGTTGTGGTGTCAAGTTTTCGTAGTTAAGAAGCCGTGAGTCGAAAGAAGTGCCAGGTTGAGAGTGTAAGTATGTACTGGTGTCCTTTTTGGTATCGGAACTGATCTGCCTGGAAACAACCGTTTCATTACAGAGACGAAAAGTTGTACGACAGATCCAACCAGTATTGAAAGGAAGGTTCCTCATTCGCAGAAAATTAAAGTACCGAAGTCAGTGGTAGACGTCACTAAACCCTCGGGGTTTTTTATTTCAGACTGTGACAAAGGTGACAAAGGGGTAGATAAAGGGTACTTNTATGTACTGGTGTCCTTTTTGGTATCGGAACTGATCTGCCTGGAAACAACCGTTTCATTACAGAGACGAAAAGTTGTACGACAGATCCAACCAGTATTGAAAGGAAGGTTCCTCATTCGCAGAAAATTAAAGTACCGAAGTCAGTGGTAGACGTCACTAAACCCTCGGGGTTTTTTATTTCAGACTGTGACAAAGGTGACAAAGGGGTAGATAAAGGGTACTTCACTATCCTGGTCTACGGTACTAGAAGTAAAAGACTTACAACTCAAAATTCGGTTGAAAAAGTGAGAGGTGAAAGTGAAAGTAGCTCCGAAAAACCAAGGAGAAGTGAAAGACGGTATTCCCACCACAGTAGACGTATAGACTCCAATAACTATAAAAACCGAAATTTCACTAAAAGTTCACTTTAGTGAGTCAGCACAGGCTGAGAAACGCTGGGGTACCTGACATCGGATGGTCCGATGAGAGAGGTACCCTAAGAGGTCCGTTCTCATGACCTCTTAGAGAAGAACCGAATCAATAGAATTTAACCTTCTGTCAGTGACTTTAAGACACCGAACTCACCCATTGAGTTCACGTATTGAGTTCTTCTAGGCAATAATATGATAACCGTAAAATGGTTTTTATGAAAAACTTCGATTTTCTTTTAAACATTAGAGAGTTATTATTTTTTTTATTATTCAAAATAAATGATTTCCTTTTTGACTTGGTAGAAGAATAAGAGAGATGTCCTTTATTACGTTTTAGGGTCTCTATCGATTTTTGATACCCGTTTGTGATAAATTCTCCACACAGTTTATTAGTTTTCTAAAATAAATATGAAACATCATTTATTTAAATCAAATTTATGAAAAATTTTAAACATTAGACAATATTAAAGGAAGATGTAAGATTTATTTACTAGTGGAAACTTTGGTTCAAAACATAGAATTCGTAACATGAAAAAAAAGTTACTTCTGGGAGTTTAACATACAAATTTTGGATCATTTTAAATCTTGACGAGACACTCCTGAGTAGAAGTACATACTTTGACTAGAAAGATGGGAGGCCTGGTGTTACATGTGGCGAGAATTCGGGAACGGCAGACTGTTCAAAACCTTTTTAGGTAGAGAAGGTGTTCTCTAGAGTGAAAGATAGGTTACGAGACCAGAGTATGAGGTCCAAGGTACCTCGGAACGTGAGGTCGGTCCCCTACTATTGTGAAGCGTTCACGACCCCACTACTATTCGAGTCAACCTGCCCGTTCCCATTTCAACCTAGGAAGACGGACTCACAGGAAAAGTCAATACCAGACGCCCAGGGAAACAGTCCGATGAATACTTTGAGTAGTGAGATCATGTTGGTAAATAAAAAGGATTTCTACTGTCTTATACTTTAGTGTTGCCCCTTTTTAATGAAGAGAAAAGTCGTACCGATACCGAGACGGGAATCTCTATGAGCCTGAGGCAGTAAGAGGAAAATTCATAACCCAAGAAGGACCGAACCAAATCCTACCTCCACTCTAACCGACTACTGGTGAATTTTACCAAAGTGCCTGACTCTACTCTGAACCGAATTTCCTTTTCGTCGACTATTCCAGTACTAAATTACGACGACTATCTTTGGTGGTAATAAAATCTTAGTTACCATATTTCATTCAGTAGTGATCGTTACACGACTTAATTTAGAGAAGTTAATTAGATGATTGACTCACTTGTTTATAATATACTTCCGTGTATTTCTTTATATTTGGGTCAAAAAAGATGTGAACCTATTTACTAGTTGATTTTTTGTAAACTTCTTCTCTTTATGATTTCCCCGTGTCTACAGTGTCTGAAGATGTCACCAGGTCATCGATTCTGAGACGCGAGAGTTAAGTCCCCCGGACCCAAACTAGGGACCAGTCCGTTGATCTAGGATGTACGGTGTTTACCCAAGTGTACGGTGTTGGTTTCCAGGATCTCCGACGTTTCTTCTAGCTTCTAGAACACACGGTGCCGACTCTGGACCGTGTCTATTTATTTATTTATTAAAAACTTTTCCCGTATCTATCGTCACGTTTATTATTACTTATAATGTCACAGTCGATCTCGAAACATACTAATGGTACGAGATCCGTGATCCTTTGGTGGAGTGTATAATAAAGTGATTCGGAAACGTTACTCGGATACTCTACCCACTATAATAATAAGATGTAATTTCACTCATATAACTCCAACTCTTTTCAAGGTGTTTCAGTTTGTCGATCAATACCACGTCGACATTGAGTTCGGGTGCAAACTGACGTCTCAGACCAGCTCGTCCGTGATAAAGTATCGAGGAGTATGGAGTAAGACACCTATGACGGTACATCATCGGAAAGTAAGTTTCTTCCTTGTCACTCTCCACTGGGTTAGACTGTAGTTGAAATTTCTGTTCTTAACGTGAAGAAAAAAACCAATGTTATTTATCGAACGAGGACCCTCGTTGTGGATATGTTAGACCTGAAATTTTACGACGACTTTGGTAGTGTCTCGTTGGTCCCGTCGGTTCATAGAACTTCCCGGTTCTACGATTTTCCTTTCCTTGTCTAATTACACTTAAGGTGTCAGTGGTGAAAGGGAGAGTCTTGTAGACTTCTGCAGACAGTGTCTCGTGTCTCTCGTTTCCGAACGTTCACCCCTTTTTATTTTAACCTTAAATGCCAACAATTCCATCTGTCCTAATTTTTGAGGGTTTTGGGTCCCCCTTTGCCTGAAGACTAAACCTCTTCATTCGTACGCATTTTTACATCTTTTTGGTCCATACGAAGGGTTGGACAAGGGTGGGACAAAATACTCCCAACGTATCGGAATTATTGTGTGAACTCGTTTATATAATCTTCTTTTCGTAACAAAAAGTAGAGAAAGTAATTGAGTCTACACTTTCAGGATTTGTTTTATAATCGTTGACCTTGGATCACTGTGTATTTTTCCTATTTTGTAGAGTAGACCCAACCCTAATGAAGTCCTTACGTTTCAACCAAATCCTAAACTTTTAATTTATAATCAAGTGACTTATTTACCTTTTGATCCCGTCTATTATACTAATAGAGGCATTCACGTACTCTAACAACAAATCAGTGATTCAACACAGTCTGAGAAACGTTGGGGTACCTGACATCGGGAGGTCCGAGGAGACAAGTACCCTAAAGGGTACTCACCCAACGGTAAAGGAAGAGGTCCAGTAGAAGGGTTGAGTCCCTAGTTTGGGTGTAGAGGACGTAACGTCCACATAAGAAATGGTGAATCGGTGGACCCTTCGGTTCACGTACTCTATACGTTATATTAAGTGTAAGTGGGTACTGTCTTTACGAATAATCGTTTTATCTTTATCTCCTCTCCACGGAACTAGACTGTTTCCTTTTCCAATAGATATTTTTGGGATATCGTCCCTAAAAGGACCACCAGATCACCAATTCTTAGACGGAACGTTACGTCCCCTATGTCCAAGTTAGGGACCAACCCCTTGATTATAGAGTGTACGACTCCTCGTTGATTCTGGTACATGGTGTCTATGACTTCGGGTGGACGACTTTGGGTCCGTGGTGTTGATCTCTCAGACGTGACGTCACTTTGTAGGGCTCACTGTGTCACTTCTAGGGTACACGACGGTGATTCTGAACTCCGTCGGTTTATTTATTTATTAAAAAAAATTACATATCGTTTAGAGCACAACTCCTTTATAACTTTCGAAACGGAGACTCTAGTCTTTATTCTGTACCTAGAGACGATGGTGGTGAAAATAAGTTATAAAATGACTTCCACAATAGATCACGTAATTTCGTTTCTTTTATTACCTTTTTATTTAACTTTTCCTTCTTTATTTTGTAATAAACGTCTACTGTACGATATACATCTATTATATATATTCATTGAGTTTTTTATTCGTTGTATAATCTGAATTATTCAATTAAATCGTTCCAACGACCGATATTAGATTCCTACCGTTCTATTTTGAAGTAAAGATATATCATCCTTGTTAAACTTTTAGATTTTTGTATATGAATCTTATTTGTGGTTTTTATTACGGATCTTTATTTGGATTTCTTTTTAGATGTTCTAAAATGAATATTTTAGTATATTGTAATGACTTTATTTAATTTCTGTCTTCATTTACCTCAGTACCTATTGTAAACACTAATATAATTTATAACATTGCTACAGTTTGACAGAGGTTAAATAGGTATTTAAATTACTTTAGAGTCAGTTTTAGGGTCGTCTATAAAGACATGTTTAATTGTTCGATCAATATTTTAAATATACTGATACGTCTCGTGGTTCTTCTCATGTTTTTCTTGAAATTTATCTCATTTTGACTTCCTAAAAATTATGGTATAAAGTTCTGAATGATATTACGATGTCATTAGTTCTGTCTCCCCACAATGATAGTGTCATCTGTCTATATGGTCTTCTTGTTTTATCTGTCGGGTCCTTATCCGGAAATATAACACCAGAGGACCAAATACTGTCTTAAAACGGCGACCTCAAATCTTACAGAAAAGTCATTTACCATGTATATCTTTGACCTATAGATTTACCCCTTTTTATTTAAAGTCCATCCAGTGTTTAGATTTACATAATTCCATTTCGTTATTTCGAGGGTCTTATTTTGTCCTTTGATAGAATTTACAGGTATTCTTCGGTGACTATGTCACGTACCCACTTAGTGTCTTTTTCTTTACACGACGTAGGTCCTGAAAAGGTTTAGTCATTAATTCCTTTTGTAATAGTTGGATTACAAGTTGTTGTTTTTTGAACCCGTTCGTAGAGTGTTTACTTTTATATGGGTGCCAGTTGTCCTTGTGTCTTTCCGCTATTGTCCTTTCACGTGTAAATTCGGTCTACTGTACGGCAATGTGTGAGAGGTTTTGTCCGTTTAATTTTTCAGATCGTGTCGGCCACGACCCCTTGTATATCTTCTGTAGTTGAGAGTCAGTGATGCAAACCTTCACATTTGTTTTCTTGTTCATGGAACTTTTAACAGACCGTCACAGATGATCTCTTCTTATACCGGTAAGTACTACTGGGTCTTTAGGGTGAGGACCTAGAGATATGTTGTCTCCGTGTGCCCTTTTGTAAAAATCTTCGTAAAAAGTATTTCGAGGTTTTACCTTTATTTAGGTTTCTCATCGTTACTTACTTATTTAACTCCAAACAAGTGTGTCACTTTATGATGTATCGTGACTTCTTATTATTTAAGACTTAATACTTTTTGTTACATTGTTATACCTATTCAGACGTCTGTGAAAAAACTCACCTTCTCGGTGTGTGTCTTTTTGAAGATAATAAGTATATAAATGCTCTTCCAATTTAACTGGACACTACTGTCTTTAGGTCTGTTCCGATGGAAATACTTACCCTTGACTGTCTCCGTCCTCCTACGGAAGGCGGTCCGACCTTTATCGAAAATAGACGTAGTCTACCGTCAAGATCCCACAATACAAGTATTTTCTAGAACTTAGAGAAGTGAATTTCAAATACGTGAAAAGACTTACGAAAATATGACTTTAAAATTTTTCTCAATTCTCTCTTTAAATCGAATAAATAAATCTTTGTATACGACTCCCAGACGAGACACGGTCCGGAATACGTTCTTGAATATTGGGATCATTCGTATATTTAAGTCTTTGAATGACCACAACTATATCTGTTTATAATTTATAATACCGTCTGACGTCCCCGGGTGTCCTTCAAGGGTACATCCCCGTCCCACACACAAAACCGTCTTCCGTTCACCCACTTGTGTCATAACCCCGCTGAACTTACAAAGGGGAACTTCCTGTCACACAAGACAGAAAAGGCTCGTCTGAGTCTGTTTTGGTCTATAGTTGACCGGTCCAGAAAGGTTTTTAAACTACAGTACTTTTTTTCCCTACCTCGTCGAAAAGAATCTTTATAATCTTTTTAGTTACACACTTAAAATTAAAACGGAGATTAATTTTTTTTTTGTGAAAAAAACTTTGTTGACCTCTATAAACTTATATCTAAGTCATAACCTACTACATTTTTATGAAACTCATACTATATAGTATGACAACATCATATGATATTGCCTCTTCCGCTACCGTGGGGTGAGGTCACGAAAACGGTCCTTTTCGGGTACTTGCCTCCTCGGACCATCCGACGTCAGGTACCCCAACGACTCCCAGCCTGTGCTGACTCACTGAAGTGAAAGTGAAAAGCGAAAGTACGTAACCTCTTCCTTTACCGTTGGGTGAGGTCACAAGAACGGACCTCTTAGGGTCCCTGCCCCCTCGGACCACCCGACGGCGGATACCCCAGTGTGTCTCCACCTGTGCCGACTTCGCTGAATCGTCATCGTCATCATCATCAGATGTTCTTACGGAATCACATTCCTCTCCACACACCGTCGATATCTGTCCAACTCCTGTACAACCCCCTCCCCCCCGTGGTATCGTAAGACGAGGTAAAGTTTAGAGGGAAAAGAACCTATGAGGAGTCACTATATGTAACACTCATCAATATGGAACACTGTTAAAGTGATCTTTTTTACAAAAAGATAAGATTTGTGACCGTAGTTTTTATACCAATTTTCGTTTTATTATCGAAAGGTAACCTCGAATAATTTACAAAATGAGTCAAATCGTCATACTGGACTTTCAATAGTTTTTGGACATAAACAAATTATTGAAAATCTTGTAAATGTAATTACTGTAAATGGGTGTTTCATATTGGATTCTAAAAAAATTAGTGAAAATAAACTGTTACAAGAGGTACATTAAATTACATGGTTTATTAGGGTCAATGAAATTATAAAGAAGACTCTACGGAGTCCCCGGAAGACCTTATGAGTTTCAATCGGTGTCTTCTTTGAACGTTAGACAATAGTGTTCGTCAAGTTATAAGGTCCTTTTGAAACAAGAAAAGTGTCTCTTTCTTTTGGTTTAAGGTCAGAACTTGGTCGAATGATAATTATTGTTTTAATTAAATACATTAATTTAAGAATTAGTTAGGACTGTTACATTTTCTAAGAAAGGGGTTTCAAAGAAAAAGTGTTTGAAAAATAATGAAAGACCTAAGTATAATTAAACAGGGAATAAAAGGGGTACATAATCGTTAGGTGAAATCTTGTTTTAATAAGATGAAAAAAGGAGTTATTTTTATAGAGGTCAGAAATGTGGAAGAGAACGGTCGTATAGGATGCATGGGATGAATGAAATGAGTAACTTTACGAAGGAAGTAGTAAAATCGTAGAAATTAATACATGATGATAAAAATTGGAAATTCTTTGGAATTGTTTTGGTTCTTCTCTCAGGAACTTGTAATATGGTCGTAAAGGACTAACCGTTTGAATTCTTGTATAAGGTATTGGAGTTTTTGATGTAAAAAAGAGTGTCGTGTTAAATTATACCATGTTCCATACACAAATTACTTGGGTTTCTAGAAAACTTCAAGATGATTAATTGGGTTTCGACTTCAGAGTCCGTTTCACTTGACATAAACATAAAGTTCCTGTACTATTCTCAAGTTAAGTTCGAAACATAATCCGTATAAAAACAAGAGAGGTTTAGTCTTAAGACTTTTGTCATAAAATAGTTTGATCGAAAGAGATTGACGTATACGTTTTTCTTGGTTAAAGTCTTAAAGTTTTTTCCTCAAAGTAGAATTGGTTAAAAGCGACCTCAGCTTATGACGACGGTATGTAACAATTTTTTAGTAGATAGGAAAAGAACTTGGTATTAAAGTGTCGATTTTTAAAAGATTGCGTAACTTGGACTTAAAGGGTAAACTGTTTTCTGTTGTTTCTATGGTTAGTGTGTTTACCTTAAGTGTGTAGTCTTCTGTCTTGATAGTGTTTAGGACCCCTTCCTACTAGTTATACCTCGGGGTTTGTTTGTAAAAGGCTTATGTTTGCCAGGAACTACAGTCTGTATGTAGGCTTGGTTGACCGTTTTTTCGGGTTTACTGTAAGTTATTAGTGTCTACCAGGAGTTACCGTATGTCTGTAGTCTTGGATGACCGTTTTGCGGGTTCGTCGTGAAGCACGAGTGTTTACAAAGGGGTATGGATTGTGCACTCTTGGTTAACTGTTCTTGCGGGTTGTCGCGAAGGACAATCGTTTACCAGAGTTGCAGTCTGTGTGTAGTCCTGGTTAATCGTTTTACGGGTTTATCATGAGACTCGAGTTTTCTCATAAAAGGGTCCATGTATGACCGCCTGAATCAGGACCTCGAGCAGTCGAGAAGGTCTGCGGACAAAGGCAAGGTGGTTCCTTTTGGCAATTCAACCGTCGGCCACGGGTCGGCCCCTCTTTGTCCCTCCTAGGGACTTTGTTTACCAAAGCCGTCGACGATCCTTGCAAGGGGGTGTAGGGAGGGAGGGAGTCCCGGTCGATCAGCCCTCGTCGTCCGAGGAACGTTGGTAGGCCCGGGTCGTAGTACCGGCGACGAGATGAAGCCTTTTGGGGTCCCTCCGTCCATAGCGCTCTCACGTCGGAGTGGAACCCCGGACTTTTTGTCCGGGACTTTGTCCGCCAGACCGGCGGGTGGAGAGACTTAGGTTACTCGCCCGTTCCAACCACCTTTCCTTTCAAACGAAATAAAGTCTCCGGTCGTTATACCCCTACTACCCCCAACACCTCGCCCACCTGAGGATGAGTCTGACTGAACGACGACGACGATTCAGCGAAGTCAGCACAGGCTGAGACACGCTGGGTATCCGCCGTCGGGTGGTCAGAGGTGGTAGGGACCCTAAGAGGTCCGTTCTTGTGACCTCGCCCAACGACAAAGGAAGAGGTTACGTACTTTCACTTTTCACTTTCACTTCAGCGAGTCAGCACAGGCTGAGAATCGCTGGAGTACCTGACGTCGGATGGGTCCGAGGAGACCGGTACCCTAAAGGGTCCGTTCTCATGACCTCACCCCACGGTAGCGGAAGAGGTTCTGACTGACTGCACGACTGTTAGGTCCACCATCCCCGAAGGATGTCTTTATCGTGCAATCGAGACTGCCAGTAGAACTTTAATGAGTACGTCGCCAGACTAGTTACAGTTGAGCTGGCAAAAGTCATGTCAATCAGAAACCAAGGTCATAACCAAATAAGGGTAAAGAAACTCCGGTCAAGAGTCTAAACACCGTCGAATACGGTACCGATACCAGACCAGAGGGACGGAGTGAGTCAGCACAATCTGAGAAACGCTGGGATACCTGACACCGGACAGTCCGAGGAGACAGGGATTCCAAGAGGTCCGTTCCTATGACCTCATCCCACGTAAAGGAGGAGGTCCCCTAGAAGGACTGGGATCTAGTTCGGGTGCAGAGGACGTAGAGGACGTAACCGTCCGTCTAAGAAATGGCGACTGTCAGACCAGTAGTGAATCAATTGAGGAAAGTGGACCACCCGAAAGGCATAGATATTCTGTCGAGTGTCCTATGCCGAGTCTTATAATAGATATCGGGAACTCCTCTTTGATTTCCAGGAAATGAAACGAATTCCCGATTTGATAATAATAAATCAGAACAAGCTGACAAATGGAAACAAAGACGCAAAAGAGTGAAGAGACTAATTTTAATAACAAACCGATTTCAAAAGGTGTCTGTTTTCCGGTCGTCTCTTGTACCACACATACTCACACTCATACACACTCACACATACATACACACACACACCTACTCCCCCTGACATCCCAGGTCGAGGTAAAGTTTGACAGTCTTTTTAATGAAAATTTACAAAGTTCTTTTTTCTACGTGATTATGTGTATATACCTATCTTGTTCCAACAGTTCTAATAACTGCGATTTATCATACCTGTATCCAATAGTTACTTAAAAAAAAACATATTACAACCTTTTTATTGTTCGTTTGAGTTCTGTTATCCAACAACCCAAACTTAGGTTGAGACACTGAGTGACCCGAAGGGACCACCGAGTCTACCACATCTTAGACGGACGTCACGTCCTGTAGACCCGAACTCGGGACCCAGTCCTTCTACGGGACCTCTTCCTTTCCCGATGGGTGAGGTCATAAGAACGGACTTCTTAAGGTACCTGTCTCCTCGGACGGTCCGATGTCAATTACCCCAACGTTTCTCAACCTGTACTGACTCTCTGATTGTGTGTGACAATAAATCATCGGCACACTGTAACCGGTTCAATGAATTAAAGAGACATGGAGTCACACAATTTGACTTATTATTTTTATCATTGGTGGAGAGACCCCAAAACACACACACAGACCACACACACACACATTAGAATTATGGGCCTGAGTCGTCAGAAGTACCTCGGGTAAAAAATGGTCATCGAGGCCGAGAATTAAGAACGAAGGTTAGACCTATATAAGAATAGGGCTTCGTAAATGAAGTGTAAATGGAGACAATTTTCAGTAGGGTTTGAAGAAACAAGACCATAGGACAAAACATTCAGGAAAGACACCAGGTAGAGAAAGGTAAACGAGAGAATCTCGGGACTACTTACAGGTCTGTGACCTTTAGAACCTGGGAAGGGAGAATCGACAGAAGATCAGTAAATCTTTCTACGATCTTATCCGTCCATGATTGCGAATAGGGACCCCCGACGGGACCACCGAGTCACCATTTCTTGGACGGACGTTACGTCCTCTACGTTTTCTCCTTCTAGGGTACCTCTTTCTTTAGTCATGGGTGAGGTCATAAGAACAGACCCCTCAGGGTACCTGTCTCCTCGGACCACCCGATGCCAGGTACCCTAGTACTCAGTCTTTACTGAACCACCGATTTGGTCGTGGTGTATGAGTAAGGACTCCCTGACACATGAACGTGGTAGAGTCCCGTGTCTTCACACACTCCTCATTGTCGTTTGATTATTTTGTCCGAGTCACCCATAGATTCCACCGAGGGGTCGGAGTCGATAAATGAGGACCATATTGATTTCCTCGAGGTAAAAAAGTTCGTCTCTTTCCCCAAACCTCTTCCTTGCCATTCCGAGAACTCCCCTCCACATTTCTCCTCTTCCCTTACCGGGACGTACGACTCACTGTCCCACACTCAGAGAGGAGGCAATAAGGCGAGTCGTTGGGAGAGAGTGGAGGACTTCGAACCCTTTGTCCAACTTCTTTATTACCTTCTAATTTTTCTTCCTCGACCTTAAGGGATAGAGGAGTGAGAGAGGTGGAGGGCCCTCCCCTTTCCCCGACGTAAGACATCGTGTCACCTACCGTCCCTGTACCTGGGGACCAGTGGGGGTGGTCTTCTCAGGGGTGTAACATGACTCCTGTAAAGTAGAGTTCGTCGACACACGTCCGAAGGTCTCAGGGACCCGGCGAGGTCGAGTTAAAAAGGGGAACAACTATTTTACTAGAGACCTCATCCGTTTCTCTTAAGTAGACGACCTCCTTAGACTCCCGGTGACCTCTTCCCCTCTGAGTGGTTTGGTGGTATGTCTATCTCCACCTCCTACACAACCGATTCGTACCTCCCAACATTCTTGATCCCTCCGTCCTTTACTTTCTCTTCCTTTCTACCACTACCCATGTAGAAAAGGATAATAGAGTAGAATTCACACGTATGTAAATCCCCTATACCTGACGGGTTATATTATCTGTGGGGGTCTATACGATGCATCGTGTTGGGATTCTCACTCTGTAACGTTCTTCCACGGACCGTAAGAACTCTAACGGAACGTGTGGTTTCGTCACTTGGTCACTGGTCTCTCTTCACTGCCCTATTTGAGAAGGTCCGGAGACCGTTAAGTATTGAAGTTACATAAGGATATAAGGATAAGAATTTTGTGTGTGTGTGTGTGTGTGTGTGTGTGTTGAAACATTCTAAATAGAGAAAAACGGGGTTTAAGAGTTGATACGAACCCTTGGGGAAAATTCTACGAAGGGGTTTTAATTGATAAAGTGTACCTGTTTTGGACAGAAGAGTCAAAAGTCGAATACGAATCCTAGGTTAGTTCTACATAGGTTCGGATAATTGTTAGATTGGGTCACTTATCCCTTTCATGCCTAAATTAAATTAAAAACACCTAGTGGGGGGTATTCTACCACCTTCTAATTCCAGAATAGAAAAGCACTTGACCAGACAAAACATACGTATAGCTGTTCGAGGTATACGTCAGTCCAAACACGTTCTAGAAACAATCTAAACAGTAGTCTAGTAATAACCTAAAATCGTTTTTGCGGGTTGTCTTCCTTATCTTACCCAACCACAAATGTCACCCGAAAACTGGGTCATCAAAGTCTGAAACATGGGTGTTTACACCCCCCAAAAAAAGGGACAACTATTCATTATTACTAATGAACCCCGCATTAACGAAGCACAGAACGAGAGACCAGGACGTTTGAACACAGGTCGGACCGTAAACCTCTATTCATAACCGAAACAGTGACTATGAGAACCAGTACATTTCTTCCGGGAGTCTACACGGGAAGTGTATCAAACCACTTACGAGACACTCATTTCTTGCTTACCTCGTAACACTTGAGACTTCCTTTTGTGACACACAAGATGGGCAATAAGTGACGATATGTTACTGAAGGGTACTCTTGAGTTCCTACATGACGTCGGCACGATAGTGTCCCACATTAAATACTGGAAAGACGAGACTCCGGCATAATAGTGAATGACAAGACTTTTGAGTTGACGGAAGTTTTGTAGGAAGGAAGCAATTTTTTTTTTTTTTTCTCTTTTTTTCTGGTAAACATTTTCCCTATCTCTGACCGTTCACCCGTAGTAAACTTCACCCTGTCCAACCCAAACTCTGGAATGTTTCCAAATCCGACGGGGAAAGTCCTCAGTTGATGTCAGGAATAATGAAGAATATTTCAGTTCCTCTATGTGTTTATTTATAGGGAACTATGGTCAAAGTAAAATTAAAAATCTTCAACGTCCCCACACTGTTAAAACATGTTAATAATAAAAAAATTAGAAATTTGACAGAGAAACCGACGTGACCCAGAAACAACGAAACACGTCCGAAAGGGATCGGCACCACTACTCCCGATGTGAGATCAACTCTACGTGCGTAAAGAGTAAGACCACCAGACAGAAGAACGTCTCACACCCGAGATCTACGTTCCCGAACTCATCGACGCCGAGTGCCCGAATCGACGGGGTGTCTTACACCCTAGAAGGGCCTGGTTCCTAGTTTGAACACAGGGGACGTGACCGTCCACCTAATAATTGGTGACCTGGTGGCCCCTTCAAACACAGGTTAATAATTAGACCGTAAACCTCTCTTCATAACCGAAACAGTGACTATAAGAACCAGTAATTTTCTACAGGGGACCTCAACTACGTCCAATATCACAGGGAAAAAGTCCATCGATTTTTACCCCAGAAGTCTGGGTCACTTTTCACTAGGGGAACAAGAAAAGTTAACGGGTCATCGAAAGTCTCTATCTCCGATTTATACCGGTCTCGGATTTTGTAAAGAAAACTTATTGAACACGTCACCATTTAGAAACAGGAAATTCAGACCGAAAAAACCCTTTGTCGGACTTCAGTAAATCTTGTTTAGACCATACTTTATTCCTCCGGTCAGTACGGTCACCACTCATGAAATAAGACAAGTCTTTATTCCGTTTATTTAGTTCATTACCCTCGCGAAGAGGAGAGGACCACCTGACTCGTTACTCAGGGTACTTACAAGCCCCGTCCAATCTGTTCGTCCGTAGATGGGTCGTCCACGTAATAATTGATGTAGGAGTTTAACTTCGAGGGACCTATCTCTCTACCGACTGGAGTGACCTTTCTTGTAGGTAAGTTCTCAGTCTCGTTGGACGAAATTTAGACGTCTCAGTTAACACACGCCAGGACCTCTTTAGTCAGTTTGACAGACTTAAAATCAGAGAGGTAGATATTTTACCCCGAATAAGTATGGATAGGGGTTTCCAAAAGACTCACAATTTGACGTCCCCTTAATCGATGAACCAAAACGTGACCGAGACAAGACAACCTTTTTGAGAGGATCGGTATAAGAAGACGTAAGGGACGGGGACTGGAACTCTCAAAGGAGGACGACAAGGGAAGAAGCGGTGTAAGTGTAGACTTCGTCAAAAGCGTCTCATTCTGTGGAGACCGGCACTGTGTCGAAAATGTTGAATAAGATATTCACTCTTAAACCTCCTAGGCCCTGAACGAATTTTTAGGTGTCACAGACGTTTGGTCAAAATATTAAAGTAACCGTTATGTTGAGGTAAACACATATCATTCAAGGTATACGGTCTTCGGGAGGGGTTCAAGAGAGGATCTGTAATGGAATTCGGATGGAAAAACAATATGGGTAGTGTGAAGACATCGACTTCCCAGGTCGACGAACGGTGACTTTTAGGTTATTTCTCCGGTCCAACTACCTTTTCTTTAAAGTGAAATAAAACCTACGACCGTTGGACCCCCTGTCCTCCTACGGACAGGTTTCCGGTTGAGAAACTGGGGGATAGGACTGTTAGTTACCCAATCTCGAAAATAGTCCCCTCCCTCCCCCGATGTACGTCTTTGTCGTGTCAGTCCACTGTTAGTAGACCCGTTAACCAGTACGTCACCAGACTGGTCGCAGTAGAACTAACAAAATTCATGTCAATTAGAAGTCAACGTGGCAGTCAAACAAGAGTAAAGGAACTTCGGTCAAGAACCTTAACAACGTCGCATCCAGTTCCAATGTCAGACCAGTAGGACATCAATTGAAGAAGGTGGACCACCCCCAAAGTCATAGATATTCTGTCGAGTGTCCTGTACCGAGTCTTATAATAGATGTCGGGAACTCTTCCTGGATTTCCAGGAACCGATACGAATTACTGACGAAATAATAATAAACCAGAAGAGACAAACGGAAACAAAGACGTAAAAGAGTGAAGGGATTAATTTGAGGAAACTGATTTCAAGAAGATGTCTGTTTTCAGTCCGTCTCCTGTGCCACCCTTCCTGGTATCTCAGGCCGAGACAAAGCGAAGGTCTCAAACTATCGCGGTGTGTGATGTCGGACAATTTTGTGATTCAACTCAACTTTCCGTCGTAGAAGTACACTAGGAATCAGTTACTCCCGATGAAAACAAACTGAATGACAAATTGATTTTCTAGAGTTAAGTTATCCAGAAACTTTTTCCAAAACTTGTTATCAGGGAAGAGAGATCGATAAATCCCGTATTTATCCTACCGGTACATCAAATAAAAAGTTTGACTTTGTGAAAACGGGTATATTGGTTCCCAATAGAGTTCCTGACCAAGTTCCTTTGGTCCATATATAAGCAACGGAAAAGGTTGTTTCACTTTTGGAATTAGGGACCTACTGAAGAAGGGAAGGTAGAACGAACGAGAGACCGTTTAGGGACGACCTCGATCAAAAAGAACTTTGTGGAACACTCCTCGTCGGTCGTGTTTCCTTAGGAGATGTAGGAATATTAGAAAAGGACAACTCAATCATCAAACCATCCATATGTCAGAGTGAAGGTTCAAAATCTTTCAATACACATACGTACGTACGAATCACTCATTCAGTACAGGTTGGAAAACATTAGGGTACCTCATGTCGGTCAGTCAGAGGAGACAGGTGTCCTAAGAGGTCCGTTCTTATGATCTCACCCAACGGTACGGGAGGAGGTCCCCTAGAAGAGTTGGGTCCCTAGATTAACGTAGAGGACGTAACGTCCACCTAAGAAATGGTGACTCGGTGACCTCTTCGAGAATCTTCCATTGTCGAAAATAATTTATAAAGGGGACTCGTATTTGTTCAATTGAAACGTTGAACGTTTAGGCAAACGACATAGTCAGTCGTAAATCAAGTTCTTTGCTTTTAGTGGACTCCACAAAATTTGTCTTTCTTTAGCTTATAAAAAATTTACCCACGAACACTTTAATAACCTTTTCAACCTTCCCGTCCGCGATTTCTCTACGACGACGTGTCGAGACGTTGGGACGGTGCCGTTAACACTAGACTCCAAGAGACGACGACGGTTACAGTCGTAGGACTCAGGTACTCGGACCGCTAAGCTGTTACCTTACACCTCAATCCAATACCGTTTTAGGGTTTAGACGACCTCGAGTTAACAGTCGGTATGTCTCTAATTACAGAGGGAAGAAGGAAGAAAGGTTTAGAAGACGTTCTTGTAGAGTCCCCGTTCTGGAGTTCTCGTAGGTATTGAGGGTTCCGTTCCCTAAGACCCTTTATTTCAGGTCCAGGAAACACAGGCAAGCCCAGGAAATTCCTCGTTTGTGGTTCTACCTTAATCTTCACTAATCCACTCGTTATATAAATGAACACCCCTAACAGAGACTGACTTTTTCCTCCTCTTTCGTGTTGACCCGCTCCCCTCAGAAATCTAAGGTTAACGTCTAGTCTATAGACATGCTCTTCTCTCCCCTCTTTCCTAACCCAACTTACTCGAAGTCTGACGTCGAGATTCTTTCACTTCTGACCTGTTACCCCGTAGGGGTCAACGGTCATTTCCTTAGAGTACAACTTCCGTCCCTCCGGACCGGGATCCTGGACGGTCGGTATACCTCCTTCTCTCCAGAATCGTGTGTACATTACCTACATTGACCTCCCTTGCACTTCAATAGGTGGTCGCTGTGAGGGTCGCTCGTCGTTCAAGAGAACCCTCACTCACCGTGTACAGGTGTCGGTGGGGTGGTTCCCGCCTTCCCTAATCTTTCACGACTTAGGATGTCAGGACTCTTGTCGTAGGAATGACTCAAGGAGGTTAGAAGGGTAGGAGTGGACAAGGAGACTTTGTCGAACATAACCACTTTTGTTCTTTATTGGGAAAATAAGAACAAAAACAGAAGCTTGAAGACCCCCACCCCTTAGGTAGTTCTTGTAATGTACTTTTGTTTGATTTGATAAAATTACTTTTTCATGAAATTAGACTAATTTCTTCCGTGTTTTCCAGTCGAATCTAATTATGTGACCCATCGGAACAATAAGAGACATTTTAAGAGCCTTATGGTTGTGTCCAAATTGATGGAACAAAAGACTCAAACCGAGATTACGGCATAGGAAATATTTTCTCATTAAAATTAGATACGGTCTCACGTTATTAATATTCTTATCGATGGTGATCATAAACACTACATGGTTCGTTAAATGGTTCATGAAACGTACATAAGTGACTAAGTCAACCGTATTACCGGTAGTAGAAGTGAAGTGTACTCCTCGGACTCTTTGCAATACGTCAAGTAATTCCAGTCCACCCTCCCCTCACCTTACTCTGTACCTGGGGTCAAACCACGGTCCAGTGTGAACACGGGACAAGTGTGAGTACCTCGGGAAAGGTACACGAGACGTGATAAATGTCTCTGTCAGGGTAGTCGGGTGACGGGGTAAGTCCAGACGTCACCAGATTCTGAGGAACTTCGGTCTGGTAAAGGTCTTAAGTCTTCAAAAGTTTAAAAGTCTTCCTTCAAGTCGAGTACATGATTATTTTATAAGGGTCGTTCCAGATCCCGTCGTGAAGTATTAGTTACAATGATAAGGATGGTTCAAACCATCTCTGACCCGAAGGGTCCACCACGATCACCATTTCTTGGACGGACGGTTACGTCCTCTGTATTCTCTGTGGCCAAGTTAGGGACCCAGTCCTTCTCGGGGACCTCCTCCCTTACCGTTGGGTGAGGTCATAAGAACGGACCTCTTAAGGTGCCCGTCTCCTCTGACCGTCCGATGTCGGGTACCACAGTGTTTCTCAACCTGTGTTGACTCACTGATTGTGTGATAATAATGTAGTCGAGTCTAGTAGTCCGAAATCTAGGGTCTCCAACCCCTGAGGAGAAGATTAGGACTTAAGAAACAAACCAAGGGTGATTGGTATGTTGGTCTAAT
The DNA here is from genome assembly GCA_006410555.1 of Capra ibex. NCBI lineage: Eukaryota > Metazoa > Chordata > Mammalia > Artiodactyla > Bovidae > Capra > Capra ibex. The sequence goes on from SJYO01014747.1 coordinate 14,690,569, forward strand.
AACCAGGACCTCCTAGACATGTCACTTCTGGTCAGAGTCGATCTTCTCAATTATCTAACGTGGTCGACCCGAAGGTGAACCGGTGAGTCTCCGGTGGTCGTATGACAGAACAGGTCCAAAATCAGAATCCCTGCGGTGGACCCTCTTAACTAACGATGAACGGTACCCGAATCGACCGTGCCACACACACGTAAGTCATTACAGGTCGAGAAACACTGGGGTACCTGCCATCGGGTGGTCCGAGGAGACAGGTACCTAAGAAGTCCGTTCTTATGACTTCATCCAAAGGTACAGGAGGAGGTCCCCTAGAGGGACTGAGTCCCTAGTTTGGGTACAGACGACGGAGAGGAAGTATCCGTCCACCTAAGAAATGGGTCACACGGTGGACCCTTCGGGTGTCCACCAACCGTTGAAGTCAAATAACGATATTCACAGAAGTAAAAGAATCTGCAGTACTGAGATTCGAGACGATCCGCTCATTTCCGCACAAAACAATATTATATTTTGTTTTACTAAATAATAAGGGATCCTACACCTCCGGTAGTCCCGGGACCCGAACGTGTGTGGATCCCAGTTCGGAGTTGAAATTGAAAGTGGAAGTGGAAATGAAGCCCTAAAAGTACCCGTTTCACCTTTCTTTTTGTTATCACTGACGAAGATTAATTTCAGGAACACTCCTAATTTATTTTTAGTGTATCGTCTCGTGGACCAAGAATCATTCGTGAGGTAACTATAATTTATCCTTATTATTATAATAACGGTAATTAATTTCGGACAATGTCATTCCCGTGTGAAATTTAAAAATCCACTGATTCATCTAAGTGTATAAGAACCATTAGTTCTGTCTCGAGGCCCTTCACTAATCACTGACAACAATTAATTGAGAGAGGTCATTTTTTCCTGGAACCTCTTGAGACGTGAATTTGTCGACTAACGTTATGTTACTCGAGATAATACGTTTCCGAGAGCAACCCCCGGGAGACGAAAGGTGAGTCTCTTTTGTCTGCAATGTATCGTTTTTCTAGTGGTACAAGGGGAGGAAAAATTAATCTTTCGTGATTCTTCTACTTTTACGTATTATTCAGAGACGTCATCAATTCGCATTAAGCTCATTACACACGGACCCCCAGGGAGGTTGTACCGAGGAGGAGCGTCTCTTCACGAGAACTCTCCCTCGTCCATCCTCTTCCCGCTCCGACCTCAACCGTAGAGACGTCGAGACGAACCGGTGACGGATCGGTTCCCTACAAAGGTCCCGTGACATTGAAATTCCTCCGAGTCAGCGGAGTAGTCAGTTTTACTTTGGATGTAGACTCATATCAATACTCTCATTTGCACCCCTCCATCACACTATTCACTACGATGACTGGTGGTGAACGACTTTCCTATCGTGCAGGGTCGATATGAATCCGTGGGGTACCTGTAATCGAGAACCATAAATATAGTAGACCCCTCTTTGGTGTGTAGGTCGAACCTAAGAAAGTGAACACTCCGGTACCCAACCTTCTCAAACCCTCCCCACAGTCCGTCTACTGTGGCAGAAACAAAAGACTTAGTTTCTAATTCAACTGAACGGATCACCAGGTCACAAATTCTTAGGCGGAAGGTTACGTCCCCTACACCCAAGTTAGGGACCAGGCCCTTGATTCTCGGGTACACGGTGTCCCGTTGATTCGGACGTGCTACGTTGATCTCTCGGACGCGTCGTGTCGATCTCTTTCCGGAACGGGACGTTTCTTCCGAGTCGTGTCGGTCACTATTAATGTCTGATTTCGGAAGTTTTGTTGATCCGACACTCTAGTCCTCATTCTTACATACCTCTACCCCGTCCTTTCCCCCTCTACCGTTTAAGAGTTCTGAGAAAGAACGTCGAAGGCCGAGATCCTTCAAGAATCGTCGTTCCCAATTCACCGAAACTCTTCTTCAGTCGTGTCGTGTTACCACTTCCCCGACATTTGAGTCTGACCCACCCAACTTACGGACGGAGACGGAAATGATTGACACACTGGAATCTTTCAATTTAAGTTACGGAGGTATATGAGTAGCCATTTTGTCCCCATTTTATCACGAACGGAGAAACTTATCCACCGTGAAGATGGTCACGGATGGTACACCGTTTGTAATCGACAAGGTCTGGACTTGACGGAACGTTTTAGTCGTTGATTAAACAAAGACCTTAAGTAAGTTCCAATGTTGAACTAAAGAATAATAAGTCCATAATTCAGGCCACTTTCGAAATAGGGAAGGTAAAACTACTTTGGGTTCTTAAACCAGGATCTCAAGGGACTTTGTGTTGGTCATGTGTGTCTGAAAAGTCTTTTCTGTAAACTTTATTACTCCTCGGGTCAAGTTTCCCAAAGTAAGATATTTGTGGTTCTTGACTTCGTCACAAAGTGTAATGTCAGTACTAACAACTATAATACAAACGCTGAGTCTCTTCAGGAGTACCTTCATACTTGACCGAAAGAGAAACGCAAGAGGAGGAAACGAAATACTGTCGATGTAGAGATGATGGACAAAGAAAAATTTTATGAATGAATATAAAACCCTGCATCAACGTCGGCAAGACACACTTCCGGCTCCCTAGGAAAAGTAAACGAACCTAAAGACCGACGTGACCCAGAGTGACGACACGCCGCAAAAGAGATCGACACCGATCGTCCCTGGTGAGGTCGACGCCATGTGACCGAAGAGGGACACCGCCGAAGAGAACAACTCCTCCGAGAGCCATGAGTCCGAAGTCATCGACACGGTGTACGAGTCAACGAGGAGTCGTACACCTTAGAAGGACCTGGTCCCTAACTTGGACACATGGGACGCAACCGTCCACCTAAGAATTGGCGTCCGGGTGGTCACTTCAGGTCCTAGGAAAATATTACCATCCTCCGACCATAGGGACCTCAAGACCCCACAGACACAAACATACGGAACGTCCTACGAGGGCGTTTAGTGACTGAACATAAACTCTACACAACGACACTACTACCGCACTTTATCTTACTACAAGACTCAAATAACCAGGGGTCTCTCCACCAATGGTGTAGCACGAACGGGATGTATCGAAGTCCCAAGGTACCTATATCCCCCCTCCCTATGAAACATCTATGTCGTGACTGGGAACGATATAGTGTCGATCGAGAGTAACCGACCACCCTCGATTAATTTAAAAGTCTTTAAGACACTGGGTCAACAGTTCATCTCTGTTATTTTTACGTTCAATTAACGTTTTTGTTGATTTACACGCGTACGCACGGTTCAACGAAGTCAGTACAGGGTCAGAAACGTTGGGTTACCTAACACCGGGTGGTCCGAGAAGACAGGTATCCTAGAGGGTCAGTTCTTATGACCCCACCCAACGTTAAAAGAAGAAGCCCCCTATAAGGACTGGGTCCCTAGTTTGAGTACAGAGGACACCGAGGACATAACGACCACCTAAGAAATAACGACTCGGTGGTCCCTTCGGGTTTGTTGATTATTTAATGTAATTTTTCTTTCTTATATGAGTTTTGAGTATTAAAATTTAATAAAATGATACATAAAGATAATAAATGTGATCTATAACACAGATAAAATAGGAATATTACTTTGATGATATATTATCTCAACAAAACAACAAATCAATGATTCAGTGCGGGCTGAGAAAGCGCTGGGGCACCTGATATTAGGGGTCCGAAGAAATAGGTACCCTAAGAGGTCCGTTCTTATGAGCTCGTCCAGTGGTAAAGGAAGAGGTCCCCTAGAAGGACTAGGTCTCTAGTTTGGGTGCAGAGGACGTAACGTCCGTCTAAGAAATGTTGACTCTGTGGATCCTTTGGGTGTATTATCTCATGATGACACAAAGGTCGGGGTTGAGATCCAAGTCACTTTGACCAGGACCACCCTCATAAAATGTGTAGTGTCTTTAGTCTTTTTCTTTTGATATTTCGTTTTGGAGGGGTGGTACCTTGGTCAACAATCGTTAGTCCCTTGAATGGTATCCAAACCCCCAAACCTTTCAGACTTGTCTTCTGACACTTGATATCATATTCCCACCCACAACCCCCGAACTCGGACCCAGGGGGTACTAGTCTTATCCCCGATTACACCATTGACCTCGAACATTGTTCGTACTATTGGTGTCCCTCTCCCGACGTCTTGGGTCCTCCTCCTAGGTCCTCACACGTACCCTGGACGGTTAGTCCCGTGGAATTGTCCGTAGTAGTCGCATCCTTCGGCGTGTCACCCACGTCTCCTCCCTTGTCCGTCGACCTTGTCAAAGGTTGTGGTCACTCATAGTCGGTCTAAAGGTAGTGCTCTGTCTCTACGTGGTCAAAAAATTTGTCTTTCTTAAATTATAGTTCTTAATAATCGTTTCATCTTTCAACAATGGATCAGTTTACTCTTCTTTTTCTTCTGCCAGAATTCCAAAGTTCTACGATGTTGGCGTCTTTTCATCGGTGGTGGAACTTCCGGACCTCCTTGTTTTATTTTTTCTGACCTTGAAAAAAATTTGGAATCTTTGAGTCTCCTCCTAAGGACCTTAACTTTGAGTCTTAGAAATGGCCCCTACAGTGAACCGACGTAGACCGCAGTCACCCCGTTCCCCACCTTATACGCTATTCGGTAAAAGACGTTTACGACCTTTGAATAGACAACTGTGTCCTGCCTTGACGACGACGGTGGTGGTCGAAGTCACTCGGACTTTCCCTGTTCTCTTTCTTCGTTCGTTGACGGAGGAGAACGTCGGAGTGTCAGCGAGAGATCGTGGGGGATGACTAGTACTGATCACCCTGTGTCGACAACGACAAAGGATGAGACTCTGGAGTGCCTTACATCGACCGGTCCGAGGAGACATGTACCCTAAAGGACCCCGTTCTTATGACCTCGCCCAACAGTAAAGAAAGAGGTCTCCTATAAGGTCTGGGTCCCTGACTTGAACGCAGAGGACGTAACCGTCCGTCTAAGAACTAGCGATTCGTTGGTCCCTTCGGGGGTCCTGTGTCGACCGGTTCACCTTTACACCAAACGTCTCTTAAGTCTCTTGACCGTCCCTCCGGGTCCACCGTGATGACCATTTCTTGGATGGACGGTCACGTCCTCTACACCGCTGAGTTCAAACTAGGGACCCAGTCCTTTCTCCTAGGGTCCTCCTCCTTTACCGTTAGGTGAGGTCATGAGAACGGACCTTTTAAGGTCCCTGTCTCCTCAGACCACCCGATGTCAGACGACGACGACGACGACGATTCAGCGAAGTCAGCACAGGCTGAGATACACTGGGGTATCTGCCGTCGGGTGCTCCGAGGGGACAGGGACCTTAAGAGGTCCGTTCTTGTGACCTCACCCAACGGTAAAGGAAGAGGTTACGTACTTTCACTGTTCCCTTTCACTTTAACGAGTCAGCACAGACTGGGAGTCGCTGGGGTATCACGTCGGAAGGTCCGAAGAGGCGGGTACCTTAAAAGGTCCGTTCTCATGACCTCACCCCACGGTTACGGAAGAGGCCCCGATGTCAGATCCCCCAACGTTTTTGAGTTCAGTCTGTACTGACTCACTTACTCGCGTGTGCGCGCGCGTGTATGTGTGTGTCTTGGTCGTGAGGACCTACCACACATTACGATGGGGATCTGTACCCTCTACTAATCCAGACCGACACCCGTCTTTCGTACTTCCAGTTACTTCTGACGTGTAGGAAAGACGATTTAGACTTTGACTTTCTTCTCCCCTAGAGAGACGAAAGAACGGGTTCATGACGAGACCGAGGAGACAACAGTCAAATCCTTCTTCTTTTGTAGTGAAGTCGAAAAAGTATCCGACTTTCTCACTCGCCACAAACCTTTTACTCTGCTCTAAGACCTTTTTCTTCTTTTTTTTAATAACACACTCTCTCTTCAGAGACTTTGGTTCACTTTCGGAACTATTCGTATACAGGACAATTGTAAATTCACCGAGTAGATTTCACCCGAAGACAATTCGATAAAACGTAATCTACCCTTACATCAGTAAAATACACAAACTCTGAAAAGTCCATACAAAATTCTAAGGCCGAGAAGAGACTAAGGGTCAACTGGAGAAAAGAGTTTCCTCAATTTTTTAAGTGTAGAGACGGCACTTTGGGTAACTATTAATTGTTCCAGTGGCAAAATCTATCGTTATGTTTGAAGTCATCTCTTTTTAGAAGTAGGAAAACTTTACATAGAATCGTTGAATCATTGATGTTAGATGACGAGTGGAAAAAGGACGGTCCAAGACCCAATTTACGACTTCTTCCTACACCATCACTCCTTCTGGGTCAGGGACGGGTGTTCTCCAATATAAATTGCCTCCTCCATCGTTGTGTCGGTTGAACCTCCGTACAAGCAAGACGGATCTCCACTCAATCCTCCGACGTCCATCAATTTCCCACTCTCTAGGTGTCTCTTGTACCCTGTAAACACTATCGGAGACTTCTTATTCGAAGGGAACACCGAGTCAACTATTTCTTAGGTGGACGTCACGTCCTCTGGACCCAAGCTAGGGAAACAACTCTTCTAGGGGACCTCTTGTCTTTCCGATGGGTGAAATCATAAGACCGGACCTCTTAAGGTACCTGACATATCAGGTGCCCTAGTGTTTTTCAGTCTGTGTTGACTTGCTGAAAGTGAAAGTGACTTCTAATTCGTCCTCGAACGATTCCTCTCTTCTCTCTTCCTGTAAGATCCGTTTCTCTTAAACGTCCACACACTCTCATCCTCCTTGTTCCTCCCTAGCCTCTCTCCAGAGGTTTCCAAGTTCCTCCGATCCAGTCTTTTCGTGAAAGAACGGGACAACTCCGTAAACTGTAAATAGGACATCCACTACCCCTTGGTAGTCTTCTTCGACAAATATGTCGTCGAGACTTCGACGGTCAGAAGTCGACAGGTAGTCGGTTTAGAATAGACTTTTATTACGACCTCTCCTACACCTCTTTTCCCTTGGGAGAACGTCACAACCACCCTTACATTTGACTGTGTCGGTGATACCTTCTGTCATACCTCTAAAGAATTTTTTTTTTTACGATCCTTATTTTGCTGGTATACTGGGTCGTTAGGGTGATGACCCGAATATATGACTCCTTTGGTTTCAACTTTTTCTGTGTACATGGGGTCACAAGTGACATCGTGATAAATGTTGTCTATCCCGTATCTACTTACCCATTTCTGTGAGACCATGTATATATGTCGCCTTATAATGAGTCGGTATTTTTTCCTCACCGAAACTCAACGAAGATCACTTCACCTACTCGGGCGATAAGTCTTACTTCATTCTTTTTGTTTATAATATATAATTACGTATATATACCTTAGATCTTTTTATCATGACTACTTGGATAAACGTAACGTCCTTCTCTCTGAGTCTTTATCTTTCGTCTGAATACCTGTGTCACCCCCTTCCTCTCCCACCCGTTTAACTCTCTCGTCAACCTTCGTGCATGTAATGGTACACACTTACAGGGTGATAGGTCGATCACCCTGTAGAGACGTACCACGTCGCTCGATTCGGACCACGAGACACTGTCGGATCTCCCCACCCTATCCCACCCTCCACCCTCCCTCCAAGTTCTTCTTGTGCAGATAAGGATACCGACTAAGTGTAACAACATCCCGTCTTTGGTTGTGTTGTAACATTTCGTTAATAAGGGGTTAATTTTTATTTATTTAAATTTTTTTATTATTTTAATTTAAGGAAATCTCTTTGAGGTTCAGGCTGGTTCACTATTGGAGGAGAACACGTGAGGAACAAAGTCGAAGTGGATTAAAAGTCCGAGACCGATGACTAGTTGCACGTAGAGAGCACACGGTGCTGACCGGTCTCCACCGGGTGTAGTCTCAATTAGAAGAAAGGGTGTGTGACGTGTGAGGGATGGGGAGTCCCGAGTAACGTGTTTCGTTACCGGTCCTCCGTGGTTTCGTGTTCTTACGAGTCACCTCTTGACTTCGACCATCACTATGAGTGTGTTCACGATTCGATGTCGAAAGTCTCTCTCCGAAAGTTGCCCTCGGAGGAAAGACGAAACTCAACATAACTACTTGATAACAACACATTGTTTGTTGAGGTTTCGTGTCTCGAATTTTGGTTTGCCAGTAATGAGTACGTAGACGTCACCTCCTACCGGGATAAGGTACAAAAGTCCCAGGGGAGAATCCTAGAAGAGTGTCTCTGTCTTTTGTCTTTCTCCCTTTCACCTTCGTCCACATCGGAGAATTCTGTCTGGATGAGGTAATTGAAAAGGTGGGGATACAATAACCGGTTTCAGTCAAAGCACCGGTGTGGGTTTCAGTTCCGAGTCCTTTCATGTTGGACAGGGGGCACTCCGTACGTTCACACATCTGTGTTTCTCCCAACTCTTCGACCTCGGGTATTACGTCAGATGGCATCGACGGACCGTTGACGTAAGAGACCGAGAAGATTAGGAGAGGAAGGGTAAGAGTACCCGGGACGGATTCATCCTTTGAGTTTGACGTTTTGCCACGAACCCAGAGTGAAACCCATCTGACACTATCATATGGATGACACCACCGAGGCAGGTCCCATCCGAACCGATTCGACCGTGACGGAGGGGGTCTTAGGACAGGAATAAGGTACCAACGACCACTCCCAACCGGTGCTCTCCGACATGACGGAGTAGGAATTCTAGCAGTCCGTACTCACACCGGGTGCTAGACAGTAGAACGGAACAACCGGACCTCGTAGTCAGGACAGGAAGCCGAACTCGACCTAGAGGGCGCAGTCGACGAGACTTAGAACCGGTCCATGCGTATGTTGAGGTACCGTCTTTCCGTCGCGTTATAGTGGCTAATAACTCCAACCTCCGTCTGCACGTAAGGTTAGACAAGAGTACCCAGGGTCAAACAGGACCAAAGTGGGTGGAGTACAGATGAAAGGGAGGGTTAACGAACGTGACGACCGAGGTCGGAAGAGGAGTCTACTTCTTGTTACCGAAATGCATCTGACGAATTAGTCGAACACGTTGACACATTCCTGGTTACGAATATGTATAGAAAATAAGATCAAGTAAGTAAACACTAAGAGGGAAAGATTAGTTTGGGACCGTACGGATACCAAACTTATCCCATAAATTTTATCAACTTTCTATCTCACTTCCAACTGGACAAATAAATGAACAAATAAGTACAAAGGTAAGTAGATAGGAGATAAAAAACTGATAAACGTCGAACCATTGGGAGCGAGACTCATAATTTCAAGATTGTATATCTGAGACATGTTATCCGAACGACAGATCCTTTGTGTTAGATGACTGTCGTTACGACAAACATTTACTTCCTAATATTCTGTTATTCGACTGACGACGGTATTCCTTCTTGTTTTACGGTACCCCACGTCTCTTTCCACGTAGAGGGTGTCGAGCGCCTCTCATTTCTTTCCGAAGGGATTCTCCTTAAACCACTCGTCTTTGTATTTCCTACTTACCCCCACAGGGTCAATCCTGTTCTAACCCCTTTAGAAGTCTTTACCAACAGTAATACTAGCACCTTCCCTTTGGTGGTGACTCTCCATATCTTTACAAACTCATTTCCGGCACTCAAGGGAACATCTTCCGAAATAAGTTAAGTGCCGAAAACTTCTTATAAATCCTACTAAATTATACGTACCGAATATGCAAGGCAACACAGTTAGTTAAGGAAAGGGGGAGATAAAGGACGAATGGTGAGGTTTCACTGGGCACCTTTGTTTTTCTTTAGAGTCCATCACTTTAACGACGCCTCAGCTATAGTGTCCAGGTCCGTGACACCTGACATCTAGGTATTATCACTAAGGGAAACCAGTAGTCACACTTGGCCGTCGATGGTAAACTGGACACGTGGGGTGCCTAAATCCTAACATAAGATCGTGAAAGTAGTCTTTAATGATGACAGAGTGACACTACCACACATGAAAGACGATCCTTTGGGCTTTGAAACTAGAAGAATGTTGACAAGGGTTTTGTCCAAAAGAGAGAAAGTAAAACGTCGAAAACAAGTGTCTAAGTAAAAGGAGACCGGGAACGTTGACGGGAGGTAACGTGTATTAGTGGTCTAACGGTCCCTGGTGGAAGGGGCTGTGTACGATACTTTACTACATTTGGGTAACCCTACTCGTCTGGTTGAATAACGTCTGTGTTGACACTTAATTTAAACCGAAAACACGGGAAAAATACACGGTAGAGAATGATCACCACGGTGAACCCGTTCAATAAATTTGGGTTACAAAGTTGAGAGATATTATGACCCTATGAATGACACGAACGAAGTATCTTAACAACCTCCTATTTTACTCGATTGTATATATATCATAAATCTTCTTATAGACTGAACAGACCACTTCATAGATCATTACAATAATATCAATAATGATAACATTGATCCAAGAGGTAGTAGAGAAAAACAGGGAATCCGACCGGATCTTGTTACCCTAAAAATTTTTTAAACAAGTCAGGGATTCAGTACAGGTTTAGAAACACTGGGGTGTTTGACGTCGTACGGTCCGAAGGGACAGGAAGTGACAGAAGACCTCAAAACGAGTTTGAGTACAGGTAACTCAGCCACTACGGTAGGTTGGTAGAGTAGGAGACAACGGGGGAAGAGAAGGACGGAAGGTAGAAAAGGTCGTAATCTCAGAAAAGGTTACTCAGTCGAGAAGTGTCGTCCACCGCTTTCCTAACCTTGTTGCCCTATTGTGATTCGTTTCATCACTTATCGGTCTTATTTATATACTTTCTCGAACGTGAGGACGTCAGACCTTTACGTCAGGTAGACCACTCCGTTCCCCGATTAATTGTGAAGTCCCATATCTAACATTACAGTAAGTTCAAAGGTCATTCGTGTTTAACACGAGATCTTTACCACCAGACGGGATGTGAAAGTGAGAAAGGTTTTACGTACCATGAAGATCTTCAAAGACCTCTGGTCTATGACACATTAGAATTTTATAATGTCGTAGTCATCACCAAGATTGGAACTTCCTTTGTTAGTTGTACTTCGGATCGTAATATATTCTCGACAGATGACTTTCATTCCTTTCCTTCCTCCGATATTTGTCACAGTTTTATTACCCAAATGGGGTTTTCCTTTGGTACACTACTCTTTCTAATGTCACAATTCAACTTGACACATTTTTTTCTTTTTCTCAAAGTGACTGTTACTTCGTTTCCTAAACGACTATATCCCCCTTTTTTCCTTTTTCTTCTTAGGCCTTTTCGTCGTCTACTCAAATTCACTCTTGACTGTAAAAGTTTCGGTAAACACTCAGACCTTTTTTTTTTCTTCTCCGAAGGGTCCACCGAGTTACCATGTATTAGACGGACGTTACGTCCTCCGCACCCAAACTAGGGACCCAACCCTTTCTACAGGACCTTTTCCTTTACCGTTGGGTAAGGACATAAGAACGGACCTCTTAGGGTACCTGTCTCCTCGGATGTCGGGAGACATCTGACCGTCCGATGTCAGGTACCCCAGTGTTTTCTCAGTCTGTTATTAAATCACCGATTCGTCGTCGTGGTTTTCTTCTCCCTCCTGCGTCTCAAGGATCTTGAGTCTGCCCTTCCTCGTCCTTTGCTTCAAGTCTACTGGTCTCTTTCGGGATTGACTCCGGTTTAATCTCCGTCGAGAGTCGGTCTTCACTCCAAATTTTCTCTCCCAGACCCTCTCCTTAATCGAGTCTTTCGGTCGAAACTTTTTAGCTTCTGATTCCACGTGTTTAACCTCTACTTCCTTCGACCGAAATTCTTAAGTACTTTCCTTGTGGGTATGACAAGAGGTGCCCTCGACACAGTTAAATGTAAGGGTGGTTGTCACGTTCTCACAAGGGAACAGAGGTGTGGGAGAGGTCGTAAATAACAAACATCTAAAAAAACTACTACCGGTAAGACTGACCAGGGTAGTGAAGTACCGTCTATCTACCCCTTTGTCACCTTTGTCACTGTCTGAAATAAAAAATCCCGAGGTCTTAGTGACGTCTACCACTGACGTCGGTACTTTAATTTTCTACGAACGAGGAACCTTCTTTTCAATACTGGTTGGATCTGTCGTATAATTTTTGGTCTCTGTAATGAAACGGTTGTTTCCAGGCAGACCAATTTCGATACCAAAAAGGTCATCAGTACATACCTACACTCTTAACATGAGATTTCTTTCAACTCGTGGTTTCTTAACTACGAAAACTTGACACTACAACCTCTTTTGAGAACTCTCAGGGAACCTGACGTTCCTCTAGATTGGTCAGGTAGGATTTCCTCTAGTCAGGACTTATAAGTAACCTTCCTAACTACGACTTCGACTTTGAGGTTGTGAAACCGGTGGACTACGCTTCTTGTCTGAGGAAACTTTTCAGAAACTACGACCCTTTCTAATTTCCGTCTTCCTCTTCCCCTGTTGTCTCCTACTCTACTAACCTACCGTAGTGGTTGAGTCACCTGTACTCAAACTCATTTGAGACCCTCAACCACTACCTGTCCCTCCGGACCACACGACGTCAGGTACTCAACGTTTCTCAACCTGTACTGACTCACTGACTTTACTTGACTTGACTTGACTAAGACTGACCACACTCCACTATGGAGTAACATCAAAACTAAACGTTACGAGAGTATTAATCACCCCACCTACACCATGTAGAAAAGTACACGAAGAACCGATCTATATACAGAAAAGGCCTCTTTATAGATGAATCCAGAATACGAGAAAATAAAAAAAATAACCCAACAAACAACAAAAATATAACTCAACGTCCTCGGCAAACAAATAAAACCTCTAGTTAGGGAACAGTCAACGAAACAAACGTTCATAAAAGAGGGTAAGACTCTCGACAGAAAAGTGGAACGAACACCAAAAGAAGAGGTACGTCTTCGAAAGTACATTTTATCTATCGATCACCTTTGGACGATCTATTGTGCCCCTCGAATTGGGCCACGAGACACCACTGGGACTACCCACCCTACCTCTCCCACCCTCTCTCCAATTTCTCCCTCCCCACATACACATGTCTATCGACTAAGTGAAACAACATGTCGTCTCTGATTGCGTTTCGTAACATTTCGTTAATTTGATGTTATTTTTAGATTTTTATCATTATTCTTGTTTAAATTCTTTTATTAAGTACTTTTCTTCATATACCTCCCCCTAGAGAGTTTTGAGACAGTCTCTTTCTTGAGGGGCTCTTTCTTACCAAGGTAAGTTGTTATAAATAACTCTTGGACACTACCCGGTATACGCCTCCATACACGATTTCGACCTCTTTATTTTGTAGTCACTGTACGTTTAAGCACTTCGCAAGGTATAAAAATACGTAACCTCTTCCTTTACCGTTGGATGAGGTCACAAGAACGGACCTCTTAGGGTCCCTACCCCGTCGGGGCACCCGACGGCAGATACCCCAGCGTGTCTCAACCTGTGCTGACTTCGCTGGATCGTCGTCGTTGTCGTCGTCGGTGGTATTAGAATTAATGACAGATGTTTGTACACGGTCAAGACCACTACACGTTACTTTTCACGGACGAAAGGTTAACCAAAATATCTCCTATAAAATAAACTAAGATGGTGATCGGGGGACCTCATGTCTCCCGTCTATAATAATAAAATTAAAGTGTGTGGTCCTTTACGTTCGGGTCCCGGTAATTCACTTACCGGGTAAACCATGGCCGGTCTGTGTGTCGTTCTACCTCTGGTCCGGCAGACTGAAGACGGGGGTTGGACAGGTTCTTCTTGACGGACTATTGACCACTGGTAAACACAACTAATTTGGGTCCCGTTAAAAGACACCATGAATATTTAGACATAAAGATACAACGCGAAGATCTTGTAATAAGAAGATTCTCCGGACTCCGTAAAATGTGTAGAAATTAAGACTAAGTAAGTTAGAAAGAACCCTCTATATCTTATTGTGTATTAAAAGTTCACCAACCGTAAATTACCTTTTTGTCTTTATGTCGTTAAATGTAAAGGAATAAATTTTTTTAGGGAGACTGGAGGACCATCCCTTCATTTTCCTTTACTTATTATTTAACTCCAAACTTGATTATTACTTCAGTCTTTGATTACTCTCAAGGTTCCTTCTCGACTTTATAAACATAAGTTTCCGTAAACGGACCTCTCAGGGTTCCGGATGTTGTACTTTCCGTCCGGGGAGGTGTGTCTCGTCAGTCTAGTTGTCCTAGACTCATCGTAGTTCCAACCTGCATTAGGACCTTTTAGACAAAAGTGTTGTGCTTGTCAAAAAAGAAGCAAAGCATTAACGTAAAAAGTACGGGGTCCTATATTTAATTAACTAAACCAAACAGTCTTCGAGTATAAAAGTCCCGAGAGGTTAACATTGAACGGAAGAATTTATGCACACAAACAAAAGCGTTCAAACCAGACGTGAAAGATTCTTCCTGATCTAGAAAAAGTCTTTACCTTCATTGTGTTTGTTGTTTTAGTTTAAGGAAAAAGTAAAGATTTACTGAAGTAGTAGGAATGTCGTATCGTCGGTTGACACACCAGGGAAGGCCAGGAGAGCGAGAAGGGAGTTACACGGAAGATCGTCCTCGGGCCCTAAAGTCGGAACGAGAGAAATCTACCTCCCCACAGATGTCCCGGTAGGTAAAAAGTGTACCGGCAACCCCTCTAGTGAAATCTTACGTCGAGACTTCCACGGCAAAGAAAGGAATTTCATAAAGTTACCGGGGAGTAGTAGAAATCTAATTGGGGAGCCAGGGAGTCAAACCACACGTTCCAGGAGTCACATAGATATGAAGGTACAGAAACGGGTACAGTTCCATAGAGAGATCGACCCTGAGAGAAAAAAGAGAAGAGATGAAAGAATCCGGATACTTGAGGATGGGTACGATAGGGGACCTTATAGGGTGGATAAACAGGGAATGAAGAGATAGAGTGCGAATCGGGTAATTCAAAATTAAAAGACAGAGGAACTGATAGAGAAGAAGATCTCGTGGTAATAGGTCATAATAGATACGGTGTCTACAGTGAAAGTTAAAAGATCATTGGTGTAAAATCTTTCCTTTTGATATTTAGAATCCACTAATTAAGATTATTATATAAAATAAATTAGGTTGTATCGGTTCCGTAATAGTAAATTCTTTGTACATGTAATAAGTAAAATGTAAGAAGGAAAGTATGATTCAGAATCTTTGAGTCACACAGAAAATGTCAATTTCGTGTAGAGTTCAACCTACAATTTAAGAGTAGTCTTTATGAACTAGGTACGAATATAAAGTATTGTAAATCTTAAGTTTTCCCGAAGGGTCCACCGAGTCGACCATTTCTTAGACGGACGTTACGTCCTCTAGACCCAAGGTAAGGACCCAACCCTGCTAGGGGACTTCCTCCCGTACCGTTGGGTGAGGTCATAAGAACGGACCTCTTAGGGGTATCCGTTTCCTCGGAACGTCCGATGTCAGGTACCTTACCGTTTCTCAGTCTGTGCTGATTCACTGATTCGTGTGTCACAAGTTTTTCCTCTGAGTGGAAGGACTCAACAAAGTTCGTATGAATTGCAAAAGATCTTTATTTTAGTCCATAACCTCTTCCTTTACCTTTGGACGAGGGCACAAGAATGGACCCTTTAGGGTACCTGTCTCCTCAGACCACTCGATGTCGGGTATCCCAGTGTTTCTCAGTCTGTCCTGACTCGTGTACACACGTGCAAGTATCCTCCTTCTTAACCAAAACTTCAATTAACCTTATCTTCTTTTAATGTTTACGTCGGGGAGTCAATGTAAAGTTCCCGAGTCACAGGTGTTCACTGGTCACCGACTCATAATCGTCGGGACTAGATCCGTCATTCCAGGAAGTCCCTCTCACGAGGAAGATAGACATGTTGAGACCCCGTGGGAAGAGACATAGAACAGGCCTTGACCCTGTCGGAACGCCGTATTTGTAACAGAGAGAAAGTAGAGGTCCGAAGGTCTTCGGTCCTACCGTATGTCGTCCACGAGTGACGTCCAAACTTACTTCTTGATCAGTTTTGACCCTCAACCACCACTCCCACTTTCTTTAGTGAAATTGGGCCTGGGGAGAAGTCAAAGGTCACTTCCATACACTCGTACTTCTTTGAGGGCCTAGGAGTAGGACTCACTGTCCACTCAAGTGTGTCACTCTATTTTTCTTGTTTTTACCGAATCGATTGAAATAAGGGTCTTTCACACAGGGCAAAAATTCACGGAGACACTAAGACCTAAGATAGGTCTGGGACTACGCCGTGACAGTTCGAAAGAAAAAAATATTTACTCTAAAGTCCTCGTCCGACCAGGACTACCCTTTCCTCAAAGTCACTACACTACTCTCAAAATGTCAAAAAAACCCTTCTCCATCCTCGAGACTCGTTAAGACATTATTCGAACTCTTCCTACCTAGACGGGTAGATTAACAAAAACCAGATCAATCCCTTATTCAGTCTTACTACGTCTCCGTCCACTGTTCCAGTGTGGATGAACTGGAAGAATAGGAAACATACCTTTCTCCACGAGGGCACCGGTATTTGGGAGTCGTGACGTTGGCCTTCTGTTTCCCGTCTCAATTTCCCTCTCCTCTATCCGGGACCCTGGGACCTCTCTACTACATAACACACTCATTTCCCGGCACCGACGTGACTCTCAAGTAATCCTTGTGTCATAAATATTTATTGACGGGAAACGGGTCGCACACCTTAACGACCTGTCACTACCTCTCGGACGGTGACGACGTGAGTAACGGAGAATCTACACGTCGAACGTGGACTAAACCCCTCGTGGACCTAAGAACTTTCTCTAGCCTATCGTTCGAACACAGAACCTACGCAACAAAGACGTCGGTCGGAGTCAATGTCGAGAAACACCGAACTCCATTTCAGAGTCAATCACGAACTTTGAGACCCTAGAAGGAACAGTCGGTACCGATTTGGAGTCGACTCCTGTTTGTCGAGAAAGATTTTTACTCTTTCCACGGTCTCTCGTTCTTCGATGTCGGGGGTCGTGACGGGTCCGGATACTTTGAGGTACTGCGGGGTACGTCTCGGTACGCTCCCAAAACCTAAAATCAGATTCTGTCTCTACTCAGTAGCTTTCCAAAATTTGTTCTGTCCCCGGTCTAGTCTAAATCCACATAAATTTTGTTGTTGTTGTTGTAACGAACCAGGACGTGATTTACCCTTAGACCCTCTACCTGGTTCTGGTGATATTAACAGAATCTAAACAACCACCGAACCCTCTCCCACTTTGACTCTCTATGAGTCCCCACGTAATCACCGTTAAACCTTGGACTAGATCAGACCTCTCCCTCTCGAACTTCTCCCTGTGAACCGTACCGGTGTATACCTTGGTAAAAGGAGGTCAATTGACGTTTGAAGGGTAGTCTTGAAGAATACCTACACCTTCACTGTACTAAGGGGTAGTATCATTCTTCATGTATAAGGACGTGTATCTCATAAGAAACTTTAATCTATCTGAAGTCGAAGTCTTTCTGTTCCACAGGGGTCACAAACTTAATTGTGTTCATCCTGTACCCGTATGACCCGTGGTCTTTCGACAGACGTAACCGAGTGCGAGACAAATAAAAATCCTCGAAGGAGCCGTCGAGTCACCATTTCTTAAGTGGACGGCTACGTCCTCTGGGTCCTCTGAACCCACGTTAGGGATCCAGCCCTTCTAGGGGACCTACCCTCCCGTACCTTAGGAAGAGGTCATGAGAACGGACCTCTTAGGAGTACCTCTCTCCTCGGACCGCCCGATGTCAGGTACCTCAGTATTCTCAGTCTATACTGAATCCCCGACTCGTGTATGTGACAAATAAAAATAAAAAATCTATAAATAAACCGACACGATCCAGAATTTACACCGTGAGTCCTATAAAGCAAGGCCGAACACTTGAGAATCAACGTCGTACACGTAGATCAAGGGGCTGGTCCCTACCCTGGGACCGACGGACGTAACCCTCACACCTCAGAAGCGGAGACCCGGTGGAAAAACGACACAAATCCGTACTTACCATCCGATGGATCGATGTGACAACGAGTCACTTTATCTTACGTTGAAACATCGCGACCACTCTTGGTGTCTTTAGGGTGGAAGTACCGTTCGAAAGTCAAATTTAAAAAGTGAATTAAAAAGTACACTCTTTACTAAGTCGAGAACAGAGAGAAGTTGTAGTGAATGTTAATACCTTCGACTCTCTTCTTCTCGTTCTCGCTTCAAGATAAAGTACAGTGACTTTTCGTATCGGAAATGGAGGATTTTATATGATGAACGGGTCTTTCGCGATTCGTCCAAGATTTTCGACAGTGAGAGAACGAGACATTGATACTACTTTCCACAGTATCTTGTTCCACTTGCCGCCGAAGAATAAGGTTTGGGCGACGGGACAGAGGTTAGGACATTGTGTACATGATTAAGTTGTCCACAAACCACTTGTTTAATGTACATTGACTTTTGAATACTTCACTACACATCGTTCATGCTCATTTTGAAGATTCTCCCTTATTTGTCATTTTTGATGTCGTGTCATTCAGACATGTATGTTTACGAGTCCGACGCTTGAAAGTTTTTACACTTACACACAAAG
The DNA here is from genome assembly GCA_006410555.1 of Capra ibex. Classification (NCBI taxonomy): domain Eukaryota; kingdom Metazoa; phylum Chordata; class Mammalia; order Artiodactyla; family Bovidae; genus Capra; species Capra ibex. Next base: position 14,709,093 of record SJYO01014747.1, read on the forward strand.
TAATTACAGTTCGCACTCGTTTTAGTGTCGAACGGGAGGAAGAGGACAACGTTGTTAGGAAGTCGAGGTGGTAGAGTGAAGGAGGAGGAGGAGGGAGTCATTGAGAAGAACGGACAAGTGAGCTACGGTCGGGGACACACGGTCGACAACGTCACTGCTAACATGAAGAGTTCCAGGACATGACATTCTAATTTCTACAAAAGAAACAGAAAACACAAACAAAAAGTACATAATAAACACACTTTACATAATCTTGGGATAATGTCATGTCACAATATATCGGTTAACACAATCAACCTATGTGACCGATTGTAACAACCTGAATACTTGTTTGACCTGAATGTCTATGTGAGAACTTTGTCTTGAACAAGCATACATCCCCTGAATGATATATCCTTAAGTCGACCTCGACGGACCCTATTCCTCTGACTTTCCTTTCGATCAGTCCTGAGAACCCGGGAAACAATTTGGTCACCGTCTCACCCTTCCCAGGGATTCGACACTCCGTAACTTTTGGAACCAGAGTTGAAGATGTAGACTTTTGACGAGGGGCATTACCTTAACAGACTTTACGACGCACTTACCATCCGACGTATGGATACATCCGACACATTACTATTCCGACGTACTTAGGAAGGTGAAGATTCTAAGTCATTTAAAATGACACTCGAAATAGGAGAAGAGTACTACATAGTCCCGAGTGTGTACTGTCCCCTAGACGGAATTACTTTCCGTGCGAACGAGACCCCCCGACCGAAGTTGGGGATGAGGTCCACTTCATACACCGTTTCTATAGTGTTGGATACTTTAGTGTGACAAGTTTGGTTTCTCTGTTCCACGGTGAAGAAAGATGAAAATTATTTTGTATTGAAGTGACCCTGTAATGGATCCTTGTTAATAAATTTAAATTTAGAGGGGTTTCTTACACAAACACTCTTACGTGCACTATGTTCCTGCAACAACCTCCGTGGTGTTGTAAAAATCCGGCAACGACTGTGTTGGTCTCACTTGGGGCCTCTACACAATATTTACCGGTAGTTGGTACTTTTGACTTCGGGGAGCACTTGTCTTCCTACTTCACCGGGGAGGGTGCGACCGTTTCGGGTCCCTCACCGGACCACACTGGATGAGAGGAGGACCCCACTCCTGTGTCTGGCTCCTTTAGTAAAGACACTACGTCTGAGGGCGCTCTTTTGGGGATCCCACTACGAGAAAGTCTGGTTCAAAGGTTTTTACTCAGTTTCCTTTCGCGAAGGTCAAAGAGGTAAGGAGTCGTCATAAAACCTTAGTCGAAAAAGGATAAACAAGGTCTACGGGTCTGGGGTGTTTGCTGAAAACACTGTAACATGACGTAATTGGAGAGTAGCCTCCGTCGACGAAAGACCCTAAGTTTCTAACCCCCCTTTGTTTAGTTTTGTTTTGGATTATAAAGTCCCCCGATATATACATCCGGTCCTGAATCGAAGGTGGTACTCGGGTAGACGGAGATCCTGACTTAGAATAGACTAGTAAAGGTACCGTTGTCGACACCTAATCTTATCCTACTTCCAAATCCTGCTCAACGACCTTAAGTCAGCATCTGCTCACTCCTAATAAATTGATGTGTGAACACAACGGTACCTTTGTGTTTAAATGTTTAGTCCGTCCTAAAAACATCGAGTCATCGTACCATAATATAAGAATCCCAACGAAGTTTAGGGGGTTAAGGTAGATGAGAGGGTAGTCCCCCCTTGATAGGGTGGTCTATGTTAAACTAATAAGGGATATATGAAAGAGGAAATTTGCAAATTTTGTCTGTATACTGATCTGATTCTACTCCTGGTTTCTTCGACAAGAATTTTACGAAAAGGTAAAACAACAAGTTTCTTTTTAAGTTCATTCAAATTTCCTTCTTGGATTTTGTATACTACCGTTCGTATAAGTATGCTCCGTAAATCCACGGTATGTCCAGGTTTGACTTTGACACGATTAATTCTTTTACTACAAAGTCATAATATTTAGTTGATTTGAAGTTATTTTTTAATTTTTTATAAAAAAATACTACAAATAAAGAACATCCCGGACAGTGGGGAGCTGAAGATTGAGTAAATTGTGGTTGAACACCAAAAGACGAAAATAAATAAAATAAATTAAAAATAACCAATCAACGAAAAGTTACAACACAATGAAAGATGACTTGTCGATTCACTCGATATGTATATGTAAATAGGGGTGAAAAAACCTAAAGGAAGGGTAAATCCAGGGGTGTCTCGTAACTCATCTCAAAGGATACGATGTGTCATCTAAGAGTAATCAATAGATGACATGTGTATTATAGTTATCACAAATGTAAATTATGGTTCAATTAAAGTCCTCTAGAGGTCGCAACTGGTAACAAAATCTAAGCTGTTTGGTGCAAGTGTTAGACGTAGACCTCTACTCTTTGACACCAGACTTCACAAGAACCCTGAGTGAGTTCCGTCTGTGTGAAAGGAGGAGGGGAGGGGAAGAGGGGGTGTAGGTAAACCAGATAAGTACCCGTATAGGTAATCCTATGGTCACTTTTGTAATTGAAGAATACTACAGTGAATATCTTACGGAGTCTTTGTCTGAGTAAAATAGAAAGGAACGGACCGGTAGAAAGGAATTTAATAAGTAGAAGAACCCGTTGCGAACACGTGATTCAGCGAAGTAAACCCAGTCTGAGAAACACTGGGATACCCGTTATCGGGTGGTCTAAGGAAACAGGTACCCGAAGAGGTCCGTTCTTATGACCTCACCCAACGACACAGGTGAAGGTCCCCTAGAAGGACTGGGTCCCTAGCTTGAACGTAGAGAATGCAGAGGACGCACCCATCCACCCAAGAAATGGTGATCATGGTGGACCCTTTCGACCAGTAGGAAGGGATTTAGCGGGAAGAGAAACCTCCACGTGTAAGAAACCTGTCCTTTCTGGATACCGGAAAGAACGGAGACTTAAGACTTCACCCCTTGCACTTTCTGTACCCCGAGTCACACTGACATATAGAGTCTCGAACGTACAGACGTCTGGTGAGTTCCTGTGGTTTTTATCGGTCTGGTTCTTCCCGACCCCAATCTTGATCAAGGACAGGACTTCACTTCGTCCACGACCCTGCCCGTCTGGGTTGACATCCGTGGTTTCCTTTCAGGTCTCACTCTTCGGTCTCACTCATAGCCCCGTCTCGTCCTTGTCGTCTTACAGACAGAAGATCCTACACCTTCTCAAGACTGCCACTGTAAAGAGTGGTTGATTTGTCGACGTCAGGTCTGTGTGTCAGGAAGTCCCTCTCGATCCTCAAACCCTCTTCGACCCTCCTCCCTACGTACCACATCTTCACGGGCTGTGTAGTGACTCTATGTCGAGTCCGTCTACGGCTTCCCGGACCTTTTCTCGCACACGACTCTTTTCAGGACCCAAGTACCACTCGACCTGGCCGGTGGTCCTCCTTGACTACAACTGAAGACTCGGGACCAGACTCTGACAATCCTGACCCAAGTCTCCGACTCTTGTCGTGAACCCCACTCCAGGTCGATACCTCTCTTCTACACCGTAATAGTCTCGGACCCGACTCCTTTCCGGTGGAGTTCCGTGGTGGGTTGGGACACCGAACCTCGGACGTACGTACAGTCCGAGTGGACTCTGACTATAGATCAAGGTGGGGAACAATCTTTCTAGTCTAGTGCGGTCGATGAAGTAAAGAGATTCAGAGATAAAAGAAGAGACATTTTACCCTTATTAATGTCAAAGACAATAGTAACCCAAGAAAACTCTTCGCTCAATCGATTAAGAATACTTCACAAATTAGTTTTCGAATTCTTGTCCCTCATAAATGAGAAGTAAACTATCGTGAAGGTCTTGTGAATACTATTACACCACAGTTTTGAGATAAAGTCGACCCCGAGTTTTAAACCGAAGTCTTCTTCCGTTATACCATTTCTCTCATCTTCGTCCCATAAAGGTTATTAGATTCATACACTGTGTCGACCCGGACTAAGACTATCACATTCACACAAATCGGAATGAGTCCGAACCTAAAAAGATAAAGTGTTTTCAAGAAAGAATTTTCATTGTTCAATATCGTGTCCCTTGAGACGAGGTATAAGACACCACTGAATTTACCCTTCCTTTGGGTATTTTTCCCCTATATACACGTGTATATTGACTAAGTGAAACGAGAAGTCGTCTGTGATCGTACTGTAACATTTTGATATGAGGTTATTTTTAATTTTCTTCTCACTGTTGGATGTAGTGTCGAGTTTGGTGTAGGGAAAATCAACATAGCTCGGAAGTCATTCTCTTGATTTTACAAGTGTCACAATAAGATCGGTATGAAATAGCCAAGGGACTTTTGATTGTTTATCGGTAAATCATAATACGGGTGGAGGTACAGGGAAGTGTGCACGTTTATGACTTTTACAACGTAAACCGACTGTGGTGGAAGACGGTGATTGGGGGTCGTCGATGAATTCAACTACGTCACTGTCTTCGACAGTCTTCAATTCACTAAAATAAGCTCCAATTCATCCTTACGTTTCGTTCCTGATTCTGGTCGTCAGTCTCTTAGTATTTTAGTCTTGCACTTGACTGTACCGGGAAAGAACCTGTCCCTTTATTTACCGGGTAAACGTACAAACGCACAACTAACCCAGAGACCGAGTTTGGGAGCGATAGTTCTTCCTTTTGATGTCTCTTGTCTCATTCCACTCGTAGGAGGTCACTCCTTCCACCGTAAGGTTCTTATTTTGTGTAGTAATGTCACAACCATGTTCTGTTTGGGGTATCACATAATATTTCGTCTCTACAGTGAAACGACTGTTTCTGACATATCAGCTTCGATATCACAAAGGTCGTCAGTACAAACCTACTCTCAACCCGGTCTGTCTTCCGACTTGTGGCTTCTTTACTACGAAAGTTCAACACAACGACCTCTTCTGAGAACCCTCAGGGAACCTGACGTTTCTCTAGTTTGATCAGTCAGGACTTCCTTTAGTTGGGACTTATAAGTAACGTTTCTGACTACGACTTCGACTTCAAGGTTATACGACCGGTGGACTACGTTTCTCGACTAAATAACCTTTTCTGGGACTACGACCCTTTCTGACTCCCGTCCTCCTCTTCCCCCGTTTGTCTCCTACTTTACAAATCTATCGTAGTGACTGAGTTAGTTGTACTTAAACTCGTTTGAGGTCCTATATCACTTCCTGTCGTCTCGGACCTCACGATGTCAGGTACCCCGGCGTTACTCAGACTATACTGAATCACTGCCTTGTTGTTGTTATTCTACAATCGGACCCGTCACGAACCCATACCAACCCCGACACCTCACTTTCTCTAATCTTGGACAGGACCCTATCCTCTCAAAAATTGTAGGTACGGTCGAGAGAACAGAGTAGGGGACTCCTACCATAATATACACCCCCGTACTAAAACGTTCCGCTGTATCAGTGTAAATAAGTATAGGTTTCAGTGCACCGAAAATTGGAGACTTGCGAAGGTTCAATAATAGAATATTCGTGGTCGTGTGGTTCTACAAATAACATCGTGTCAAACATTATCGTTTTGTATACTTTGTTTTTGATGAGTGTAGACCTCTGTTAGAGTTATAGAGAATTATCTTTTCACTATCATATGTATGTTGTATTTATAAGTTACTTGCGACACGACGACAACTTTTCTACATTTACCAGATATACATGTTTGTACTTTTCTAGAGGTTTTACGTTGCGATTTACTCTGTTTGTTCTACGTCTTAGTTCATACCAGGTTAAACACATTTTTATATCCGTGGGATACTTGTCTCTGACGTCTACACTTTTGTTAAAGATTTCCCTGACATCCTCCGGCGTCAATGAAGACTCTCACCCTGTCTCCAAGTCTTTCTGTACTTCCGTAAATAAAGAGTGAAATGTAAAAGGTAACACAGGAAAATCACAATCAACGAGTAGGTACAGGCTGAGAAACGTTGTGGCACCTGACATCGGACGGTCCGAGGAGACAGGGACTCCTAAGAGGTCCGTTCTTATAACCTCACCTAGCGGTAAGGGAAGAGGTCCCCTAGAAGAGTTGGATCCCTAGCTTGGACTCAGAGGACGTAAAAACGTCCGTCTAAGAAATGATAGACTCGATTGTCCCTTCAGTCATGAGTTACATTTAAAATTTACTCATATATATATATATATATATATATATATCACTCACATATATGTATATATATATGTATGTGTATATATAAGGAATAATCATTTTAATCTGAATCGTTTATTACCTTCCCCAACTTGACCATACTGTCTGGTTTTTACCAATCCCTCTCTTTTCTCTAATTTTTTTTCTTTTTTTTTTTTCCTCTTCTTTCCCTTTCATTTCTTTCTTGATGAAGTTAACCATCCTCACTTTACTAGAAATATAGTAGAAACATTTTTTTTAAATTGTCGAAACAACTATGTATTAAATGTATAGTATTTTAAGGTATGACAAATTTCATATCTCTAGGTACCAAAATTTTATATAAATATCTTAATACGGTAGTAGTGGTATCAGATTAAAATCCTGTAAAGTAGTGGAGTTCTCTTTGGAGAATGGGCAATCGTCAGTGTGGAGTGAGGGGCACAGAAGTGGGGTAGGGAACCGTCTATGATTAGACGAAAGACAGGGATATCTACACGGATCAGACCTATGAAGTATAGTCACCTCAGTATGGTATACATTAGAAGACATGAACCGAAGAACGTGAATATTTCAGAAGTTTGAACTCTAGTTTAAAGACTAATAGGGTCTCACACGTGAACACCGGTCTATCGGGGTACTTTATAGGTGTCTCTTCTTTCTGTCACTAAAGTACCAATTTATTAGAACCCTTTGTGACGTATGAGACAAGTGTAGTACCTCTGCCTTCTGAACTCTTCAGGGCAACATTTCTTTAGACGAATCGAAACGACTTCAGTGGTAAAAGGTCACTATGAGTCCATGGTCAAACTCTATTTCTCGGGGAGACACAAGACTCCAGTCTCTCAACTTGAACTGTACTCTAAGTACCGTCTAATGTCTCCATCTTTAGTCCTTTCCGCCCAGTTGGGTAAATAGTTTTCTTTCTGAGCAAAGTAAAATTATTAAAAGGGGTTTTTCAGTTCGGAATTTCTCGAACTCAAGAACCGACAGAAGGTTATGAGGATTCGCTTTGAAAGGAGACAAATTATTTGTGTGACAGAGAGGGAACGTATCACGGACGCCTTGAAGTCTGTACATCTGTCATAAGATAGTAAAAACGTCTCTGTCGAAGATCTTTTTACAACCTTTCAAAGTCCGGTTCGGAAAACGTAGGGACCTATCAACTTGTTCGACACCTACCCACGAGACTCAGTTAGGAGAACGTCTCTTTAGGTAATTTTACGGTTAGTCGAATAGAGAACCGACTTTACAAGGTTACAACACACAGACTCTGGGTCCCTTCCTCAAATCAGATCTGGATTTTATTAATTTATCAACTCAAACTTCACAAAGGATACTCTCCCAGTTTAAAGAGAGGTTTACGTCATAAAGTCGTGATGGACGATCTCTAAATCCGATCCTTTATTCGTCTAAAGTCGGAGGTTCAGGGAGAAGGCCCAGTAAAAAAAGGAAAGTACGTCTCATCAAGCTCCTGGTACAAATATCGAGGGAAATTAGGACTAATATGAATTGTGTAATACGAACCATAACGTTAAATATTATTCTTTAGATGTAAACCACAAGTAGTGGAAACGACCGGGTCTCAAGGATTTTGGGAACCTTAAAGGATTCACTATTCTCGAGACCCTCGTAGAAAACAAGAGTACTCCACTGAGAATCACCCGAGGATCCAACCCCAGGTAACGGTCATTCTGGTTCTACACTAATCTTGGATGGAATCTTAAAATTAGAGGTGGGAGGAAAGAGGTCTCTCCCCTGTCCCCGACCTCTACCTCAATTGTTAACTAGTGTCGATACATAAAGGGACCACAGAGTCTGCCATTTCGCAGACGGATGTTACGTCTTCTGGACCCAAGTTAGGGACCCAGCCCTTCTAGGAGACCTCTTCCTTTACCGTTGGGTGAGGTCATGAGAACGGACCTTTTAGGGTACCTACCTCCTCACATCATCCGATGTCAAGTACCCCACCGTCTCAGCCTGTGCTGACTCACTACAGTGAGTGAGTGAGCAGTGAGTGCGGGCACATTCCTTCGAAGGTATTTTTAGGGTTGTCATGTCCCAAACCTCTCGAAGGTCCGACTTCTTGTGTAGGTGTGTGGTCCTCCCATTGTGTGGGGTTGAGGTGCCCCTGTCTTCAAGAACGGGAAAGTTGGGAGGGACGGGAGTGGAATTACATAGAGAAGTAGAAGTAGAAATAGGGAATAGTACGGACGTACGTACGATTCAGCGAAGTCAGTACAGGTTGAGAAACACCGGGAGACCTGATATCGTACGGTCCAAGGAGACAGGTACCCTAAGAGGTCCGTTTTCGTGACGGTACGGGCAGAGGTCCCCTAGAAGGGTTGGGTCCCTAGTTAGAACGTAGAGGACACCGAGGACGTAACGTCGTCTAAGAAATAGGGACCCGGTGATCCCCTCGGGTAGGAAATAGTATAGGAAGGCATTTGAACATCGGATTCACAAAGGGACTTAAGACACTCGACGAGATTGTTTGTTTAGTTTGGGTTCTTTCTCCAGAACCCTTAGAGTCCAAATATCGGTAATCCAGTCTTAGTGTCTACTATTGGACCCTGAACACTAACACCAGACTTCACCCCACCCCCGTCTGAACACCCTGACTTGAGAGTAAGACACCTTACACTACGATAGAGGTCCAATTCCCAAGTCAAGTCAAGTCAGCAAGTCAGCACAGGTCGACAAACGCTGTGGTACTTAGTGTCGTGTGGTCCGGAGGGACAGGTAGTGGTTGAGGACCTCAAGTGGTTTTGAGTGCAGGTAACCCAGTCACTACGATAGGTCGGTAGAATAGGAGACAGTAGGGGAAGAGGAGGACGGGGGTTAGGGAGGGTCGTAGTCTTAGAAAAGGTTACTCAGTCGAGAAACGTACTCCACCGGTGTCATGACCTCAAAGTCGGAGTCGTAGTCAGGAAGGTTACTTGTGGGTCCTGACTAGAGGAAGTCTTACCTGACCAACCTAGAGGAACGTCAGGTTCCCTGAGAGTTCTCAGAAGAGGTTGTGGTGTCAAGTTTTCGTAGTTAAGAAACCGTGAGTCGAAAGAAGTGTCAGGTTGAGAGTGTAGGTACGTACTGGTGACCTCTTTGTTATCGGAACTGATCTGCCTGGACACAACCGTTTCATTACAGAGACGAAAACTTATACGACAGATCCAACTAGTATCGAAAGGAAGGTTCCTCATTCGTAGAAAATTAAAGTACCGACGTTAGTGGTAGACGTCACTGACACACCTAGTGGTATTTGACACCTTTTAAGACTTTCTCTACCCTTATTGTCTGGTGGACTGGTACAATTCCCATAGTTTTGAGTTAATCTAACATTCTGTGAGTCGACCTCAGAGTCTCTTAAAGAACCACCCCCCTTTGGGTGTGTGTAGACTTCAGTTCTCACACTTACACTATCATTATACTCGTATTTCCTCTTTGTGTTCTCCTTTTGACAGAAAAAAAGGGACGTGTTGTGACAATGTCGGTAACGTATACGAGTTTTTAATGTCTGAGCCCCTGAATGGACCACCAGGTCACCATTTGTTGGGTGACCGGTTACGTCCCCTGTACACAAGTTAGAGACTAGGTCCTTGATTCTGGGGTGCACGACACCTCGTTGATTCGGACGTTCAGTGTTGGCGACTCGGGAACACGACGTTGATGACTTCCGACCCACGGGAACTCAGGTAGAACGTGTCGTTGGTGTTATTCTTCGGACACGGGACGTGTTCTCTCATTGGGGACGAGTCGTGTTGGTCTCCTTCGAACACGTGTCGTTCCTTCTGGGTCCTGTCGTATTTATTTATTTAATGTCTGAGTCTTTTTCCAACGTTTCTACTATGGACTCTCGTAGGTCAGTCCTCCTTAATCCCTACAGATTGTAAGACTCATATAATAATCAATCTCGTACACACGTGGGAGTCAGTGAAGTCAGATCAGCCCGACAAACACTGGGATACCTGACGTCGGACGGTCCGAGGAGACAGGTACCTTAAGAGGTCCGTTTTTATGACCTCACCCAATAGTTCGGAAAGAGGTCGTCCAGAAGCGGTGGGTCCCCAGCTTGGGCGCAGAGGACGTAGAGGACGTAATCGTCCGTCTAAGAAATGGGGATCCCGGTGGACCCTTCGGGGAAGAATCAATCATCCGAAGAAGTCAAGGTAGCGTTCAGTACGACACTACATAAAGGTGACATCAGGGAAGTTAAAGTCAAGTCAACAATGGACAAGAACAAGGTCCGTAATGATGGGATACACAACAAGTGGTCTTTCTACATTCGGAGTGCTTCGAATGTGATATTCCTTCCTTTTCCTGGTTAAGTACACGCAATGTACACATAATGTTCATTCTCGTCACACAGACCTACATGTCACCTCTTTATCTAGTGACTCTACTTCTCCCAGATCCTACCGAAGGATACCCTTCGTTGTGTTATGGATTCCTCTTGAGACTTCCCGTTTATCCTCAAGGATCACTACCCCCAAACACTGTGACATGTCCTCTGTCACTAATTCTAGTAGGGGTTCTTTTCCTTTTCGTTTTTCCGTTTTACCAACAGACTGCTCCGGAATGTTTATCGACTCTTTTCTTCTCTTCGATTTCCGTTTCCTCTTTTCTTTTCTATTTAGGTAACCTTACATCTCAAGGTTTCTTATCGTTCCTCTCTATTCTTTCGGAAAGAGTCGTTAGTTACGTTTCTTTATCTTCCCCCTTTTTTTATCCTACCCTTCCCGTCTCTAGAGAAGTTCTTTTAATCTCTACGGTTCCCTTGTAAAGTACGTTTCTACCCGTGTTATTTCCTGTCTTCATCATACCCGGATTGTCTTCTTCTTCTATAATTTTTCTCCACCACTCTTATGTGTCTTTTTGATATGTTTTTTCTAGAAGTACTGGGTCTATTGGTACTACCACACTAGTGAGTGGATCTCGGTCTGTAGGACCTTACGTTTCAGTTCATTCGGAATCCTTCGCAGTGATACTTGTTTCGATCATCCTTAAGGTCGACTCGATAAAGTTTAGTATTTTCTACGACACTTTCACGACGTGAGTTATACGGTCGTTTAGACCTTTTGTGTCGTCACCGGTGTCCTGACCTTTTCCAGTCAAAAGTAAGATCAAGGTTTCTTTTCGTTACGGTTTCTTACGAGTTTGATGGTGTGTTAACGTGAGTAGAGTGTGCGATCATTTCATTACGAGTTTTAAGAGGTTCGGTCCGATGTTGTCCTGTATTTGTCACTTGAAGGTCCAAATCTTCTCGACCAAAATCTTTTCCGTCTCCTTGGTCTCTAGTTTAACGGTTGTAGACGACCTAGTACCTTTTTCCTTCTCTCAAGGTCTTTTTGTAGATAAAGACGAAATAACTGATACGGTTTCGGAAACTGACACACCTAGTGTTGTTTGACACTTTTTAAGAATTTCTCTACTCTTATGGTCTGGTGGACTGGACGGAGCACTCTTTAGATATACGTCCAGTTCTTCGTTGTCAATCTTGACCTGTACCTTGTTGTCTGACCAAGGTGTGTCCTTTTTCTCATGCAGTTCCGACATATAACAGTAGGACGAATAAGTTGAATATACGTCTCATGTAGTACTCTTTGCGACCCGACCTACTTCGTGTTCGACTTTAGTTCTAACGTCCCTCTTTATAGTTATTGGAGTCTATGTGTCTACTGTAGTGGGCATACCTTCTTCGCGATTTCTCGGAGAATTGCTTTCACTTTCTCCTCTCACTTTTTCAACCGAATTTCGAGTTGTAAGTCTTTTGATTCAGGGTAGTGAAGTATCTTTTATCTACCCCTTTGTCACCTTTGTCTCCGTCTGAAATAAAAAAATCCGAGGTTTCAATGACGTCTACCACTAACGTCGGTACTTTAATTTTCTCCGAATGAGGAACCTTCTTTTCGAGACTGGTTGGATCTGTCCTATAATTTTTCGTCTCTGTAATGAAACGGTTGTTTCTAGGTAGATCAGTCTCGATACCAAAAAGGTCAGCAGGACATACCTACACTCTCAACCTGATATTTCTTTCGACTCACGGCTTCTTAACTACGAGAACTTGACACCACAACCTCTTCTGAGAACTCTCAGGGAACCTGACATTCCTCTAGGTTGGTCAGGTAGGAGTTCCTTTAGTCAGGACTCACAAGTAACCTTCCTGACTACGACTTCGACTTTGAGGTCATGAAACCGGTGGACTACGCTTCTTGGTTGAGTAACCTTCTCTAGGACTACGACCCTTTATAACTTCCACCCTTCTCTTCCCCTACTGTCTCCTGCTCTACCAACCTACCGTAGTGAATACGTTACCCGTACTCGAACTTATTCGAGACCCTCAGCCACTACTTGTCCTTTCTGACCGTAAGACGTCAGGTATCCCAGCGTTTCTCAGTCTGTGCCGACCGTCTGACTTGACTTGACTTGACTCACGATGCGTCTCCCCTCACCGTAAAGGTTCTCTCTTGACAGACTCACTTCCGCATCTTCGTACTTTACTGTCCCCCAGTCATTCCTGGAGACACAGTACAAACGCGAGGACCTCGTCTGTCACAACCACGCATTTGTCACAACCGGTAAAGGAGTTTTCGTCGACCAATTTGGACTCACATGGAGAGATAGACGAGGATTGTGACAACGTCTAAAATTCGGATGTATATTTATTTGCGAGATTTATAAACGGTGATAATAATAGTGATTAAGATTCTGGACACGACTACAGATAAATTTTTTTTTAATAAATATAAAAGCGGTATGGTATGTTGTACACCTAAGAATCAAGGGCTAGTCCCCAGTTTGGACGTCAGGGACTTAACCTTCACGTTTCAGGATTGGTGAGATGGTGGTTACTTCAGGGATTGTAGATTTATTTAGTCCTACAAAAATCCTTTATCCTGCAGGTTCTGTCAGACAGAACTATGATTAAATTTTCTTTTTTAAACGACTTTACACAAGTAAGATGTATTTTACGAAGATGCAAGAAGAAAACTTTCCACGTAATTGTTAATTTGTCGGTTGTAAACAATCTTGAAATAAAGACGGTTCGTAAAAAATTAGACAGATAAATAGAGAGATAGACAGTAGACAGATAGTAGATAGTAGAGAGGTCCGTCCTCCCTTAAGACCTATTTCGTAGAGATCAACCAGTAAGCTAAAGACCCGAGTGTGTTTTTTACGGATGTAAAATCGTCCTTTCCTCCTTAGTCCCATTGTACTTACACAGCTGATCACGACTTTGAAGAGGTTACTCCGTCGTCCACTTTCGGGTCCGACTCAGTCTATCAGGATTTAGATGAAGGGTTGACACGGTGACTACGAGGCCCTCTCGGACTCATTCGGTCGACTCTACAGACTCGGAGGAAGAAGAGTAACCATTTTACCCCGATTTCCACGATCATGACAGACTCTTGATTTCTTCTATCACGTAGATATCGTGGCTCGTAAGTAAACGATGTATCGCTCGGGATTTACTATCGATAACAACTAGGTATCGGACGTCACACCCTCTAGACCCAACCCTTCCAGGGGACCTCTTCCCTTTCCGATGGGTGAGGTCATAGGACCGGACCTCTTAAGGTACTGTCAGGTACCCCATCTTTTCTCAGCCTGTACGACTCACTGAAAGTGAAAGTGAAAGTAATAATAAGTGGGTCAGAGACAACTGTACCTTATTTGACATCACCTGAGACACCAGATTAAAAAAATTATTTCTCATTTGGATCAAAAACGTACTAAAGAAATACAAGCCAACGGGACCCGGAAGCGACGACGTGTACCCGAAAGAGACGACACCACTCGTCCCGACGAGAAGGAACGTCACGCGCCCAAAGAGCAACACCGGCAAAAGGAACAACACTTCGCGTCCGAGGTCCGTTCGCCCGAAGTCGCCCACGTCGAGAACCCGAGGCCTCGAACCCGAGTCATCAACACCTCGTGCCCGAATCGACGAGGTGTCGTGCGCCTTAGAAGGGTCTGGTCCCTAGCTTGACTATAGGGGACGTAACGGTCCGTCTAAATGTAGTTTCCTTCAGGTCTCCGAATATGAGATCTCTTTGTTACTGTCCTTCGTCCTTTTCCCATACGGTGAAAGGTCCTGGATAGTCGGTTAGTGAACTGTTCACAGATCGGAGTTTATAAATAACTCGTAAATGATCACGGTCCATGAAAGGATTTATAACACCAACATTCCTACTCGTTTTGTTCGTTTTTAATGACAGGAGCATTTGGAATATTAGATCACCTCCTCCTTTCTGTTATTTGTAGACTTATTCATTTCGTATAGTATACGGTCTACCGTTATTCATGATTCGACTTTTTATTTCGTTTCTACTCCTTCATACGGCCGACCTCAAATCCCCTCCCAAACATTAAAACTCGTCCCACTAGCCAAGGTTTTTTGAGAGACACCTCCACTAAGTCCTAAACATGGGTAAGTATCTTCTTGGACGAACCCTGGGTTTTCCTAGGGATGGTGAGTTTCGTCCTTAAACCTGGTCCTCCGTCTATACACCCACTTCGGAGGACCGTCAGAGGAACATTCGTTGAGACGAAGAAAAACGGTGATCTCTAAAACAACAACAACATGTTATACCCGATCACGGAACTCTTGTCCTAACAGTGTGTGTTCAGGATTTACGGTGGGTTCGTACAAACTCTGAACCTCTCCAGGGACGACGGTAGACCTCGTGTGAACCCCTACCTCGAGACTCAGGGACTCGATCACGACGAGAACCGCCTTCGACGGTCCGTGTGGGTGAACGAACCTTAACTGTCGAGACGGTCTTTAGTGACAAGAGAGCAAGGTGTCTCGGGACCCGTTCGTTCTTTAGCATAAATCACTCCATGGGACTGTCGTCCTCAATCTCTCCTTGTCTAAACAGAGACTACTCTTAAAGAACCACCCTGACCTTTAAGAGTCACCTGAAGGGAGTTGGACAACCTAAAGAGTCGGGAGTCTAGGAAACGGAGAACTAGTGTTACAGTCAGTCGTCAGTACCGTCCTTCTTCCCTTTACCCGTCGGGCAAAGTAGACAGGACAAATAATCCCCTCGTTTCAAAAGGAGGTTAATGGGACTAACCTGAAGGAGAATGTAAAATAACCGGTGTTGACCGTAGTATGTCAGTGCGGATTAACACTTCTCTACTGTAAACCAGATTTCACACACACGTACACACACGCACACACACACACATAATCAACGGATTAACACAGACTAAGAAACTCTAAGTCACCTGAAATCGGGCGATCTGAGGAAAAAGACACCTTAAGAGGTCCGTTCTCATGACTTCACCCAACGGTAAGAGAGGAGGTCCCCTAGAAAGGTTGGGTCCCTAACTTGGACCCAGAGGTCGTAACGTGTTTAAGAAAAACCAGATTCGGTGGTCCCTTCGGGAACCATATTTCATTACCAAGGGCCCCAGACAGTCTTGTGTCTAACATTCCGTAGAGGAGATCTGTGAGACTAAGGCATCTAGACCCCGTCGTAACCCTTGTACGTCTATTGTTCAAGGGTCCGCTCGACGACGAAGAACTGGGTGAATCTCTTAGTACTTAACTTTCCTTTAGAAAATATGAAACCGACCGTAAGAGGATTTGTCTTAGAACGAAAGTCCCTTGAAAACCTTATTGGCGAATGGACAAGAAGAAAGAAAGGCACAATATGTAGTAACGGTGTAAAGGAAAGGATCAAAATCCAGACGAGACGGATGAGTTTTTAACAGTCCCTAGGGGTGACAAATTATCAGAGATCTTAGGTTCCAGGAAGCACTAATTTATGATCGCACGTTCACAAAGGTTGATAGGCAAATATGTACCGGGATTTTTGTTCCGGAACTCTACTGAGTCAAGATAGTTTGGAGGTAGAATGGTTCTTGTTGATATTTTAGACCAATTTCAAAATTAGGCTAATTTTTCTCTATACACTTTCTAGTGTTTAATCGGTTCTGTCGGTCTTACGAATCTCTAGTTTGTAGGTTCTTTTTTCTTTTTACGTCTCTATTTAAGAAAGTTTATATGTTCCTCACTTCTTGGGTCACAATGTACTTTAAAACGTCTGATCCTTTTCTCTCTGCCGGAGTACTGTATACATACTTTGGTCACATTGAAGTTATGACTTGGACTGCCGCTGTAATGTTCTCTCGGTTCAATAAAACGTTTAGAGAGTGCTTGTATCTACATCTTCGAGAATTTTTTTCTTTTATTGTTTAATTTAGGTTGTTATATGGCACGTGGTGTTGGTTCGACCTTAGGTACTTTCGTTCCAATCAAAACTGTGATTTTCTTTTCTCCATTTTTTAGTATACCAGGAACATTCTCTACGTGTTTTTAGTGAACTAATTGAAGTTAGGAACTAGCACTTTTGTTTTGTATGTAAAAATTGTTTAATCCTTATCTTCCTTTGAAAGAATTAATATGTCTTAGATAGATGTTTTGGAGTAGGCGTTTGTAAGGCATTTTGTAACTTCATCACTCTCAGTTTAAACCCAGATTCTGTTACTACGACAAATATTAATAAAGATGAATTGGAGTATGACCTCCTGGATCCATAACGTCTTTCATTCTCTTTCTTTATTTTCCATATTGTTGATCTTTTCATTTTTTTTTTTTTTTTTTCTATTCACAGGTGTCTACTAACACAAAAAGTTNTTTTTTTTTTTTTTTTTTCTATTCACAGGTGTCTACTAACACAAAAAGTTTTAATTCTTACCCTGATCTTATAAATACCAGTATAGATCGTTTCCTGAACGTTTCTTGATCCTTTCGTGAGTATAGTTCTTATGCATATATATATATTTTCTTGTGGATTTTTAGTTATTCTTTTCCCAGGTAACTTTCTTTACTCCTTACCTCCTTTTCTGAAAAGCGTTCAAAACTGTTTCTAAACTGTATTGACTGTACGAGTATGTGGCGACCACCCTCCCAATTAAACACGTTTGGGAAGTCTTTTGACTCGTACCCATATAAGAGAAGAGGTCGTTAAGACATGGGTCTATGTAGGTTGTCTTTCCACACGGACACACCCCGAGGATCCGGTCCTAAGGGTCTTCGTCTAGGACTCTACCCCTAGAGACATGTTCGTTATATACTTCCCGTACGTGAGTCCTCCTGAGGACTTTCCTGTCGAAGGGGCTCTGCCCCTTCTTCAGGTTTTCCAACGCCAAAGTTCGTTTCGGGATCCTCCCGTCGAAGTAGGAGTGGAACGTATCCTCCACACCTTACATTTTATATAGAGTCTCAAATAGGATAGTTCAGTCAAGGTCCTAAAGGGATTAGGAACTACAGATTGAATCATTAGAAGGTAGGTAACTGGAGGTGAACGAGGAGCCTATATTTAAGGGTGAACCGGAACATCATAAGTTTTCCCTCGGACCATAAGATAACTACAGAAGGGGATGGTACTCACGGTTCAACGAAGTCAGTCAGGTTGAGAAACACTGGGGTACCTGACATCGGACGGTCCGAGGAGACAGGTACCTAAGAGGTCCGTTCTTATGACCTCACCCACCGGTACGGGAGGAGGTCCCTTCAAGGGTTGGGTCCCCAACTTGGACGTAAAAAAAAAAAATGTAGAGGATGTAACCGTCCGCCCGAGAAATGGTGGTCGCGGTGGACCCTTTGGTCAGAAGGACTTAATTTAGCCGGAATTAACGACACAGAAGACAGACAAAGACAGAAGATAAATAAGTAAAATGTCGTCTTTCTTGTCATGTTCTCTTCTACTTCCCTTTGTCGTTTATATTCCAAGACTCAGACCCCTCTTGTGAACAGAACAAGATATTTGTCAACCTTTCGGTTACACGACCTACAGTACTAGATCCTCGTCTCTCTCACTCCACAGACCCACCCCCCACTCCTCCCCACGTCTAGTAGACCCGGAGGATCCGGTACTATTCGTCAAATCAAAATAAGGTTAAGTTGCCCTCCGGTACCTTAACAACTTCCTTCTCTTCGTTCCGTACTAAAGAACGTACTTAATTGTATCAAAATAAGGTTTCTCTGACCGTGTAGGGGATATAAGCTTACTTATTGATCCCATTTTCGACTCACTCGTGATTTTATCTTTACATTTAAGAACTGATTGTACCAGTTGCCCAAATAATAATCTGTTTGCATAACGGAAGTGAGTTAGTCGTTTATAAGTAGATGTCATTTAGGAGATGTATCGAGTATTCAGGTTAAACAAGGATTCCGGTAGTTTCAATCGGATCCACGGGTTGATTGCGTTAGTCGATATATCATGACACGACATTATCCAAATATTATGAAAAGTGTCTTCATCATGTATTTTGTCTTTGTGTTTTCTATTTCTTTTGTGAAAACTGGAAGGTCATGTCCTGGAACTTTTCGTGTCCTCACGTTATACTGTCGACCGTATGTCCCCGCGCAAACATGGAAACTGTCAAACTTTGAACTTCCAAGCATACGCCCCCTGAAGGACGTTACCTCTTCGTCACATCAAATTTCCCATTTGCGTCTGAGAAGCAGGTCTGGGAGGGTAAGTTTCACTCAGAGTCCCGTCGTCTCAGTCGTAGCGAACCGAAACCACCTTTACACCTTAGAGTCCGGGGTGCGCCTGGACCCACTGTCGGGTCGGAAAACGGAAGATTGTCCCAGAGGTCTACTGAGAGGACGTCGGATTGCAACTCTTCTTGACGGACCCAAACTTGGGACCGGGTAGAGAATCGTGGATGAACCGGGTGGAGAATCGTGGACGAACCGGGTGGAGAATCGTGGANAATTTCCCATTTGCGTCTGAGAAGCAGGTCTGGGAGGGTAAGTTTCACTCAGAGTCCCGTCGTCTCAGTCGTAGCGAACCGAAACCACCTTTACACCTTAGAGTCCGGGGTGCGCCTGGACCCACTGTCGGGTCGGAAAACGGAGGATTGTCCCAGAGGTCTACTGAGAGAACGTCGGATTGCAACTCTTCTTGACGGACCCAAACTTGGGACCGGGTAGAGAATCGTGGATGAACCGGGTGGAAAATCGTGGACGAACCGGGTGGAGAATCGTGGATGAACCGGGTGGAGAATCGTGGACGAACCGGGTGGAGAATCGTGGACGAACCGGGTGGAGAATCGTGGATGAACCGGGTGGAGAATCGTGGACGAACCGGGTGGAGAATCGTGGACGAACCAGGTGGAGAATCGTGGACGAACCGGGTGGAGAATCGTGGACGAACCGGGTGGAGAATCGTGGACGAACCGGGTGGAGAATCGTGGACGAACCGGGTGGAGAATCGTGGATGAAGCGGATTTCGTTGAAAGAGTTTGAGGGACACGGGATCAAAGGAGTACATTTTTACGTCCTATTAGTGTCATGTACCCTAACATCACGTTACAACCGGCGGGTTATTTACGGACGATAATTGGGTTGCGGTGTCTTGGCTCTAGAGACGGGAGGATCTCAGACGGAAGACTGATCCCTCTACTATGTGTTGTGTGTGGACTTAAATATACTTAAGATAAGGGATCGGGATATGAAACCCCACATATCCAAGATTCGGAACCAAAGGAGTAGATACGTCACTCCCAATTTCCTGGGGTAAGACATACAGACAGTATATTTACTGACTCCATTGTGTATGATGCGAGGATCGTGTCACGGACCATTAAAACTCAAAGGTGATTACTGTGTCTATTAACCTAAATTTTTGTATCTAACATTCCAATCTGTCGAGTTTTCCATCCTAATTTTATTTTGGTAACCTCATATCAACTAAGTACAAAACGACCGACGTGTCGTCTCGTATGTATCTAGGTGAGAAGATTTCTGAGAAAAGGGTGTATCCAGTAATGTCTCATAACTCATCTCAAGGGACACCATAAATCGTCCAAGAATATTCACCATTCACAGTCTACGAGTCAGCTCGGTTTGAGGAATACTGGGGTACCTGACGTCGGGTGGGCCGAGGAGACAGGTACTCTAAAAAGTCCGTTCCTATGACCTCGCCCAACGGTAAGGGACGAGGTCCCCTAGAAAGGTTGGGTCCCTAGTTTGGGCCCAGTAGACGTGACTTCCGTCTAAGAAATGGTTGACTCGATGTTCCCTTCGGAATATTCCCATGAATATTCAATAGATAAAATACATATTATCACACATATACAGTTAGGGCTAGAGGGTTAAATAGGGAGAGGAGGAAAGGGGTGATCATTGGTATCAAGTTTTTCTATAATGTGTATGTGCGGTTACAAGTAACGGTGTGATAAATGTCCTCGGTCCTGTACCTTCGGTGGATTTGCGGGTGACTCAGCCAGTATATGGAGACACGTTATCTTTACGAACAATTAACAAGGGGTATCACTCAGTGTCCTAAGAGTCCACCGAGGCACCGTGTCTTAGGTGGACGGTCATGTCCTCTACGTCCTCTACGCCCAAACTAGGGACCTAGTCTTTCTAGGGGACCTCCTCCTTTGCCGTTGGGCGAGGTCGACATCAGGTGTCGAGCGTTTCTCAGCCTGCGTCGACGGAACCCGACGTCACCGAGTTTCGCCCTAAAGTCAAGGGACGGTCTCTGACTTCGGTCCGGCTCTGTCACTCTCGTCACTTAGGATCGGTGACCTGGTGGTCCCTGGTCCCTGTCTCGGTTCCGGGCGACCGGACTATCTTTACTTAAAGGTACTTCTCTACCTTTTCCCATTTTGGTCGTTTCGACAGACAATCCTCCTTTTTCTCATGCACACTTATCCGTGTGTCCACCCGAGTCTCTCTCTCTCAGCACGGAACGCCATAAATTATCTAATTTAGTGAATATATTCCGTAAAGAAGGTCCAAAGGAACCCTTCAGTTTACCTTTTATGGACCGTATCCAGGGAAGGTTGTTGGTTTTGGTTCTCAGGGGTTTCACTTCCTGTTACGGTGGGAAAGTGGGGGTCCTTCCTGGACCAGAGGACGACTATAAGTTGCCTCTCTGTCGACCCATGTGTATTCTTCAGAAATGTGTAACGTGTCATCAGAATTGTCTCTTATGAATCTTTCATCGGACCACACAAGTATGAGTCTCCAGGGTCTTCGGGACAAGGTCCTACAGGTACGGTCTCTTTTTCAAACGTTAAAATTCTTTCGGTGATCTTTTGTACTTGATATAGTGATCCGTAGGAAGCTTTCCATCGTACAGTTCGTCGAAAAGAGACACCTGAAGAGTCTGAGATTTTACCACTTTCCTTTCGACACAGAGGTAAAGTCCTTTTACGTTATCCTCGTCTTTATCGTCAACTGGAGTTCCCGACCTGTAGTCGTCCTTGATCTCTTTATAGTCGCGGTTTCCCCCTTCCCCGGCCAGTACCCGACAATCTCGTGTCCACTCTGTATCTGGCCTGAGAATCTGTACTACGAAGACCGACGTCCATTGTCCTCAGGTCAGTTTTGTCTCATCAAGTTTTTCCCTCCGAAAGTTTATATTCTTTGACACAAATTTCGGCTCCCATGCTTATCGATATCCTGTTTACACACCAGAAGACAGGGTTGTCAGGAAACTTTGATTATGTCGTCAGAAGTCTCAAATGGAGCCTCAGTTCTTGTTCTTTTAAATTTTGTTTGTTTTTTTTGCGTTTGTAAAATATTCAGTGTATTGCATTTTGTGTGACAAAATCGGTGTAGATTAACATGTTGCCGTGATGCATGCAAGTGTCGCGCAACGTTTAGAGTGGTAGTAGGTAAAGCACTTAAAAAGTGGAAGTATTTGAGACAGGGACAGTTTATGATTGAGGGGAGGTATGTGGGTGGCACCGTAGATGGTCGCATGAAGGACTTAGATACCTAAACTGATAGGATCCCTGGAGCATATTCACCTTAGTTAGTTATAAACAGATCCATACAATCAGTAACTCAGCACAGACTGAGAGACACTGGGTACCTGACATCGGGTGGTCCGAGGAGACAGGTACCCTAAGAGGTCCGTTCTTATGACCTCACCCAACGGCACGGGAAGTCGTCCCCTAGAAGGACTGGGTCCCTGACTTGGATCCAGAGGACACAACGTGCACCTAAGAAATGGTAGACTCGGTGGTCCCTTCAGGTAAACAGATATAGGTTACATACATTCTTGTTCTCTTAAATTGACCGGTTAAGACCGAGTCTAGATTGGTCGCTACCGTCACAAAAAAGTTCACACCAAGGGTCTGGTCGTCGTAGTTGTGGACCCTTCAACCACCTTTACACGTAAAGGGTCGGGATAGGGTCAGATTGACTTAAACTTCAAGATCTCCATCCGGGGTCCTTACGATAGTGTTCGAGGGGAGTACTAACTAAGACTACATAGGAGTTTAAATTTTAAGGAACTCGAAGCCGTTCTCCTTCGTCCCTCCCCTAATGTCCTCACTCCCTTCGTCCCAATATCTACTATGCTACTGAAATCACCGGGTAAAGACACTTACCCCTCCCGAGTATATCAAGAATTTTGTCCTTTGACCCTACCCTGCTTTGGGGTCTTTGACGATGATAAGGAAGGGGGGACTTAGAAACCATTTCTTAGACGGACGGTTACGTCCCCTGCACCCAAGTTAGGGACCTGACCATTCTAGGAACCTCTTCCTTTACTGTTGGGTGAGGTCATAAGAAGGGACCCTTTAGGGTACCTATCTCGGACCACCTGATATCAGATACCACAGTGCTTCTCAGCTTGTGCTGAATCGTTAACCTGCGAACTTATAATTCTCTCCATAGACTCTAAACTTGTTAAGGTAACCTCCCCTGGTATAGTTTCTAATTATAAGATAATAAAGAATATACTTTGGTAATATAAAGTCACGACCAGACCTGATCCCGTAGTATCTAATGTTTATTTTTGAATCATATCAATGTCTTTATTATGTCCTTGACGTGTTTCTAACAAGATGATATGACAAAGAGTTGAAATTGACATATAACCTTAGGGAACTTAGTAGACCCCTCTAAATTTTTTGTGACCGTGACCCAGAATGGGGGTCGTTAGACTAAGTTAACTAGACACCATGTTGGACCCGAAGTCCTTGAAACTTTCAAGTGGTCCACTATGATCGTAGTCGATTCAAACTCCTCCTGATCCAATTATTACCTAGTGGCTTCGACACTCGAACTTCATAAAAAACTTCCATTATTCCTTATACTAAACGAGGCTCTCTCAAAAGGTCTCACATGTCCACCCTAAATCGAATTTTGACCGTACTTCAAACGAAACCATTTCATCTCTCACTCTAACGTACAAATGCCATCTTATACTCTAAGTCAAGTCAGGTTGTTTGTCATTAACTGGTAGGACACGGTCCGTGGGACGACCCCCTATCCTGCGTCACGGTTTGTTTTCAGGAACACAAGTGGAGGGACGAATGACGTCCTCAGAACGTGTGTTACACTAGCCCCCGAAACACGACAAACGTACAATTATCAAGAGAATAAAACACTCTAATTAGTCAACAATCATACGGCATTCAATGCACGATAGTACTCGATTTCAAAGTCACAAACGTTCCTTAAATGGAGACCTACTTACTTAATACCACTTAAATATCCATAGGAGTTTCACCACAGTGAGTGAATGAAGTTAAGGTCGAAAACTACTCTTAATCTCTGTCACAATACTGACTCTCAACAAGGATTGGGTGTGTTCTACTCGGTATGTTAGAATTTAATAGAGACCTTCTAAGTCAATGGAGACCTCAAACTGGTTAAAGTAGTCATTTAAGTCGAAGAAGTCAGTGTCACCACCCAACTAAACAAAGTCCGTCTTGACATTATCTATGCTCCCCTAACCCCGTAAAATTTTATCTTGTCTCTCTTAATCCTTGTTGTTCCAACTTCGGTCACTCAGGTGTATGAATAATACATCGTGGACTTTTCAAGAGACTTTTATCGAAGGAGTAGAACATGTAGGAACGTGTATCATCCACTAGTTGTTTACAAACAAATTTAAAACTTAACTTACCGTCCAAACGACCTACTCGGTGTTTAGTGTCCTAACGATAATAGCATCACACAAACAATCCCGTGGATCACTCGTTTAAACCGTTTTTAGAAAAGGTTGACCGCGTTCGTGTCAAATCTGAACGGAAACATATAATAGAAAGAGGTATCCGAAACGACAAGTGACACAACCGAAGGTTTAAGAGGGAGACAACTTCGGTTAACTGGTAACCAAGGAGATCCGAATATAAGATAATCAAATCGTCGGGGTCACCTCTTTCTTAAGGATAACCAATGTTGTCATAGGATCCCCACCCCACCTCCCTCGCTAGTTAGGTCTAACCGAACCAAACCCAGTGTACGAGTTGACTTACACAAATAAAGTCCCGGTTCGGTATATTGGTTGGGTACTTCACGTTCCATCTAGGACTGTTCAGTCGACTCTCATCTCCTCCCCGTCAGGGGTTTTCCTTTTGACTCAACGATAAAGGTTAAGATGTTCATCTATGATAAACTTCATCCGTAATAAGTTTCATCTATAGTAAACTTCTTTAGCTACAAATCTTTTTACTTCACTAAACGGATTTTAGTGTATCCATTACTCACCGTCTCTGGGTGAACGGGAGTCACACGAATTGGGTCGTGCGACCGGAGTACATGGGTACTTCGATTCCTTCAAGTTTGAAGTCCCTGGTAGTACATGGACTTTCCCAGGATTGTTACTTTCTTTTGTTTCAAAACATAGAGAAAAAAGTTCATCGTAACACTATTGACGTATTCGAAGGAGGGTTTCCTTCTTAAACTAAAACCGAATAGAAGGACGAGTAAGAACTTACGGAGTGGACGAACGGGATTGGAGCACGAAACCCTTCGTTGAAGTTTAAAATAAGAATGTAGTAAAGACTTAACTTTGTAAGAGACCGGAGGGACATCTTGTGCTAATAAAGGACGAGGACCACAGAAGAAAATTCTAGAGAATCCTGTGAATAATCCCCGAAGGGAACACCGAGTCCCCATTTTGTTTTTTTGTCGGACGTTACGTCCCAAGTTAGGGACCCAATCCTTTTAAGAGGACCTCTTCCCTTATCGTTGGGTGCGGTCATAGGAACGGACCTTTTAGGGTACCGAACCACCCGATTTCAGGTACCCCAACGTTTCACAGTCTCTCCTGACTCGTTGACTCACACGTACGTGCACACACCCGTGTGTGTGTGTGTGTGTGTGTGTGTGTCTCCTGTGAATAATGTCCGAGGGAACACAACAAAATTAACAGAAACATGTATAGAATAGAAAGGGTAATTTTACATTCAGTGAAAGTCTCACTATAAATAAAAGAGCACGAGGGTCATCATTCATATAACGAATTATCTCACATACATGGGTCAAATCCGTACAACTCACTGACCTATTTCACACTTACGTACGGTTCCAAAAGAAACAGAAGAGAAGGATCTTCAGAACTTAATAATAATAATAATAATAAAAACATAAAACCTCGTTGAGGAATAATCAACCATATACAACTACTTCCAACTTGAAACTTCTGTTTCCACATTTTATATAACATCTGGTCTATAAGAAATCAAAAGGTTCCCAGTATTTCCTAAGTACTTGTCAACGATCTTTACGAAAGAGAATATTAAAAGGACACACAAAGGGGAGACCCTGTGAAAGGGGTGAATAAACTTACGAATTCTCCATCACTTCAACAACAGTTCAGAAATGACCATTTATAAATTAGTCATTTTCGAAAAACGTTCAGAAAGATTACCACATATAAGGTTTATTATGTTCTTTATTATCTGAAGAGACTGTATATAGGACCTGTTGGATACCTTTTTACGTGTTTATTGGTCTTAGTTCTTACGTTAAAAAGACGTGTTCTATTGGACTGATAAGACAAAACACAATCTACATAGAAATTGGTGACACCAAAAAAAGATTAATGAAAATCTACTTTAAATAAAAATAGACAACTTTTACATTATGTACGAATAACATCTTTTGTGTGTGTTTTATGTACGGTTCCCTGTTACAGATATACTTATGAAAAGAAAACATCTAAAGACTTTGTAAATTGCTTCCAAAAATCACTAAACTATTTCCTAATAATTAAAGGAAAGTGTCTTGTAGAAAAGCACACGGGGGTCGCTATGGATTTAAGATAAAATCTTGTCGACCTCTCCTTAGTAGTGGAGTGGTTGGTCATCTTTGTCGGAATGGTTAGATAATTACCTATACTAATTCTGCTTCGTTCGTCTGGTCTCTTTATTCACGTACATGCAGTTCCTTCTACTTAGTCTCGGAGACACCCGGTACTGACGTCTGACGAGAATAAACGTAAGTCTTGCGATCAATGTAAAATTAAAGTTATTCGTCTAATATGGGACTTTTGGAGATAACAATCTGAAAACTTTAAAAACAATAACAACTAGTAAAAAGAGATTATTTTAAACGGAAATCTTTTTACGAATTTAAGAAACCCCCGATTCATACTTCCCTTCCCTCAAAAGTATGACCCAGGTCCACGTTCCTCTTGAGTCCCTCGGAAACCTTCTGTCTACAATTACCTCGGACCTGGGCGAGGGTCGTTCGACCCCTCCTCTCGTACCCTAGAAGTATTACCTAGCAAAAGGTGACTCTGAATGTAGTGGACGAGACGGAACCAGGAGTCTCTAGAGATGGTAGAATACTCAGTGAGTGGCCGTGACTTAACACTTTTCGGTAGAGTTGTACCGGTGAAGGAAGTTTAAGTTTGTACTGACTAGAGGATGTTTCACGAATAAAAATGATTTGTGTGACTTTGTCCTCCCTTCCCCCTCCCGTGTTGGAAGTTTTCTTACAGTACCGGCATAAATATAACCACCACCCGAATCATTCCCCTATCGGGTTCTCTTGGCCAATATAACTTGATTTCTCTTGATTTCTGACCAATCTTGGTTGACCCAGATTTACCGTCTTCTAAGCTAAAAGTTACCTGGGAC
The DNA here is from genome assembly GCA_006410555.1 of Capra ibex. Classification (NCBI taxonomy): domain Eukaryota; kingdom Metazoa; phylum Chordata; class Mammalia; order Artiodactyla; family Bovidae; genus Capra; species Capra ibex. The sequence goes on from SJYO01014747.1 coordinate 14,736,115, forward strand.
TCAGAGTAATACGGGAGTAATGTTACCGTATTCGATTCACTGTGTGGGTGGTCGTGGTACTGTCAAGACCCCGATTGGTATTTCCAGTTTTTCACCCGTCACTGGGTCAAGGACCTTTCGAGGTGGAAAAGGGGGTTTATTAACTTGATTAGGAGGGTGAGTAATCGGATACCTTAATGACTCGGACATTTTTGATTGGTACGGTATAGACCCCCGAGAGAGTAAGACTCTACCGGACGTAAGACAGACACCTCACACAAAGAGAGATTTATGTAGGTGACGAGTGGATAGTGGAGTAGAGACTTAAGAAAACGTTACTTCGTTATTGGAGCTTACACAGCCCTTTTCGCGGTGGTAAGACGTCATTAGGGGTCAGGTATCGACGTCGGTGAAAACCTTGGAGAGAAGTAGACAGGAGATGGCGTCGAAGAGGAGGTAGGGAGTGGTTTTACTGCCTCTGTATGAGGACCACTCAGGAATATCAAGGAAAAGGATGAGACACAATGGCACAGAAGAGGTGCAAGAGATCAAGTCAAATCAAGCCAGTGAGTCGGTACAGCCTAAGAAACGTCGGGGTACCTGACGTCGTACGGTAAGAAGGCACAGGTAGTGGTTGAGGGTCTCGATCGAGTCTGAGTGCAGGTGACTCAGCCACTTCGGTAGGTTGGTAGAGTAGAAGACAGTAGGGGAAGAGAACGGGAGATAGAAAGGGTCGTAGTCCCAGAAAAGGTCACTCAGTCAAGAAGTGTAGTCCACCGGTTTGTTGACCACGAAGTCGAAGTCGTAGTCTGGAAGGTTACTTATAAGTCCTGACTAAAGCCAATCCTTCCCGACCAACCTAGAGGAACGTCAGGTTCCCTGAGAGTTCTCAGAAGAGGTTGTGGTGTCAAGTTTTCGTAGTCAAGAAGTCACGAGTCGAAAGGAATACCAGTTCGAGAGTATAAGTATGTACAAATGACTTTTGTGGTATCGAAACCGTTATACCTAAAAACAACCGTTTGATTACAGAGACGAAAAATTATACGAAATCAATGGTGGAATGATTAGGATAGTGGTTATATTTCTCAGCGGTATAGGTGGTACAAGATAGGTAAAAGATTTCGTAAGACTCACCGTAGTGATGAACTAAAGCCCCTAGCTGGAGTGGACAGAAGTGCCACAAGACGTAAAAGAACGAGGACTATGCCGTAACGTAAGGCGAAGGGTGAGGTCGGGAAGAGGTAACGGGTTTGAGAGGGGACGTGACTGACTGTGACAACGATTCCAATCTTGAGTCCACTCCGTTCACCCCAATACAATTCTCTTCCATCTTTCTATCTCACCGTCCCTACAAATCACATAAATGCGATTTTATGTCCTACAACAATTCCCCTTGGCCGAAGGTCAATCAACCTTCAACTTCCCTTGTGGACCTCTTGAACTTCTACATAACCTCCACTCAAAGAACTACCATCTCGTCGTTAGTCCTAAGTTGTCCTGGTCCTAATCCCGTTCTCACGTTATACTATCCCTCCACGGTATTTTGAGTTAGTAGTTCTATTTATTATAAAATTATGTGATAAAATTTTATTTTTAATGATCTGTTATGTTCTACTTATTTTATAGTAAAATTTATTCCTGTACTAAGTTGGGTTGTGATCGTACTGAGTCGGAGTGAACAACAAGTCAGTGATTCAGTATGGACTGAGAAGCGTTGGGTACCTGACGTCGTACGGTCCGAAGGGACAGGAAGTAATAGAGGGTCTCAAACGAGTTTAAATACAGGTAACTTAGCCGCTACGGTAGGTTGGTAGAGTGGGAGACAGTAGGAAAAGAGGAGAGGGGAAGTTAGAAAGGGTCTTAGTTCTAGAAAAGGTCACTCAACCGAGAAGGGTAGTCCACCGGTTTTATAACCTTGAAGTCGAAGTCGTAGTCAGGAAGGTTACTTATAAGTCCCAACTAAAGCAAATCCCAACTGACCAAACTAGAGGAACGACAGGTTCCCTGAGAGTGGGATTACGACCAGGACAACTTAGGACTAACCACGAGATGATAATTCTTTGAGTAGAGGTTATGTAGAAGTTCAAGAGGTCCACAAGGGAAGTTGAAGGCTGATTTGACCCTCGACCAAGGGGAATTGTTGTAGTACATAAAATCACATTTATGTGATTTGTAGGACGGTGAGATAGAGAAACGGAGAGATGCACCATTTTTGGGTTCACTTACTCACTCACTTTCAGCGAGTCAGCACAGGTTGAGACATTGGGGTACCTGATGTGTCGGGTACCTTAAGAGGTCCGGTCTTATGACCTCACCCATCGGAAAGGGAAAAGGTCCCCTAGAAGGGTTAGGTCCCTAGTTTGAGTCCAGAAGGCGTAACGTCCACCTAAGAAATGGACGACTCGGTGTCTGAAATTACTTAAATAGATAAACAAAAGGGACAGACACGTGATCACCTACACCCGAGCCCTCCTTTTCAGAAGATGGTACTTGAGTACTAATTGTTAAATTTTATCCACAACTCGAGACAGACTATTAGGATAGTCTCGAGAGACCAATCGAGAGAATGGATAAGACGTGTCAATTAAGGTCAGTGGAAGGATGACGACGACGACGACGATTCAGCGAAGTCAGTACAGGCTGAGACACGCTGGGGTATCTGCCGTCGGATGGTCCGAGGGGACAGGGACCCTAAGAGGTCCGTTCTTGTGACCTCACCCAACGGTAAAGGAAGAGGTTACGTACTTTCACTTTTCACTTTCACTTCAGCGAGTCAACACAGGCTGAGAAGCGCTGGTGTACCTGACGTCGGATGGTCCGAGGAGACAGGTACCCTAAAAGGTCCATTCTCATGACCTCACCCCACGGTAACGAAAGAGGAGGTCAGTGGAATTGACAGGAGTTTTAATACAGTGGACGGATATCGGATACTTGGTCGCGAGTGTTCGAGAAGAGTCGCACACTAGTTAGGGGATAGAAGATCTCATCAACGGTTATCTATCCTTACGAGGTTCACAGGACGAGAATGCGGATGTTGGGAATGACGTAGAGGTGGATATGATAAAGGTAAGAAAGGTGAGGAATGACCCCTAGAGAGAGATTGAAGGTCCTGTTCACGTAAAGGTAGAGAGGACCAACAAGGGAGCAAAGAGCGTGGGTCTGTAGGCTACTATGAAAGTTGTAGAAAGACGTTTCTAGAAAAGTGGGTACGTTTAACAAGTGTCTGTCCAGGCTTCTTCTGAGATGGGGTTGAGAAGGAACATCGAACAGGAGAAGGAAATCGAAGGTGTAACAAGGGTCTCCGATGAAGGTGGTTAGAGAGTTGGAAACCTACATATTCCGTACTCAGTCTAACATCCGGTGACAAATTGAGGGGTGACTGTAACTCCCCTGTGTATAATTCGTTAGAGAGAGCTGAATACCACTTCTCCTCCGTAGTGAGCAGATAAACTCTAAGGGTTGTAAGGTTTTAATAGAAATTTATAGAAGACACTGAGAAGATAAACCTAAGGGACAGTGATTCGAACCCAGGGATTAGGTCTCTCAGGTTGGAATCACCCATCCTATACCACCAACGTCGGATGATCTTCCCTTTGTTTAAGTGACCCAACGGAACGGACCTCGACCAGGTGACAACCACCCAACTCCAACCGTCCGTCTCTCTTGATCCCACCTCGACCGTTCTATCGGACTATAATACCATGACGGTTAAATTCTGACCATCCGTCCTTCGGTAGTTGACCACACAATCTTTTTGAATTACCCTTCGACGAGTACTCCCTACGATAACTTGCATGACCCCTCGCCCGATCCAGTAGTCATATGGTCTTTCGATGGTCCTTCTGTGGACGTCTCATACAACGACATGTACGACTCTTTAACCGATTCTGTAGGAACCTTGAACTACCTCTCGAAATGGGAGTCCCCGTAGAGACTTTGAAAGACCCGTACTTAAGGTGACCATCGAGAGTACGGTCTGCTCGTGACGTCCTATTTTTCTATCTCTTTAGTGTGGTCTGAGTCCTTCTTCGGGAAAGGAGGATGTCATAAACACTCGATGTAGAAGATCGTTTCTCCTTACCAAATGTTCTAGGTAGAGATCATAGGGGTCGTCCCTTTATTTCCCACCTAGTCCTCGACTCTCCGTCATGGAACTATTGACAGTGTGGTGTACACAAATTTTGAGAAGATCAGTAAAAATAACAAAAATCTAATTGTAGACTTCATAAGGTAATAACTTACGGATATAATTGATATTTACTTACTTGTAAACCTACAAACGTAATAGGGGACCAACCCTTATGACAACGAGTGGTTTATGAGGACCGACAGACGTAAGTCCCGTTTACCATCCTAACCTGAAGAGTTAAGGAAACGTAAACCTAACTCGGTACACTTATCAAAACTTACTATTCAACACTCACTTTCAAGTCACTTAGTTCTTTACATAACCACCGGTGAATTGTTGACCAAGAAAACCACCGTCCCCTGTCCGCCTCACACTAAACATCGTGATCAAATAAAGAGACCACGTTTATGAGGACGGTACCGACTAAAGATCGATGGTTGAACTACCGTTACTTATACCTCAACCCTTCTCGACACGTGTTGACCGAGAACACTCCGGTACATTTGACTGAGGTTCTGTGGTGACACACTCAGGGAAGTCTCTTTTTCTAATTTAACAACCACACTCTGGGAGACCTGAAAAGAAAACGAAACAGTAGAACACACTTTCAGTAAGTCAGTACAGGCTGAGAAACGTTGTGGTACCTGATACGTCAGGTACCTTAAGAGGTCCGGTCTGATGATCTCACTCATCGGAAAGGGAAGAGGTTCCCTAGAAGGGTTGGGTCCCTAGTTTGGGTCCAGAGGGTATAATGTCCACCTAAGAAATGGTTGACTCGGTGGTCCCTTCGGGTCCTTATGACCTTACCCATCGGATAGGGAAGAGGTCGTCTAGAAGCGTTGGGTTCTAAGTTTGGTCCCAGAGGACGTAACGTCCACCTAAGAAATGGTTGACTCTCTTCGGGAAACGAAGTAGCACCATAAACAGTTTCAAATTCTGTCACCATGATTGTTGTGATAACTTTGATTCGTCCTGGGACACCTCAAAGACCCATGTCTTCAAAAAAACACGGGGGGAATAAAGAACTAAGGACCTTTATCCGAAGTCAATCGGAGGCACTGAAAGAGACTCAGGTTTTCCGTCCAAGTTTGGTAGCGATTGATCACTTCCCTCCCCTAAGTCTCTGTTCCCTACTCCTCAGTTCCCTTATTGTCATGTCGGAACCCTGTCCCCGGACAAAGGGGGAGTTCCCTATATAGATTGTTATAGAAACCAGACAAAACGTCTATGACTTTAGGGGTCATCCACCCTCTTCAATTTACATACGAAGGGTAACCGTCTGAGGTCTGGTTAACCTTGGTCTTCAACCACTACGATTGAGGGTGCATAGAGTGGTGATTGATCAGTCTTCTTATAGGTACTCGTCTAGTGTGGAAGAAACTTGGTAATGACATTTTGAGGAATGGTTGGGGGAGGTCCAGTCCTGTGTGTCAAAACTCCCGTAATCAGGTCACACCGGGCGAAACGGACCGTTTCACTATTTCGAAAAGAAAAGATGAAGTGAGTTTTGAGATAGAGACTCTAAATTAAACATCAGTCCCATGTCTCCGTTCCAAGTCGAAGTGATAGTCCGATCTAAGGACACACTTGTGCAGCATACTCACTTTTCGTTTATACACACACGCAGAGATTCAGTACTCTCAAAACTTCAAGAGGGAAAGCGTTTTGGATCGGATTGGACGGACTGCCGGAGCATTGACCGAGTTGACCTAATGAGCCATGAGGAAGGTCAATAAGAAAATATGAGACGGTAGAATTCAAGACACTAGTACAAAAGAAGTATAAAGTAGAGATTAATTTTGTAGACGACCAGGGTGAGACAGGGGACGGAGTACGGTTTTATACTTCAGGGTTGAAAAGCCGTATCAAGAGTTTTAAGAGGGTTATACAGGAGTAGGATGCAAACGATAGTATAATGAGTGATAAAAAAAACACGTTTGTGTGTCAAGGAGTCGTAAAGAAAACGAGAAAGACCCGAAGTGGGAACGGAGACGACCTTACACCGTGTCACTTGTACCTTACATGAAACTTACAAGAAAGACTAGCAGAGATGACTATCATGATTCTCGTATTACTATGTCCGTAGCTTGTTTACACTCCAAGAGGGTCCCGGACTTTAATAACTGATTCGTCTTCTTTAATGGAGGAAATACTCGGTACTTATATAGAATTTACGTGTATATGTGTATTTAATATTATGAGTCTTTCCATATCATCTCAATCTCAGATCTGTTTCTCTTTTGTTTTCTCTTTAACTGTTCCGTCTCCTCCTTTTACTCACTGTCTTTTGGGTCGAGTTTTTCTGATCCTTGCCACTACTTATCGTTCTTCGTTCAAGTAACTGTCGTAGTCTTTGGTCACTGACTCTTCTCGTGTGAAGTGTTTCTTCGTCTCTCTTCTTTGTACTTGTTCCTTCACATCATGTCTGGCGTCTATCTGTTTTCCTTGTCGATTACAGAGATACACGGTCCGTTACCCATGTCCAACAGAATAGATTAAGAATGTGAAGACACTTTACGTCCAATTAAAAGTACAAAGTCCAAATCTCTAATTCTGAATTTCTACGATTCATTACACGAGTTCTAAAGTGTCGATCACTTAGTCTCAAAGAAAGAAAGAGAGGTAGGAAAGAAAAACGTGTCAGGGTCAAAATTAAGGGGATAAGGCACAAGAAGTCAGATCCCATATTTAGGACTAACAAGATTTGGTTCGGACTATTAACATAGGGAAGACGGTCATAAACCGATCCTCCACAGGTACGCTGGGGTAAGATGTACTCTTCTGTAGTCTTCTTCCGATGAGACTTCAAAGACCCTTTCCAAAGCAGGGAAAGTTTTCTTCTGGATTTCTCCTTTAGTAGAGAAGAAAAGAACCTCCGACGACACCACTAACACTGTCCACATTGACGATATACAGGTATACATCGGACTCCTTTTTAAGTTTAAGATCCATACTAATTCTTTTTTCTGTCTTCTTAGATCAAGACACTACTGAAGGGTTTCACTTGTAAGTCGACTGAGACTTTGGTGGAATGGAGGGTTGAAAAACTAAACTTTATTAAAGAAATGGTACATTCCGTGTACTCAAGTCCAAAATTTAATGAACGTGGGGTTTAGTACAATTTACTACTTCGTTTCTAAAATTAGGTCGAGAAAAACTGACGTTTAGGTACGAGACATACTGATATGTATGAAACGGACACACCCGAAACGAACTACAAGTATTGTCAATAGGATTGAGTCCTTCTGTTTCATTTACCGTAGTATATACAGTAGGATAAATAAAAAAAATTTAAACCAACGTGACCCAGAAGTAACGTCGTAAGTCCTAGAAATCAACGTTGTACACTTGAGAATAAACTCTGTACACCCTAGAATAAGGGACTAGTCCCTAACTTGGACTCAGGGGACGTAACCTTTACGTCAGAATCGGTGATCTGGTGGTCTTTTTACGGGAAGTGAGATAAAAGAATCCGTTTCTTTACACAGCATAAAATGGCGACTTAAAAAACAAAAGTTAGAGTACTGAATGTTCCTATTAGAAGTTAAAGAGTTCCAAGTAAAAGAGTTTCATCCAAGGAGGAATGGGACGTCCTGTGACAATTACACAATGATAACTAACATGAGTTGTGCTTATATAGTAAGACACTTCTGAAGTACCAGAGATATATGACCCACAATCACTTAAAGTCCATAAATCATTTATGATACTTGATACAGTTGGGGAACTTTTTATGTACACGACACTCCAGTCTCATCGTAATAAGTAGTTTAACTCATTGGATAATATTACCGAACATTACTACTACTAAATAAAAATCATGAGGGATTAATGTGAGAGGGAGACTATTATTAAGTACACTGTCTTTCTCTCACGTCAACTATATTACATATGTAGGCCGATCAACCGAACTACACAGAGGATTACCAGTTCTTAGTAGCACCAATAACTTCTTTCTCTATGACTTAAACTTAAATGTGGACAGGATCCCGTGATTTTATCTACTCATCAATCACCCCCTTTCCAAATATCTCAAATTTCAAATTTTCTTGGTTCAACGAATCTGTTGAATTAGAGAGTCGGATTTAAGTTCTGAACCTTCAAGAGACCCAGTTTTTACACCACTATGACATCCTTTCTTTTTGGTCGTTACTTTCCATCGTTTCTATGTGTTATTTTTCACGTGTTCTACGTATCTTCTCTTCTGGGTCCGACACTTTTGCTCGAGTACTATATCATCCTCGCGATATTTATTGAAGTTTCCTGTACGCCCCGGTCCGTCATCGGGAAGTGTTGAGTACAAAACACCTGTAAGAGGACTGCCGAAAAAACTCCACTGTCCTAATAACTTTTCTAGAAAGTTCATTTCCGTAAATATTTCTCAATTCCCTCTGTCGTCTCATAAAAATCCACTCTCGTTACGGTATACGTTTGTCTTCCTTTATTATTGGTTGAATGTATACCATCTTAAACTCATACTAACGATGACTTCTGAAATAATCTCTGTTTTTCTCCTTCCTTCAACCGTTTCATGAATGTACTATATGACCCTATAGGAACCTTAGGTCGTTAACTGGTTAGTTTAATTTTTCTAAACGATGGAAATTGGCGTCTCCATAATCGAATAATCACTTTTTTTGAGATCTCAATCTTAGACTTCTGGACCCCGACCGAAGATCCAGGTGACGAATAAGGTGGTATCGGAGTAGCAGATATTTTAGTCCTATTACTATAATTGATTGAACGTAACGGTAATACGTTTGATTCTTCCTGTTCTACACACCTACCTAGATCAAATTATGAACTGTTTCTCCTCCGAAGTACTCACAAGGAAGAACTCCTAATAAGTCTTGATTTCGTATATGTTGGGGTGTACCGATATAAACTGTATAGAACAATTCTCCGACATTTATTTGTAAATTTATTTGTCTTGGGTGGTCTTTCAGATGGTCAATCAATCATTACTTAGTCGTACTTAAGTGGCTCATTGGTCTTATAGTCCAGAACCTTTAGAAGAAAGAATTTAGTCAATGAACTGAAAACTCCACTTACTTAAAGGTGACACGATTTCGCTCCTTCGAGACGTTTCGATCTCGGATGGGATTTCCGGGTGAACGGGACGCGGTAGTGGTCCGGGTCCAGGAGAAAGCCCTGAAGGAAACGATATGGGAGCCGTCGGTTGTCCACCGTGACGCGATCTACTAGATACTTTCCTAAGGGTCTTTTTACGAGAAAACAGGTTTCAAAACTAACTTCGTCATTGGTCGTGACATTAGTTCGACTGTAGTGTCAAATAGAAGGAAGGTTGGTGACATTAAGGGGAAGAACGGGTGTCTCACAACACCGAGTCAACGAAAGTTTCTAGAAAAGTCCTTTACGAGACGTTCGTTTAATTTCTCCTCCGTCTTTATCGACTATTAATAGATACGTGGTTTGTCAGGTTACGGTTCAAGAGTGCACCGGTGTTTCTCGTTCGTGACCTTTACTACTTCTCTCGGACTCACACGTTGGGTGTTGAGGTCACCGACGTCCTCATCTTTCCGTAATCTCCTAGTCCTTTACAATGGTGAATCTGCTCCTTTATTTCACGAGTAAAATGAAATAAGTAGACACTTTAGTTCTATCCATGGTTGGTACGAAAAGAGTTTCCGTCTCTCTTAAAATTTACGTCTAAAATATTAAACCTTATTGTGACAGGTCATCTTGAAACTCACTACGACCTTTATCAGATATATAGACGTGGTAGGTTGTACCGGAACACCGATAACTCATGTACTTCGTTCGATCTCACTGATTCCTTGATTTAAACATCGAAATTAACAGTAAATTTATTAGGGTACACCTATTACTGTTAACGTAACCTATCGTGTCTCTTCAATCATTTTGGTTTAATACGAAGAATTAGGTGTAAGACAGATGTTCATAAGGTATGGACAATAGGCCATAAACAGATTGGACTCCGAGGAAGTGGTCGTGCACACGCACACGATTCAGTACAGGTCGAGACTCACTGGGGGAGGTACCTGACAACGGGTGGTCCGAGGAGACAGGTGCCCTTAAGAGACCGTTCTTATAATCTCGTCCAACAGTAAAGGAGGAGGTCCCCTAGAAGGACTGGGTCCCTAGTTTGAGCGTAGAGGACGCAGAGGACGTAACGTCCACCTGAGAAATGGCGAACCAGGGACCCCGAAGTCAGAAACAGACCCATAAGGTTCTACCGGGGAACGTCAAACCCGGGACGATTGTCTTCCTACTTGAATAATGACGGAGGTTCCACCGAAAAAGACGTGGAAGATAGGACATAAGAGTCACGACGGAAGACCATGCGGATATCTATATTAAGGAGTCAGATCGTCCCCACCCGTAAACGATAATTCTTGAACACGAATTTTCGTGTTGAAGACCTTAGTCTGACGGACCAAGATTCAGAGTCGAAATGGTAAATAGTTTATATGTAGTCTCCTTTCAATGTTTAGTGTTAAGATCAACGTTAAAAGGAGTAGACATTCTCGGATCCTTAACCTTTTAATTTATTTTAACTTGTACACTATGACAGTCATCTCACGTACCGGGTAACATTTGTCGAGTCTTCACACTCGTGGAAAATAACAATAACTACAGGAGACTTACGGGAAGGTAAATAGTTACGGAGAATTTTACGTTACGGGTCTTGATACTCCCACACACGAGTCCCCGAAGTATTTGATATACAAGTATTTTATCTCATAGTGATATACCGAAAACAAGAGTAACAGTACCTTAAACTCCAAAAAGACAAAGAATTTCCTTATGTCAAAGAACTCACCTTCTTAGTATCTTGTACAATACCCAAGTCCGGACTGTCTCTCTCGAAGGTGTTTGNGGAAGGTAAATAGTTACGGAGAATTTTACGTTACGGGTCTTGATACTCCCACACACGAGTCCCCGAAGCATTTGATATACAAGTATTTTATCTCATAGTGATATACCGAAAACAAGAGTAACAGTACCTTAAACTCCAAAAAGACAAAGAATTTCCTTATGTCGAAGAACTCACCTTCTTAGTATCTTGTACAATACCCAAGTCTGGACTGTCTCTCTCGAAGGTGTTTGTAAATATTTAGTTTTATAATGGTATAAAGGGTCAGATACAAATACTCGACAAGGGAAAGTAGTCCGGTATACGGTCTTTCATAACCTCCTCTTTTTGAACTTTCCTATCTCGGTGTTCTTAAAGAGAAGAAAGTATACCATCTTAAATACGGGTATGGAGTCGGTTCTTCATTAAATGAATATAAAATGTATAGTCACCCTGACACTTTTTATTAACACTCGTCAGTTTTTGTTTATCTTGTTGTTGTGTCGTCATAATACGTTCATGTACTGGTAGTTTCGGTATGACAGGTCAACTTCACTTCACTTTAACGAGTCAGCACAGGTTGAGAAACGTCGGGGTGCCTGATATGTCAGGTACCTAAAGAGGTCCGCTCTTATGTCCTCACCCATCGGAAAGGGTTAGGGTCCCCTAGAAGGGTTAGGTCCCTAGCTTGGGTCCAGAGAGTGTTTACGTCCGTCTAAGAAAGGGTCGACTCGGGTTCTTATGACCTCACCCATCGGATAGGGAAGAGGTCACCTAGAAGGACTGGGTCCTTAACTTGACCCAGAAGACGTGACGTCCACTTATAGAAGTCCACCATTAAGTACTTTTCCTCCTGTCCGTCTCGGTCATAATACGACCTCAGAAGAGTTTCCACTGAAGTCCCTTCACTAACGATGTAAAAGGTTTCAAACCATTCGTTCGACTGAAGTGTCACCATCATCGAACTTTAATCGGTACCTCCCTCTTAAATATAGTACCTTTGCTTGTTCATGATATTGGGGGTGTGTATGGTAGTACTCGGAAGAAGGGATAAGGTTAGAGGGAACGAAACACACATACAGTGAAGACGAAACTTACGTTTTTAATACCTATGGGTGGGTAACTCAAATCGTGCCGTTAAACCTTTGAAATTATAATGGTCCAGAGGAACCTAATTAACCTTATTGGTTCGTGGACTGCCTCTTTAACAATCCATAACACAATTTTTGTAGAAACGAGTGTATAGAACCCCTAATAAAAACAAACAAAAACGTCACCTATACTCGCGGTCTAATCGTTAATCTTTGACTCAAGGTTACGACGGATATAGTGTTCTAAGCACCACTCTAGACTCCCCTAACACATCGGAACTAATCGACAGGTCCGACTAGCGTTCAGAAGAGACCGTACCTAGAAACCATTCAATTGATCTTTTCTCTCACATTTAATCTCACCTTTTGTATTTCCCTTTAGAGTGGTTTTGGAAGACTTCCGGAGGAATCACCGACTGAAAATATCCTGTGACCGGTACACCTAAGATGGTACTTTCCGTTCATATGATACCCTCTGTTATCGGTTAAAATCGAGTTCTCTTGGTTCTTTACTACGGCTTTCTCGTTATGGTTAGTACCAAAGGTTGTCTCCCTCACACTCCCGTCTCCGTCACCTGTCTCGTCACAACTTTGGTTCGTCACAACGGGAGCCTCGTAGTGATACTCCCGAGGAGTGGACTCCGTCTTTACTCCATAGATACCGTTTATTGTCACAATTAGTTTCTCCCTTTGTTAGTCCGACAAGGATTAAAGATACTCTCATCTACCTAGTTACATCCATCTGAACCCCTTCTGTCTCTATATCAAACCTTAATGCCTTGGTTCGTAGGAAGGTTGACGTTCTTGTCACGTCTCGTCTTTAACTTGGGTGTGTCTTCGATCGTAGAACGTTACCAACACTACCCAATTAAAACGATCATGAAAGCATTCCTGGTGTCGGGGACCAGTCCGAGGTCTGACACCAGGACACATGTCCACGTTGTAGGCCTCACAGGACTTCGGACGTGGCTTCGGGTGTCGACCGAAACTGTAGATCCCTGCGGTGACGCGTCGCGGGTCTTGGCGTGCCGCCGTAAACCAAAAAAACAACTTGAGTAAGGAGTACCGAATCCAACCCCTTCTTTGAACAGGGAATTCTTGACACAAGAACGAATCGGTAAAAGTGAAGGAGACGAGTGTTCTTTACAAGTAAAGCACATTACTTCCTCCAGGTACACTCTGGAATGTCACCCGTTGAAAAAGAATAAAAACGGTGACGAAGAAAGAAGAACTGTCTAGTCTGAGTTTTTATAGTTCGAAACCCTTGGTCTTTCCACCGTCTCCGCATCCACTAAGTTCTTTTTCAGTCTCGCCGGTTCCAAGGACGAAAAATTCACCGGCCAGTCAAGTAAATTCTTGTGTTTTAACCCGACCCATTCACCTCCGTCCTCCTTCTGAGCTTCCCTGGTTCTTTATGATACACAAAATAGTAAAAATGTTCACATAATTTTATGTAAAAAAACGACTTGTGAACTGGGACCCTTAGGACTCATTTTAATATCAACTGTTGTGAATCGTTCATGACATAACAATCACCCTGAAACCTTCGGTCATTAAAGTCTCATTAATACCAAAATGTACCTTACTCTAAAATTATGTTGTAAATAGGACAGAAGATTGTAGAGAGAAATGACAGACAGACAGATTCCGTCCCTATGGTTTGGGAAGTTTAGAACTTTCAAGACGAAACAATAAGACACTCTCTTGACAATGTGTTTGAAGTACAAGCGTTCGGGGAAACATTAGTTAATAATTAGAGAAGGTCCTAGTTAGAAAGTAGTATACTTAAGAAAGAGGAGAAAGACAAAAAGTACCCTTTTCGATATATGGTCATTATAATTAACATCAATTTATTTTCAGTAGGTATTAGGGGTTTGGTATTACGTTGAAAAGAATAAACGTATATGAAAAGATCGAAAACGAAAATACTTATTTATAAAAATATCGTTGTCTTAACATACGTTTTAAATTATAACATTCTAATCGTAACACAGAACTTTTACTGGAAATAAGGATACACTAAAACCTCATATTAAAAGTATAAAACGACATATACACGTTCATTTAACAGAGTATTATATATTTTATTAGGAGACAGTAACCTGAAATTGCAACAAAGGTAAAAAGAAATAACGTCACTCCTGACTTTTCATCTGAAGACACCTTGTTTGAAGAACAAAAAGAAGTAAAGGGGTCTAGGATCGTCTCTTAGGGCTGCCGTTGTCCGTCTTTACGCATAAGTTCTTCAATTAATCACTTTCTATGAGAACAAAGGAAAGCTATTTAATAAAGAAGTCCTACTTGAAGGTTCTTATTCTCTCCAACAACTCGGTTTCCCCTATTTATAAGACTTCACGAATTATATACAACCAAATAATTTTAAATAAAGTCAAGAAAAAGTTGATAATAATAAAGTCTAAAACCGAATCGGTAGTTTTACCACGGAGGTTACAACAAAATAAAATAAACACAAAAAATTTGTAAAAAAAAAATGAATTTTTTAACGAATAAATAAACCAGTATGGTACACCGTATACCCTGGAATCAGGGGAGTGATCCCAAGCTTACGTGTGGGGGACGTAACTTTCACACTTCAGACTTAGTGACCTGACGGTGCCTTGAGGGTTACAACAAAATTAAACGTGTCACCTTATATGTATCTTAGTATAAAATTACCAATAAAATGAACGGTCTCAGGGGGCGACCTGTGGACTCTCATAGAACTAGACGGAACTTAAGGTCCACAGACCGTGTCTCACACCCTATTTTATCTATAAGTTACTGTAATTCAGTTGCTCAACATGGTCCAAAAACTAGTGAACACGACAAATAAAATTACAAAACCTCGAAGATCTTCTCTTTTGTTCTCATCGTCAATTTTGTTTTGAAGATCTGGGACAAAGGATACAGAGACCCTGGTCTACCCAATTTTAAATATTTTACCTCTATAATGATAGAGTTCACAGAATCCTGACACCACTCCTAATGTACTACATTATATTTACTTACTAGTCAAGGTACTTTGGTGAATTGTTTATAATGAGTGAAATTAGACCCAGACAAGTAAATACTTTAGAAGGACAGAGAGAATATTTTAACTTACCTACATTAATAGGAGGTTAATTTTATTTATTTAAATTTTTTTTCTTTCTTTTAATTAGACGAGAAAGTCGGTTTTACGTTCTTTCTTTTACAAAACAAATGCTAACGAAACGACCTAAAATATCATCCCTGGGTAATACAAACTAATTTTTATTCATGTTCCGTTCTAGGTCTTTAAATCTAAAAATTATTTAGTTTTCATGTTTTTTTTTACTTACCCTATAATTACATAATGTTTATAACTAGAGAACAAAATTGTTTTAATCACGTTTTAAAACGTATAACACGTACAAATTTAAATTTAAAATGAAAAACAATAGTCTAATTACATAAAAATTATAAAATGTATAAACTTTAACAGTATTAAAACAAATCACTGAAAAAAGTCTAAGTACAATTGTCCCAGAACTAGAAAAGGGGTTAATGGATGAATTGTAAAACGACATAACATATAAGGGACCACCGAGTCACCAATTCTTATACGGACGGTTAAGTCCTCTGTGTCCAAGTTAGGGACTAGACCCTTTCTAGGGAACCTCTTCCTTTACTGTTGGGTAAGGTCATGATAACGGACCCGTCTCCTTGGATCACCCGTTATCAGGTACCCCAGGGTTTCTCAGTCTGTATTGAAACACTGACTTTTTGATGTTGTTTATAAAAATTTTGATTTTAAAATTTAGATAAATCGGGAAATTATCTCGGTCTTAAATAAAACAACATAAAGTACGACATATTTGGATGTTTGAATGAGAAAGGAGGAAGTTGAACGATAGAGTGGTAATAACTATTAAGAAAGAGTAAATAAACTAAACTTGGAATTCATGTATACGTAAAAAAGTATATAACTAGTTAAAGACTTCTAAATATAAAGTCAAAACCACGGTCACGGTGTGGCGACTTATCCAAAATATTGTACAAGATAATAGTCATTCGATCCCGGATTTTCCCGAAGGGTCCACCGCGAACACCATTTCTTGGGTGGACGGTTATACGTCCTATGGATCCTCAACACCCAAGTCAAAGACCCAACCCTTGTAGGGAACCTCATCCTTTATCGTTGGGTGAGGTCATAAGGACGGATCTCTTAGAGTACCTGTCTCCTCGGACCACCCGATGTCAGGTGTCCCAGTGTTTCTCCACCTGTGTTGACTTCGGTGAATCGGGTGTACGTACGTCCCCGACATGTGGAAGAAAGGTCAAGTATTGTAATGTTACTAGAATGAAACTCGGTAGTAAACTTTTATGTCGAGTGGTTAAAATTTATTCGAACCAACCTTAAAATAACCTTAACAAAATTTGTATACCTAATTGTACGAGATGAATAAATTTTTCGTACTGAGTAGTGAAAGTCTTTACTAATTTAAAGAGGGTTCTTCTGAACCAATATAAAAATTACGTGTACAGTAAAAAGAAATTCAAATAAACATTCCTAAAATGACGTAACTTAAACACTATCGAGTAAACAGTAGTAAAAGATCAACTGAAAGTATATGTGTAGTAGTACACAGTTAAAGACTCGTAAACACAGACCGGTAAAATTATTTACGAATAAATATTAAAATCTTATAATAATAGAAAAATACATATATTAATACGACAGGTGTTCATTACTGTGGAAACGGTAAAAAGGTCACCCCTAAATACCAAATTACTAATAGTAATGACGAATCACCTATGTCTCCAAGTCAAAACGTTCTACTCTTTCAAGACCTTTACGTACCACAACTACCAACAGGTCGTTACACGTACATAAATTACGGTGACTTGACCTTTGAAAAAATCCGTCATTTAAAGAACAATGCACATAAAACGATGTTCATTTGTATTTATTCATTTGTCATTCTACACACACACACACATACAATTCAACGAAGTCAACACTGACTGAGAAACGCTGGGATACCTGACATTGGGGGGTCCGAGGAGACAGGTACCCTAAGAGGTCAATTCTTGTGTCCTCACCTAACGGTACAGGAGGAGGTCCCCTAGAAGGGTTGGGCCCCTAGTTTGGGTATGGAGAGTGTAGAGGACGTAACCGTCCGTTCAAGAAATGGCACTCACGGTGGACCCTTCGGATCCTTTGTTATTAGATACTCAAAAATTTTTTTTTTGTTGACTAAAATTCCACGATAAAGAAAACTAGGTACGACTAAAATTATATATAAACCCAATATTTATCATTGAAATAATACTTTCTCAGAGTAAAGATTCAAGAAACAAAACTTACCTATAATTTACAACCGATAACTAAAAAGACACAAGAGACTAACTATTCAGTATAAGACTATCATCTAAAAGAATCCGTGTAAACGTTAGTGGTTTGTAAATAACTTTTGGATAATTCATGATAGACCTTCGAAATAAATGAGACTTTTATCGACTACTTAAAACGTACAACTTTAACTCTCAGTTCGTCGGTCAGTACGGGGCTCGGTGTCTCATCTTTGACAACCTCGGTCCTAAGGTAAGAAGATTATCTCGTTCAAAGAAAAATAAAGTGGTCGTCGTCGCAATGGGACGAGTATCTTTACTAATTGAACCAGTTGTCCCACAAAATTTGTAAAAAACTCGGTTGTGAATTTTTGAACCTCTTAACAGTGTCGGTAGGTTTTATCCGAGGGGAGAAATCGTCAGCTGCCTAAAAGACGTGTCGGGTGAGGACACCCAACAGTCAGCTCGGGGAACCTACTTCTCGAACGGAGGTCGCGGGACGTCAAAGTTGGTGAGAGAGATAGGTCACTCCTAACCCCAGTCGTCGGTGAACGGTGGACGAGTGTGACCACGAAAGAACTGACATCTCCTCAAGTAGGGACTTTTATCCGGGAATACTTTTTATTTTCAATACGAACCTCCCTACTACCTTCTCTCATATTCAAAGAACACTTTTACTTCAAATACGAGTACGTAAACCACACTTTCAGTGAGGTGGGGACGAGGAGACTATCTAAATCTTTACGACGTCCAATATTTATCGGATGACTGAGAATTATCCTGAGAGAAAGATACTTATTAGTTTAAAATAAAGATGACATCATAAACTATTTTAGTAACACAACGGTTCCCAACTTAATATTTCGGTTAACTAAGTCACCCCTATTTTCACAGAACACTAGATCTCAAAGTCTGACCGTTATTGTTGTATTAAAAAGGAAGTCCTCATTCTTTTGATTTCCATAAAAATCTCGACATTTTCTTGCCGATATTTTTAGACTGTAGTGACTCACTAGTCTAAACTAGTATCCTCGACTAAACACCTTCACTGTGGAAGAGGAAAAAAATAAGGATTGTAATGATAATAACCGTGTTTCTGTGAGACTGGAATAAGAGAGGTGGTAATAACAGACTACTTGTTTCAAGTTTCGGTGGATTTGACTTAACAGAAAATCGATCGGGTCACCAAAGGGGGTCGGAATCAACATAAAGGTTTAGGATTAATATTGTAATACCTATGTCGAGGGTCCTTAAGGTTAGTGAGAGGGGTTGGTTAGTTGGTTCAATTATTGTTCATCGTAATAAGAACGGACCTTTATAGGTACCTGTCTCCTCGAATCACCCGATGTCAGGTGTCCTAGAGTCTCAGTCTGTGCTGACTAGTACGTGCGGATGGATGTATTTATATGTCACAATACTTCAGGGTAAATATCTTCCTTATGTACAAAATTTTACAAAAGACTTATAAGAGGTTACTCTAATAAACATGACTGTTTCCTTTCTCCTTCCTTCCTTCCACCCCACTCTTCCTCTCTCCTCCCTTCCCTCCCTCTCACCCGATCTCTCGCTCGCTCCTATCTCCCTTCGTTCCTTTTTTCGTTCGGAGACATACTCAAACGATCCCGATTTTGGTATGGTCCCTAGCGCACCGAATTCGTTGTCTTTAACTAAAGGAGTGTCAAAACCTCCGATCTTTAGATACTAGTTCCACAGTCATCCCAAGAGGAACCCCGGTATTCCCCTCTGGGACAACGTCCAGGGAGAGGACCGAACGTGTGCTTCCAGTGAAGGGAGACGGAAGTGTGCTAGAAAGGAGACACACACACAGGATTAGAGGAGAAGAATATTCCTGTAGGATGACCTAATCTCGGGTGGGATTCTTTGAATAAAAATAAGCTAATAGAGAATTTCTGAGATAGAAGGTTATTTCACTGTAAAAGTCCTTCTATAATGTCCAATCTCGAAATTATATAGTTTAACCCTCGTGTATAAGTGGGGTAATTGTCATGGACAGGAAGGTAGTTGAATAGCACCCTTAATCCTTCTGAACCTTTATATTTTCCCGAAAGGAACACCGAGTCGACCATTTCTTAGACGGACGTTACGCCCTCTAGACCCAAGTTAGGGACCCAGTCCTTCTAGGGAACCTCTTCCCTGTCCGATGGGTGAGGTCATAAGACCGGACCTCTTAAGGTACCTGAGATATCGGGTACCCCAGTGTTTCTCAGCCTGTGCAAGATGAAAGTGACTCGATGAAAGTGACTTCATGTTTTTCTTTCTTTAGTAAGTAAATGTAGGTGCCACTTGGTGACAGTTATAAAATTGACAAAAAAGGGAAGGGTCAAAGTAAACAGTTTTACATAACAAAACAAAAAGAATGCACTGATTTTAGTATGATATATGTGTTAAAACTAAGTATAGAATTCATTAGAATATTTTGTCCGTCAAACGTCCAAAATGTGTAAATTTTAAAACTACAATAAAAGAGATTCAAACCCCTAATGTCATTTTGAACGGAATATTTTTGTGAAAATTTTAGACTAGGATAAAAAACATGACGATATTAAAACATCAAATCAAACTTTAGACTTTCGTACTATGGCGGTCAAAGTAAGGAAAACAAGTTCTAACAAAACTGAGAATTCCTGGAAAACACCAAGGTTTGTTTAAAATCTTAATAAACCAGATAAAGACACTTTATAGAGTATCCTTAAAACTATCTCTAATGTAACTAAGGCATTTAACGAAAGCCATGATTGTGTAAAATTATAATTAAGAAAGTTTGGTACCTGTACCTTATGGAAAGGTGAAAAACTCAGTAGAAGTTGAATAAAATAGTCACAGAATATCAAAAGTCACACGAACAGAAAGGGGAGGAACCAATTTGAATGAGGGTCCATAAAATAAGACAAACCAAACCAACATTTGTCAAACAAAAGAATTTAATAGAAAGACCATCAAATAACAATCACACATCTGTACGGTGTCTAACTAAAACATAGGACGTTGAGATGACTTAAGAAAGTGATCGAGATTCTCCACACACACACGCTCTCACACCCCCAAACACACACTCACTCACACCCCCAAACACACTCGCACTCACACCCCCAAACACACACATATTCACACCCCCAAACACACACCCCCCCCAAACACACACGCACTCACACCCCCAAACACACTCGCACTCACACCCCCAAACACACACGCACTCACACCCCCAAACACACACCCCCCCAAACACACACGCACTCACACCCCCAAACACACACCCCCCCAAACACACACGCACTCACACCCCCAAACACACACCCCCCCAAACACACACGCACTCACACCCCCAAACACACACCCCCCCAAACACACACGCACTCACACCCCCAAACACACACCCCCCCAAACACACACGCACTCACACCCCCAAACACACACCCCCCCAAACACACACGCACTCACACCCCCAAACACACACCCCCCCAAACACACACGCACTCACACCCCCAAACACACACCCCCCCAAACACACACGCACTCACACCCCCAAACACACACCCCCCCAAACACACACGCACTCACACCCCCAAACACACACCCCCCCAAACACACACGCACTCACACCCCCAAACACACACCCCCCCAAACACACACGCACTCACACCCCCAAACACGCTCGCACACGTACGTACAGACACATCGGAAGTCTTAAGAATTCCATATCACTGTCAAGATGGAGAACGAAGGGTAGAGCCCACTAAAATACAGAGAAAGAACGGATCAACAACACCGACCTTGAAGAGTATGATACACCTCACTTTCACCACCCCCACCAGTAGGAACAGAACAACAACTAGATTCCTCCTTTTCGAGTCGAAGAGTGACGACTCATGTCATAATCGATACCCAAACAGTATATACTGATCATATTACATGTTCATGTGAAGGAGATATAGGTGAGACAACCTTCAAAAAAAATAGTACGCACCTACAACTTAAAACGGTTTCCGGTAGAGACGTAAACAACTCCATCGGTATACTAAAAACAGGAGGTAAAGCAGCACGGCACAACTAACTACACACCTACTACTTTAGTAGGAGCGTTGTGACTTCATTTGGGGTGAACTAGTACCATCTACTAGGAGAATTACATAACAACCCAATCCGAACGACTATAAAACAACTCCTAAAAACGTCGATGTAAGTAGTTCTTATAACTGGACATTAAAAGAAAAAACACCATAACTCTCGACTGAAACCATAGTCCCGTTATGACCAAAACATACAAAACCTTCCAAAGGGAAGAGACGTTAAAAACCTTTTCAAATTCTTATCTCTAGTTTAGAAAATTACAAAACATCTCCAACGGTCACTTACGTAAACCAGGACCTGAAAATAAAACCCCCTTTAAAAGTTAGAGGAACGATTATTAAAGACGTGATACCAAAAGATGTAGAAGTATTAAGTCAGATCCTACTAACATACAAAGAGTATTAAATAGGTACTTACAGACTTTGTTAAATTTTGACTCTAAGACCAAAAAAAGACTTAACCATTGAACATTATAAAAACAGTTAAGACAAAAATCCAGTATAAGACGGGTCCGGAAAATAAAGTAAGTACGTATAACCATAAATACCAAAATATGATCGTATATCTTAAAGAACAAAAAGTTTAAATTATATACAATTAAATGATATATAATTAGATCATAAAGATACTCTAATTGGAAAAATATAATCAATAAATGGGAAAGAGTAAAATTTACAAAATCAGTAATAATAATAAAAGTGATGACAAAGTAACAATCTATATGGTTTTTAAGTGAATAAAATTATTCCAAAAGTTTCGACAGTATTATAAATGAGTCGTAAAGGTTTCAAAAATATTTAAACAGTTTTAAATAAAGAAGAAAATAGAAGGGACAAAGTTAAAAAGAACTTTACAAATAGGAAAATATTAACCTTTTAAGATTGTTTTGAGTGTATAATAAAAATTATTAATAATAATAAAAACTCCTCTCACTTTTTCAACCGAATTTCGAGTTGTAAGTCTTTTGCTTCTAGTACCGTAGGTCACGGTAGTGAAGTACCCTTTATCTACCCCTTTGTCACCTTTGGCACAGTAAATAAATAAACCCCCCGAGGTTTTAGTGACGTCTACAACTAACATCGGTACTTTAATTTTCTGTGAATGAGGAACCTTCTTTTCAATACTGGTCGAATCTATCGTATAAGTTTTCGTCTCTGTAATGAAACGGGTGATTCCAGGCAGATCAGTTCCGATTCCAAAAAGGACACTAGTATATACCAACACTCTCAACCTGACACTTCTTCCGACTCACGGCTTCTTAACTACGAAAACTTGACACCACGACCTCTTCTGAGAACTCTCAGGGAACCTGACGTTCCTCTAGGTTGATCAGGTAAGACTTCCTCTAGTCGGGACCCTAAAGAAACCTTCCTTACTACGATTTCGACTTTGAGGTCATGAAACCGATGGAGTACGCTTCTCAACTGAGCAACGTTTTCCGAGACTACGACCCTCCCCAACCCCCGTCCTCCTCTTCCCCCGCTGTCTCCTACTCTACCGACCTACCGTAGTGACTGAGATACCTGAACTCAGACTCACTTGAGGCCCTCTACCACTACCTGTCCCTCCGGACCGCACGACGCTAAGTACGCCAGCGTTTCTCAACCTGTGCTGACTCGCTGACTTGACTTGACTGACTAATAAAAATTATTATTATTATTCCTAATAATAAAAGATTTATTAAATAGAATTCTCGATATAACAGTTGATGAGTACTAAATATATCTTCTTACGTCGTTAAAATGAAGATAAGAATAATTTATAAGACAGGAATATAAGGATTGATTCAGAAAGTCGTCGTTTGATACGTCTCACCCTAACAGGAAAAAAGGGAACTCTAACAAAACTCGATTAGGAACTCTTTCCCTAGGCTGTCATCCGATCATGAAACTCTACGTAATCTCCTGACGATGTCTCCTACGCGTCCAATCGACGACGTGTGGACGTCCCCACGTCCGAGTGTCCTACCTTCGAAATACTTACTATACGGAACTTGAACACGACACATGTTGGACGCTCTCTCATAAATTCAAACCAAATACGAAAAATGGAGTCATTCAAGTCAGGGTCTTAAAATAGAACTCTTTATTAAGACGCCTTTTCATTTTACACAAGTAAGAATAGGTGCTATCATTTGACCCCTGTCAATGACGTATGATGAAAATCATAGGCGGTAATCTTTACTAGTATTTACAATATTTAAATACAAAATATATACAGTTTATACACTCGACAATGTGTGAATAATTATTATTATTATTAATACTTTTTAGGTTCGTTTATAGAGTCACTGTTTCAATTCTTAGTATTTCATAATATATGAAAGACTAAAATTGTAAAATATAGTTATAGATAAGTGTACTGGTTTTACTTCTGTACAATTTTGTACATTTTTCAATGTCTAACAAAAGAAAACATTCTCATCATGGTTTACAATATCAACGTATATTAGAAAAGAAATTACCTTCGTTTTCTTTTCTCGATACCGAGAGTCTTTTAATTATAAACCACCAAATTTTCAGTCTCGTAAAAAGAAATCTGACTTCGTATGAAAACAGTTTCCCGTAAAGTTCGTGTTACTTATAAGGTCGGATCATAGGGGAGTGAGTAACACCTTATTCACCGAGACAAGGGGAAACAGTCTCCAACGAAACCGGAGAAGGACAGCGAGACTTAGAAACATGGGAAATTTTAAAAGGTTCTAGGTTTTACACTTCGGAGGAGTGGTCGATTGGTTTTAGATGTTCACACCTCCGTCAAAAAAGAACTGGTTGTCACTGGTAGGTATTCTTCCGACAAAAAAAAGTGTGACACCTCGGCTTTAGTCGTGGTCCGCCAGAAGTCAGTAAAGCTGTTATGGAGTAACCCGACCGTGGAGAAGGATTACGTGTCGTCCTTTTAACGAGTCGACAGTTAGGTATGAACTCCTGTACGACCCAAAAAACTTCTTAAAGGGAGTTTTCGGACGGATTAAATACTATTTCGACAACCGACGGAAGCCTGAAGTCAATCTCGTAATTTTGTTACAGTAGTCCAATAAGTCAAAGTACGTCTACAACAAACTCTCATCGAAACAGAATGAAATTCTTAGGTCCAATACACATACTATCGCATACGACTTAATATCGTAATCTGTTAATGTTTCGTCTAAAAGGGATGTCCTAGACGCATCTAAGAGTCAGACTGGGACTCTTGTCGTGGGAACAATTACGATCAGGGGGCTTTTTTTTCTCTTAAGATGTATATGCGCATGTTCTCATACGAATATGAAAATATTCAAAAAATTCCTATGAATATGAAAATTTCCGGAAATTCCTCAGAAATTATCTCTTGTTTACATATATATATGTGTATACATATATACTTTATCTATTGATAACTCTTTGATGAGATATCACGTCAAGTCAAGTCAAGTCAGCGAGTCAGCACAGGCTGAGAAACACTGGGGTACTCAGGGTCGTGAGGTCCGGAGGGACAGGTAGTGGTTGAGGGCCTCAAGTGAGTCTGAGTGCAGGTAGCTCAGTCACTACGGTAGGTCGGTAGAGTAGGAGACAGCAGGGGAAGAGGGGGACGGGGGTTAGGGAGAGTCGTAGTCTCAGAAAAGGTTACTCAGTTGAGAAGCGTACTCCACCGGTTTCATAACCTCAAAGTCGAAATCGTAGTCAGGAAAGTTTCTTGTGGGTCCTCACTAGAGGAAATCTTACCTGACCAGCCTAGAGGAACGTCAGGTTCCCTGAGAGTTCTCAGAAGAGGTTGTGGTGTCAAGTTTTCTTAGTTAAGAAGTCGCGAGTCGAAAGAAATCCCAGGTTGAGAGTGTATGTATGTACTGATGACCTTTTTAGTATCGAAACTTATCTGTCTGGAAAGAACCATTTCATTACAGAGACGAAAGATTATATGACAGATGCAACCAGTATCGAAAAGAAGGTTCCACATTCGCAGAAAATTAAAGTACCGATGTTAGTGGTAGACCTCACTAAAACCTCGGGGGGGATTTTATTTCAGACTGTGACAAAGGTGACAAAGAGGTAAACGGTACTTCACTACCCTAGTCTACGGTACTAGAAGGAAAAGACTTACAACTCGAAATTCGGTTGAAAAAGTGAGAGGGGAAAGTGAAAGTAGTTCTCCGAGAAATCAAGAAGTGAAAGACTGTATTCCTACCATAGTAGACGTATAGACTCCAATAACTGTAAAGAGGGTCGTTAGAACTAAGGTCGAACACGAAGTAAGTCGGGTCGTAAAACATACTACATGAGACGTATATTCAATTTATTCGTCCTACTGTTATATGTCGGAACTTCATGAGGAAAGGGTTAAACCTTGGTCAGACAACAAGGTACAGGTCAAGATTGACAACAAAGGACTGGACGTATGTCTAAAGAGTCCTCCGTCCAGTTTACCGGACCATAAGGGTAGAGAAATTCTTAAAAAGTCAAACAACACTAGGTGTGTCAGTCTCCGAAACGCATCAGTCATTTCGTTTTCATCTACAAAAAGACTTTGAGAGAACGAAAAAGGTACTAGGTCGTCTGCAACCGTTAAACTAGAGACTAAAGAGACGGAAAAGATTTAGGTCGAACTTGTAGACTCTCAAGTACCAAGTGTATGACAACTTCGGACTGAACCTCTTAAAACTCGTAATGAAATAATCGTACACTCTACTCACGTTAACACCTCATCAAACTCGTAAGAAACCGTAAAGGAAAGAAACCCTAACCGTACCTTTGACTGGAAAAGGTCAGGACACAGTGACGACTCAAAAGGTTTAAACGACCGTATAACTCACGTCGTGAAAGTGACTTAGTAGAAAATCCTAAACTTTATTGAGTTGACCTTAAGGTAGTTGGAGGAGATCGAAACAAGTATCCCTACGAAGGATTCCGGGTGAACTGAAGTGTAACGTCCTACAGACCGAGATCCATTCACTAGTGTGGTAGCACCAATATACCCAGTACTTCTAGAAAAAAACTATCAAGAAGACACATAAGAACGGTATATGTATATCGACTAAGTCCCGAAGGGTCCATCACGATCACCATTTCTTGGGTAGACGGTTACGTCCTCTATATTCTCTGTACCCAAACTAGGGACCCAGACCTTCTAGAGGACCTCCTCCCCTACCGTTGGGTGAGGTCATACCAACGGACTTCTTAGGGGTCTTGTCTCCTCGTACCGTCTAATATCAGGGACCTCAGTGTTTCTCGACTTGTTCTGACTTCTCAGAATCGAACGTACGTGTGTATCGACTAAGTGAAACGACATGTCATCTTTGATTGTGTCGTAACATTTTGTTCATATGAGGTTATTTTTTGTTAAAATTTCAGAAATTAGAGACGATGTCATATCTGTAACCACTGTCAATTCTGACCCTGTAAACTTCTTATCTATATTTGTAGACTAAGATCCGTCTAAATAAGGAGACTTGTTATTTGTGGTATTTACTATTTACTATTTACACTGTAGAACTGAGGTGATTTTAGGGTTTGGGATAATAAATCTTGGTTAACGTACAAGACACCTACAACGAAAGTGTATTTGAGTCTTCTATTAGTGAATTTCTTTATTAGTCAAAAAGTTAAACACTTAAACTACATCAACCAACGGTAGTACTCTCTCCGTTGAGGTACTTTGAAACCTCAGGAGAGAGTAGATACAAAAAAAAATTTAGTTAAAATATGAATTATATACAATGATTGTACCTTTTTAAACCAGTTTATAGAATTTAGATACACCTATTACGAAGGTATTCAAAGAACTTCGAAACTCAGAAAAAAAAGGGGGAAAGTAAAGGTGACGAGACACAGATCAGGAGTGCGGAACTGAGTTACCCCGATCTCTATAGGTCCTTAATCCTCCTTGTTTTCTGCTGTCTAAAGAATGGACTCCAAAATTGTGGACTTAGTCTTTCCACCGAAAGTCCTCGTCTTAGAGTACCCGTAAAGTCAGTCTTGGTCCCTCTCAGATCTAATGACCAGTCATTAGATGTACTTGGCTGGTCACACTTGTCTGTTTATTCTACTTCAACCCCACCCCTTTAAAGTTTCTAGTCACAATGCATTCTCTCAGATTTCACACGGACAGGATTCCGTTTCGCATTCACCAAGGGGACAGGAATTCACTGAACAGACAGTTACGTCCTATATGTTCTGTACGTCCAAACTAGGGACCCAGACCTTCTAGGGGACCTCATCCTTTATCGTGGGGTGAGGTAATAAGAACGGACCTTTTAGGGTACCTGTCTCCCCGGACCGTCGGATGTCATGTACCCTGGTGTTTCTAAACCTGTGTTGACTCGTAGTGTACGCACCTATACGTTATTTAGAATTTTCCTCCTCGACGTCTCTCCAGTCCAGTCAAGTCAAGTCAGCACAGGCTGAGAAACGCTGAGGTACCTGACGTCGTACGGTCCGGAGGGGTAGGTAGCGGTTGAGGTCCTCGAATGACTTTGAGTACAGGTATTTCAGCCACTACGGTAGGTTGGTAGAGTAGGAGACAGTGGGGAAGAGAATGACGGAAGTTAGAAAGGGAGTCGTAGTCCCAGAAAATTTTAATAAGTCAATAAACGTAGTCCACCGGTTTCATAACCTTAAAGTCGAAGTCGTAGTCAGGAAGGTTACTTATAAGTCCTGACTAAAGGAAATCCCACCTGAACAACCTAGAGGAACAGGGCAGAGGTTCCCTGAGAGTTCTCAGAAGAGGTTGTGATGTCAAGTTTTTGTAATTAAGAAACCGCGAGTGGAAAGAAATGTAAGGTGGAGAGTATAGGTATGTGTTGATAACCTTTTTGGTATCGAAACTGATCTACCTTGAAACAACCGTTTTATTACAGAGACGAAAAATTATACGACAGATCCAAACAGTAGCCTCTTCCGTTACCGTGGACTGAGATCATGAGAACGGACCTTTTAGGGTACCCGCCTCCTCGGACCATCCAACGTCAGGTACCCCAACGATTCTCAGCCTATGCTGACTCGCTGAAGTGAAACTGAAAAGTGAAAGTACGTAACCTCTTCCTTTACCGTTGGGTGAGGTCATAAGAACGGACCTCTTAGGGTCCCTACTCCCTCGGACCACCCTACGACAGAGACCCCAGCGTGTCTCAGCCTGTGCTGACTTCACTCAATCGTCAATCGTCCAACCAGTATTGAAAAGAAGGCTCCTGGTTCGCAGAAAATTAAAGTACTGACGTCAACGGTAGACGTCACTAACACCTCGGAGTCTTTATTTCAGACAGTGACAAAGGTGACAAAAGTCTCTCCAGTTCCCTAGGACTTTTTTTATCATAGACCTTAAAAGTCGAAGATAAAGGGTGGTTCTATGTTTTCCATCGACGACAATAACAACAAATGAACAATTCAGTACAGGTTAAGAACACTGGGGTATCTCACATCGGACGGTCCCAGGAGACAGGTACCCTGAATGGTCCGTTCTTATCACCTCTCCTAACGGTAAAGAAAGAGGTCCCGTAGAAGGACTGGGTCTCTAACCTGGAGGAGAGGACGTAACCGTCCGTCTCTAAGAAATGGTGACTCGGTACCCCTTTCGGATGTTTTCCATTCCTTAATGAATTTATGTCTTCACTCCAGACATACGACTTGTTTTATTACAGTGTATACATGATTTTTCACGGTTAATACCCTACCCAAAAACGTTCTGTGAAATGTATATAAAAGAATAATTAAGAATATTAATGAGGAACACTAGTCTTGATAACAATGATAATAGTTATACATCCACTCTTTTAATTACAAATCTTCCAAATTCAATGAAAGGTTCCAATACAAGTACTGTACTCTTACGTAAGGATCCAGATAGTCCATTGTTTGATACATGTCGTTTCCCCAAGGTATTTTAAACTCACTAAGTAACGTCATCTATATCCCCTGATCACTTAAATAAAGCTCGGGTCAATTCGAATTTCAAATAACCTATATGAAAATACCTATCTCAGTTTTCTTACGTAAGACGTCAT
Source organism: Capra ibex (assembly GCA_006410555.1). Taxonomy (NCBI): domain Eukaryota; kingdom Metazoa; phylum Chordata; class Mammalia; order Artiodactyla; family Bovidae; genus Capra; species Capra ibex. Next base: position 14,765,529 of record SJYO01014747.1, read on the forward strand.
TGTTTAAATAAAGAGGAGGATATATATGTGAAAATTAAAATAAATAAGTAAACCGCCCCCCCGACACGACCCAGAAACACCGACACACCCGACCAAATAAAAGAAACGAAATAAAAGAGATCAACGTCGTTCGTCCTCGACGGGAGGTCGACACCACGTGTCCAAAGAGTAACGTTATCGAAGAGGACAACGTCTCGTACCCGAGACACCACACGTCCGAAGTCGTCAACGACGTAGACCCGAGTCATCACCACCGAGGACCAGAAATCTTGTGTCTGAGTTGTCAACACTATGTGTCCAAAGTGACGAGACGTCGTACACCCTAGAAAATCCTAGTCCCTAGTTTGGGGACCTAAGAAATGGTGACTCGGTGGTTCCTTCGGGGAGGAGGATATAAAAATTAACTACTCAATACATTTACTTTGGACACATAGTTTCACCAAGATCTCTACCTGAAGTCACTAAATATCTTCTGATTACAAGACCTTTTTATACGAACCGTCCCTTTAACCGGGTCCAAGGAGAACACAGTCTCTGTTTTTAGTGGGTAAAAGAACCCCTTGTAAAGAGATGGCTTGTCAACCGTGTGATGCGTACGACAATTCATTACATTTGGGGTGACTGAAACAATATATCAATGTAAACTCACGAGTTGTGTTATTCGGGTCTAGGTGTTGTGATCGTCTGTCCTATTCGGCGGTTTAAGATTCGTCCACTCATATGGAAGGTACCAACGAGTGACTGTCCAGGAGGGTACGGTCTGAGGTTGGTAGTGAAGTTTAACCTACATAGTGGAAGACATTAGTCTGTGATCATTTAGGTGGACAAGAAGGGAAGTACCCCATTACTACATTATAGATTTACGTCCCTTCAGAACTCTCTTAGGATCTTCGAGACTCAAATATTCCGAGAGTTCCTGTAAAGAGACCATGGATCACTTAATATTGTTAATGAGACATAGGAACTGTCTCCTTTGTCTGTCTTGTCCGATGTAGAACTTTCGTCCTGAGGTAGACCCCTGACTGACACCTAAAACTAGATATACGGGTCATAGATACCTTTACTGTATGGTTGACCTTTTGGTCTGGTGAGGGGGGTGGTGGCTACCTTTTCGGGGTCCCGAGTATGGATCTGAGAGACGCGGATTTTCTTATGGAATCAATAGACACATTGACTTATCTTAGTGTTTAAGATGATACGAATAACCCCATACTGGTGTCCGAATAACTATTAACAGGCGACAATTGATGGATCCGAATTTCGTATACTTAGTGCCCAATTGAAACTGACATAGAAAGAAAAAAAACAAGTGTGATCAAAGTCCCTTAAACCCCTCTGTCCAAACACGTTCATGTGAATCCCATATATGACGACGAGGACGATTCAGCGAAGTCAGTACAGACTGAGACACACTGGGGTATCTACCGTCGGGTGGTCCGAGGGGTCAGGGACCCTAAGAGGTCCGTTCTTGTGACCTCACCCAACGGTAAAGGAAGAGGTTACGTACTTTCACTTTTCACTTTCACTTCAGCGAGTCAGCACAGACTGGGAGTCGCTGGGGTACCTGACGTCGGAAAGTCCGAGGAGGCAGGTGCCCTAAAAGGTCTGTTCTCACGACCTCACCCCACGGTATTCCAAAAGTGTTTTTGACCAGCCCCAGGAACCGATTCTCCTCTGAGACGGAACCCGGGCGACCACATTATTTGACGTGAGGAGACAAACGTAACAGGAAGACTCACTCAAACAAAGGGCCTTGTGCACCGATGTTGTGAGACTACACCTGACTCACAGAGATGTATCCTTCCACCAAGATACATTCTCGAATGACTTTTTAGATTTGTTTTAAAAACTGGTTCGGTTATTAAGAAAGAATGGGTTTCTTCCCGTCTCTTACCCTTTTTCCTCCAAACAGGAGTTAATACCATTTCTTTTAGGCTCCAAGTAAACACCCGGTAAGTCGGGTTCTTGGGATGTTCCTAGAGAGGGAAGAGGAAAGGTGTTCGTGTGACCGGGAATAGACACTACGTGAATCACTTCGGGATCGTATAACTTCGGAAAGTGTCATATGTGACTACTACCTAAAGGACCAAACGGAAGGAGGTCTCCGTTTTGGGCTCTTCACCTAAACTCATTTCCACCAAATAGACTCTCCACTGGAGACCACCCACCTCCTTTTGGTTGTCTCACATACTAGTACTACCCAAATAGAGACGGTACCCATTGGCTTCGACTCAAGACGACCCCTGAGAGACCCTCTACCTCTTATGTCCTACAAAATCAACTGAGTCCGACGATATTATTTTATGGGGTCTCACTCATCAAATTTGTTGTCTTCAAATGAAAGAGTCTCAAAACTTCTGATCTCCAGGTTCTAATCCCACGACCGTTTAAGTCAAAAGAAGGGTTAAACGTCTGTCAACGGAAGAGTGACTCAGGAGTGTACTGGAAAGGAGTCACGTCAGTGTCTTTCTCTCTCTTAAGCTCGAGAGACGACAGAAGAATCTACGTCGGTGTGACCTCCCCGTCCCCCCACCACCAATCCCGAAATTATATCCTAAAACCCCGTCCCCGTGTGTATAAGGTAGACATTGTGTCCTACATTATAATCACGTCACAAAAAGACGGTCGGGGGTAGGAGATCGTATCTGTTTCCTTCTACTCGTCAAGAGTAGTCCAACATTAGACCGTCCCGGGAGACTCCGGAAGGACCCTGTCTGGGGAGGGGGTGTAGGAAGGACCCCGTCTGGGGAGGGAGTGTAGGAAGGGAGATCGAGAGTCTTCATATATCTGTTATCATAGACTACGTATAAAGAACTCAAAAAGTCTACGTTTTTGGTGGTGGTTTACCTTCTTTAATTGATAAATAACTAGAACTCGTGTATCGGGGGTCTGGAAAACCTCGGATTTCTAACTAGTGGTAGTTGGTTGGTCTTGACACGTGTTCGACTAGTGTCTGGGACTTTGAAGGGAGGAAATGGAACGGAACTTTTTACGAAACGACTTTGGGCAGTTTCGCAAGTGCAAAAGGAAAGACAAAACAAAAGAAAAAATTGATTGCATACTCGATGACAAGAACGAACCGGAACGTTGATTAGTAAGACAGGAGGTTTGAGACTACAAATCTAAGTAAACCGGAGTGACACGTAACCCGTGTTCTTGAACACAAGTCATTGTTCCAGTTGTGGTCTCGTCCGATTCCTCTGTACCCGATGCTTACTTAGACGAACGAGATACCAGACACACACACACACACAGACACACACACACACTCGAGAGTGTCCGTACATATGAGTTAGACACCAAGTATCCAGAATCTTTGATCAGGGACCGGGACTTGGGGACCTGTGATTGGGAACCGTTCTTACGAACTTACGAGGATTACAAAGTCCCCACTGACGGAGTCCGACGGGTCACGTATCGATAGTCGGCAACTCGTTACCCAGTTTCTGTCTCACTTTGGGGCCTCTTCCGTTTTCGATACTTCGAAAAGCAGGTTTCTTTAGTTGACGGAGCACGAAATACAAAAGTTTTGGACGCTTCGTAAACACTTAACCCTCCTATTGTGTACTTCGTGGTAAAGGTCGACGGTAAGTCACAGTAAGAAAGAGATTTATATATACTCACCTGATGATACACGAACAGTCCACTGGTCCTGTGTATTAATAAGAAAGAAAAGAATTTTTTTTTTTTTTTTTTTGTGGTTTCGACTACCCTTTCTGACGTAGTCTCGAGGAGGTAGTGGACATATATAATCACTCGAATCATCAGACCTTACCTCTTTCGTTACCGTGGGGTGGGGTCATGAGAACGGACCTTTTAGGGTACCTACCTCCTCAGACCACCCGACGTCAGGTACCGCAGCGATTCTCAGTCTGTGTTGACTCGCTGAAGTGAAAGTGAAAAGTGAAAGTACGTATCCTCTTCCTTTACCGTTGGGTGAGGTCACAAGAACGGATCTCTTAGGGGTCCTGTCCCCTCGGACGACCCGACGGCAGATACCTCAACGTGTCTCAACCTGTGCTGACTTCACCGAATCTTCGTCGTCGTCAGACCTTTGAGAAAGAAATCAGGTTTTAGAAAGAATGAAATTACAGTAAATAAACACAACAATAAATAATTGTCAATTCAACCGAATGTACATCCTCTCGTTAAAAGTAAGTGTAACATGTTCACAGACGGAGGTACCTTGGTCTTTTGTCGTCTAGGAGTAAAAATAATATTTTAGACGTTTTCTTCCTTTCCTTTACTCACTTATAAAAAATCGTAGAATAACACAGAAGGGACCAACCGAGTCACCATTTCTGGGCGGACGTTACGTCCTTTGTATCCTCTACTAAGTCAAGGACTCAGTCTTTCTATGGGACCTCTTTCCGTACCGTTGGGTGAGATCATGAGAACGGACCTCTTAGGGCACCTGTCTCCTCGGACCGTCTGATGTCACGTACCTCAGCGTTTCTCAGTCTGTTTTGACTCGCTGATTGTGTATGTGTCTGTACAAGATTCTCGAAAGGGATGAACTCGGAGTATTTTGGAATACTTTTACGTTACGTCATCTATAATAATGAAAATGTGAAATGTCTAAAAATTTTACTCTTTGTCTCTCCACTTCATCGAAAGGGTCTCAGTGTGTCGATACGTACCACCTCTTCCTACATTGAGTTGGTCCGACCGAGGGAACCGGTATCAGAATTGGTGATCCCAGAAAGAAGAAGTACACGTTAATACACCAGAATGTCATCAGTTCCTTGGATACTTTCTATACGACTCTCGTTCACCACCGTTGTCTAAGTGAGGGTCTTGATGGACAGATATTCCGGAAAGGTAAGATATGAGACTTCAGGATTGGTCCGTTGACAAATCCAATAAAAATTTTTCGAACAAAGAAAGTAGAAACCCAGTCTGCAAAGGACTGTCTAAAAGTATCCTTAGACAACCTACTCTTTTAAGGTATATAAGGTAACAATACGTAAAAATATAAGTGTAGATTCCAATGAAATGTTTCTTAAGTTGTACCGATTAAAAGTCACATAAAACGAAGTGTCGAAATTAAAAACTTAAACGATTTGGACCAGTATGTCTCTTCCTCCACCATCAAATTTTGATCGAATATCCTCCATTTAAATCCAGTTCATTTATATTTCTACTATACCTCGAACAATAGGGTTCTAATTTTTTTTGATATTTATCCAAGTTTCTACCGACTCTATTTAAATATTTAGTGTTGGGAAGAGCTGCAACAATTCCTTTTAATCACACACACTCTTTATGTGAGTGGGATAAATACCCTAAAAACAGATCAAACATACAGAAGAGTAAGGTAGTAAAGACTTTACCGAGCAGAAATAGAAGACGGTCGAAGAATTACCCGTACCCCCGTGAAAACCGGGGGACCAAAATAACAACAGTGACCATCTTAAGACCTACTTTCCTCTTGTATCATTCTTCGTTCCGCCGAACACGTGACGGACTCACTTGGGGGTAAGTGCCACACGAGACTCCGAGGGTAGACCCGTTCGTAAGGTTAAGGGCTCGTTTTAGCGTCCGGATGTCGGTAAAATGTCTTTACATAAAGAGTGACGTTAGACTCTCGACTTCCCTTCTCGCGTTGTCGTGTAACCGTATGTAAATAAGTGGTGAGCCGATCCTTTCCGAATTGTATGGATAGTAACCGTATGTAGATAAATGGTGAGTCGATCCTTTCCGATTTGCGTGGATAGTAACCGTATGTAAATAAGTGGTGAACCGATCCTTTCCGATTTACATGGATAGTTCTCTAAGGAGCTCCTAACAGTTCTTAGAACTTCGAGTACCTCAGGTCACCTCAGGGGAGGGAAAAAATTTTAATTAAAAAGTGACCTCAGATCAACGAAATGTTGCGACAATCGAAGATGACCCGTCGTCTTACTTAATCGGTATCCATATGGATATAGGGGGGAGAAACCCTGAAGGAAAGGTAAGTCCAGTGGTCTCACTTACTTCACCTCACGGGATGCGAGAGGTCATCCAAGAGTAATCAATAGATAAAATAGGTATCATGATTGTCACATATACATAGTTAGGGTTAGAGGGCTAAGGAGGGTTGGGGGGAAAGGGGAATCATAGGTAAACAAGAAAAATAGACACAGAGATAAAGACGAAACATTTAAGATCTGAGGTGTATGTACGTAATTATATACTAACAACAAAAGAGAAAGACTGAGTGGAATGAGACATACTGAGACATACTGAGAGATCCAGGTAGGTACAGAGAGATGTCTATTGGATCGACACGAGGAAAAATATTGACTCATTACAACGTAACATACATACATAGTGAAGAGGAAATAGGTAAGGAGGTAACTACCTGTAAACCCAACAAAATGTCTGCTCCTATGACTCCGGGTTTACCAGGTCAATAGTCAACTATGCATTACTTGATGAGGGTTTAAATCACAGAATTTAGTTGTCAGTAAATATCAAGGGTTAAATCACACACTACTACTTAAATCTGTCCCGAGTCGACCCACAAAGGAGACGGGATACACCACTGTTGACACTGACGGTCCACAATAAACTGACCACCTCCCCGAAAAGGAAAGAGATTTGAAGTGTGATCCACAGTGATCACCATTTCTTAGGTGGACGGTTACGTTCTTTACTTTCTCTGTGTCTAAACTAGGGACCCAGTCCTTCTAGGGTACCTAATTCTTTACCATTGGGTGCGATCACAAGAACGGACCCTTTAAGGTACCTGTCCCCTCGGATCGTCCGATATCAGGTACCCCGGTGTTCTCAGCCTACACTGGATCTCCGATTTGTTGTCGTTGTCTAAAGGTTGGTCTTTCGAGGGTAAATCAGGGTCTCGTAGAGGGGACTATCCTCCCTCCAGTCGAATCTCCTAAGGTTTGACGAAGGGTTTCAATAGACAGTCACTAGGTCCGATGCAGTACCGCATGCAGTTGTTTCCACAGAACGGAAGTCGAGATATAGTATGGTCTAGAACATAGTTCTAGAGAAGATTTCGTCTAGGCGTAGAGACTGGAGGATCGACAAACCAATAGTGAAAAGGTATGAAGGAAACATACACACTTCTGTTTTTCGATTTTACAATGTATTGGAGGACGAGGAAGACAGAGACATTGGGTCGAACGAGGAACGTTTCAGATCTAGTGTATCCAGAGTCTTTCACCCCTGAGTGTTATGATCCTTGACCTCGAATAGAGTGAGTGGGAACAGGACGAGAAACGTTAGTGGGATCGGGGACGTTTGGGCGTTTGGGTGAATTAGTACGGACAGGCACACATTTTTTTGAGACATTGGGGAAACAAGCCCCGAGTCTCGAACCTCACAATTGAGGAGACCCGAGCAGTCGCATTATTTGGACTCTAACGGTTGAGAGACTCACACCACGAACCAAAGAGCTCATGACCAAAGACGCTACACACATGGAAGAGAGGAAGGACCACTCACCTCCTGGGATCTCGTAAACGAAAAGAACCGTACACTAGTACAGTCTTCCTTCGTTCTCTGAGACCCAAACCCAGAGTCACGTGACCTCGGGACGGTAGGTTCGGTCGTAAAGACTTAACACGTCAAGGATCCTAGTATCGAAGAAGAGAAAAAAAAGCGATCTCTCACTTTTCCCCATCGTCCACACCGCCCTTGCGTCGTCAGGTCCGATAGTAATAAAGACCTGTTTGGTTGGTAAGACTACTTACTATAGTTTAGACTTAGACGTTGATCTACGAGGAGTCAAGAAGAACCGTAGAAGGAGACCGAAGAAAAGTTTCTATGTTACACCCTTTTGTGTACGGGGGATATTTAATAAAAGGTCACGTCTGTAGAATCTCTCGTATAGTTACTCGATGACGAAAGGGGGAAACAAGATACACCGACACTCGCAGTGAAAGCTAAATCATAAAGTATGAATACAAAAATGAAAGATACAGGGGAGGGTAGGGGTTTAGACGTCCCCTGGTCTCTTCTCGTCGACTTTCTAGTCGACACGTCAGTTACCCGTCACTCGACAAATGAATTCAACAGTTTATCTTCTTAGTTAACTTTCTCTCCTAATGACTCCTCCTATCTTCCTCCGATACACCTGTAACCGTAATCTGTCCAGACTCAAGTTTAAGAACGAGACGGAGAATAAAGGTATACTCGAAACAACAACAAGTCAGTGGTTCAGCACAGGGTGAGAAACGTTGTAGTATCTGATATCGGGCAGTCCGAGAAGACAGGTACCCTAAAGGCTCGGATCTCGTGACCTCACTCAACGGTAAAGGATGGTACACTCGATGTCGTTGAACTTCAAAGACTTGGAGTCAAAAGAGTAGACGGTTTACCCATATTGGTATGGACACAGTATACTAGTATAATTCCTGACTTACCCTACCACACACAAGACACAGACGGTACTGCCCTCAAGTCATTTACGGTTACAGGAAACGAGTCTCTTGTAGAGACACTCATTTATGTTGTCCATCTTTTACAGGATTTCTGTAAAAATAACTACAGATCTTTACTCTCTAGTATTATTTATGACAAATCGTAAGGTGTAAAAATCTGACGATCCGAGACACCTCTGTTGTACCTTTTGGTTCTGGAGTCATTTCCGTCCTCCCACGCCCCTCACCTCTAGTCGTATCGTCGGTGTGCCGATCTTCTGTTACTAAAATTTCCCCGACACGTTCGTACCACGTCTCTGGTCTTGACGTCATAAGTCTGTCCCCAGTGTGTCAAGTAAGTGTGGTTCTTGTCTATTCAACGTACTCCAGTGCCCTCTGAGTGGAACCTGAGATACCCGTAAAAATAAACTGAAACTTAAAACTAGTGGGTAATTTCCTTTAGTTCCCAGGTCTTCTCAATGGTTTTTATATTCTTTTTTAAGGGAGTTTAAGTTTTTGGTATTTTTTAACTCTATTTAAGTCTTTAGTATTTTTAGACTACATGTTAAAACCCCCCTTTAATTTTTTAATATGTTACACAAAAAGTATTGAAATTTTCTAACCAATTAAATCTTTATTATCTATATATGAGGATATATAGTTTCCAATAAAAAGGTAAAATTGTAAAACTTTATTAGACTGAATTTTAAACGTTTACATCATGAATCTAAAGAGCTCATAATTATAAGATTATGGAAATGAAATAAGAGATAGATCAATATAAAAATTTTTTAGACTTGACAAACTCCCACTCATCTTTCGTAATATGACGAAATGGAAATTCAGAGTCATAGTGTCAATTTCCCGAAAGACCCACTGTTACGTCCTCTGTGCCCAAGTTTGGGACCCAGCCCTTCTAGGGGACCTCCTCCCGTACCGTTAGGTGTGTTCATAAGTACAGACCTCTTAGGGCACCTGTCTCCTCGGACTACTCGATGCTAGGTACCCCAGTGTTTCTCAGCCTGCACTGACTTCACTGTCGTCGTCGTCGTAGCATGGATTTTGTTCCTATAAGACATTATATTGGTGTCATGTTAATAGTTTTAAACCTTCAATTGAAACTATGTGAGTAAAATAGGTAGATGTCTATTATTTTAAAATAGGCAACAGGGTGGTTACAGAACATACCTTTTTCTTCGTGAATAGACCGGGTCTTAAGTTAAGTCTTAGTGTGTGACATAAATGTGTGGTACATGGTGCAAGAAAAAGATAGGGTCAGAAGAAATAGCGAGTACCTCTCACTTAAAAACTTCACGTACATGACCGCCAAACATCTTACAGGGAGCTGCACCAGAACAGACTACAAAGGCACACCAATCTAAACACTACACGTAAAAACAGTCCTTATGTGTCTGCCTCCCTACACAAGACGCGTCACGTCGTAGAGAGTAATAACTGGTCCCTTAAAAACGTCTTTGATTACGTACACCGACCCCTAAAAATAAAACCGGTCGGTCTTTTAATTAAGACAATAGAGTGATTGTGAAACACCCAATATTGTAAGTTATCCATGTGGTCTGTGTGAATATTTCAGAAGACTAAAAGTACTTTACGACAGAAGTTAGGTGAGGAGATATCTTAGTTTCCTCATAAGAAGTCGTGACACTCAAAATAAAAGTGAAAGGTATAGTCTCAGGCAGTGATTCTAATAAATAAACAGAAACCCAACCAGATTATTAGTGTAACAGACTGAGTCTTGATATAAGACTTTTCGATTATAGAAGACTCTGGGATAATATATACAACGAGTCTGTTAGTCTCTTGCATAAAAGTATTTTAAGTGACTTTTTACGAAGAAAGGAGTTCTAGAGTGCTACGTAGTATAAAATTTTAAAATGTAAACATTATACGGGTTCTAACCCTGTTTTTACACTTATTGTTGTTAGTATTCAACATATTACTTTGAAACTAGTTAAAATTCGCGATTGTTGAAGTGTGTCACCACAATTAACAGAGAGAGAGAGAGACTTTCGTATAACTATCCAGAGGTTAGTTATTCCAAGTGTATTACGTTCTGTATAACTATCGTCAGATCAGTTATTACACTATAGTCCTTTGTGAACCAGTACGAAAGAAAGAAGGGTTGGTGAACCAATCTGAATGTGGTCGGTATAAAGAGGTGACTTTTCAATGAAAAGGATAAGTATCACTTACTTACCCGAAAGGACCACCGAGTCACCATTCCTTAGGTGGACGGTTAAGTCCTCTCGGTCCACACTGGGAACCCAACCCTTCTAAGAGACTTCCTCCTTTACCGTCGGGTAAGGTCATAAGAACGACCTGTCTCCTCGGACCGCCCGATATCAAGTGACCTAGCGTTTCTCAGTCTGTGCTGAATCACTGATTTGTGTTGTTGTTACTTACCAATAGAACACTCCTCTAATTTTCTGACACTCGTTCGCGGTAACGAGTAGTGTAAAGTGGGTGAACAAAATCGTAGAAACCTCTGAAAATGGATCCCGTTATGATGATATCATAAAAGGTTTATCGTTATAAGATTGAGTTAAAGAAAATATAAATCGACTTTACAAAGACATTGCCTCTCGAAAAGAAGACGTTGTATTAAAAAAAGTAAATGTACAATTAGAATGACTTTTGAGTTCCCAAGAAAAAATAAGATATCCAATGATACACAAAATAAAACAACGAGTTTAATAAGACATAAACTAATCACCTTCGGGGAAGTTCAATCGCACATAAGAAAAGTGTTCTTAGAGCAAAGTACAATAGATACGGGTCGGGACCTTAGCCGGCAAAGAGGTTCCTCGGTAAAATGACCCCTTACACAAAATAAATTAACATTTCGCGTCGGATAAGAAAAGGAAAAAGTCGTTATTGACTCGTAGGTAATATAAATTCCGTCACTTACACCATGAGGCCTTCGAGTTCTACGCTAAGAAATGGGGTTCCTCAAAGGTAGAATTTCCTTTTTATTCCGTATATGCGTTTAGGGGTATATTCTCTCTTTACTACGTAGACTTCTTCCAATTATACTCCACGACTCCCTACGTGTTTTCCCCTTTTAGGGAAGTCCGACAATCTCAAGTCCGTCCGATATTTTGCCTTTACCATAGGATCGAGATTGGTTGGTTGGTTCACGCACGAATCAGTACAGACTGAGAAACACTGGGGTACCTGACATCGAGCGGTCCGAGGAGACAGGAACCCTAAAAGGACCGTTCTTATGACCTCACCCAACGGTAAAGGAGGAGGTTCCTTCTCAATTTATTCCTCATTTACCCCCCTCTGTCTTTCTACTAGTTCATCTCTTTTTATTAAACGATTAAACGAGTAATAACTCTGTTGTCTACGTTTAAATGATTGATTTAAATGTATGCTAATAAAACAATTAAATAAAATAAAAAACCAACGTGACCCAGAAACAACGTCGGTTACTGAAAGAGATCAATGTCATGTTCCTGCAGAACAACGTCGCGTATCCGAGAACTCAACGTCCCACGTCCGAATTAGTGGGACACCGTACGCCCTACAAGCAAGGGGTCGGTCCCTACCTTGAGATCAGGGGACGTGCCCTTCCGTCTAAGAATTGGTGACCTGGTTGTCCCTTCAGGGGGATGCTGATAAAATTTCGATATGTAGAAAATTCTAAAACTTCTAAACGTGAGGAGGGAAAATTTCATTAAAGACTGTGGAGTTTTCTCCGTGTCTCTAAATAAAGTGTCTTAAAAAGTTCCTCATCCTCTTGTCCCGAAGAGGGTTCGGACTGAAACTTGAAGGAGATCCGAACTGACTTCCTTTCGGGCGAGACTAGGCGGACACCGTAGTCTGCCCCACTCTCCTGGACTAGAGTGAAGTGGGGTCGAGTAGAGTCGAGGAGACCCCCAGGGACTGGCACCGACGACCACGTCTCCGGAACACCCGATGTCAGGTACCCTCGTGCTTTCTCGACCTGTACTGAATCGTTGATTTGTTGTTGTTTAAAAATTAAAATCATTCTAGCACGACCCGAGGGACCACCCAAATCATCATTTCTTGGATGTACGGTTACGTCCTCTGTGCCCAAGTTAGGGACTCAACTCTTCTAGGGGACCTCTTCCTTTACCGTTGGGGGAGGTCATAAAAACGGACCCTTTAGGGTACCTCTCCTCGGACCTCCCGATATCAGACACCCCAGCGTTTCTCAACCCGTGTCGAATCACTGCTTTGTTCTATTCTTGTTCACAAAAGAATCCCGGAGGTGGAGGGTGACTTGAACTCTAGGACCAAGTGCCTAGACAACGTTGCGATTTGCCTACGTGTCTTTTCGTACACCATTGGATACACTTAAAAAGTCAGACATGGAGTACGTTGTTGACCTAAAGGGACCACCGAGTCGTCGTTTCTTAGACGGACGTCACGCGTTCGGTGTCCTCTACACCCAAGTTAGGGACCCAGTTCTTCTAGGGGAGTTCCTCTTTTTATCGTTGGTTGAGGGTATAAGAACGGACCTCTTAGTGTGCCTGTCTCCTCGGACCGTCCGATGTCAAGTATCCCAACGTTTCAGTCTGAAACGTGCCCACCGAATCGTGCGTACGTTATAAACCCTGTATAAATATGATTTTTAATAGGAAACAAATAGACTTTAAGTTTAACTTGGTCCGTAAGAGATAAAATAGACCATGGGTGTGAGATCCCTTTGTCTTCAGTCATGATTGGAGGACGGGATACTGTGGAAGGGGAGTTCCTGGGTCTCCTCGATTTTGAAAGACTTTACGGGACTTCTGACACGGGGTGAACGAGTTATTAACACGTCACACTCTAACCACCTATTTAACCTGTAATACCCTTAATTATCAGTCTACCATGTATGTTTGTGGTTCTCTATTTAATGGGTATAATCAAAAATAAATTTGACATTAACTTATACACTTATCTTTTAATCACATTACATAACTATGGTAGACCACAAGGTTAAAGTGTGGTAAAAAAAAAGTAGACAGAATTAAATTTGTTCTAGTTTAAAATGGGGTTGTGTACTAAAATAAAGTAAATTAATGTCAAAAGTGGTAACACAACTGGTATTAGGATTCACCTAAATTATTAAACACCTATTATCTTGTCCACACGACAGAAGTTATTCGGTTACAAGAAGGATCAATACGTTTACGATTCTGAGTTATCGAGTGGACGTATCGTTCTAACTCATCCCTTTGTCACGTGTCGTGTCTTCGCATAAATCTCTTTAACCTTAAGAAAGTGAGGACATAAGGAAAGCCATAGAGAAACAATTGACGGATGATACACGGGGCCTGAACGATTCAGGATTTCGATCTTACTCAGACCACTGTGTAAGTCTGGACAGTCGTCTATTGCCGTCGCACTCAGTCATTCTTCGTCAATGTCACGAGACCCAGGTGTTTCTTCCGGTAGGGCGTATACTATCCTACTTCTCTTTACTCGTTGTTTCTCTCCGTCGACCTCTCTCCTCGTTTCGTCGTCGGCCTTTTCCGTAAATTGTGTTGGGGTAAAAGATCGAGACAATAAACTGATGCTCGAGAATCTGATCACGTTCTGGGACACCAAATTTTCGAGTAAGTATCCGTACCCGCGTTCGTGTGTGTATGTGTGTGTGCACGCGCGTGTGTGTGAGTGACACCTTTAACACCACACTCTAGCAGGATAAAACCGACGGTACACCGTACCCCCTTAGAATCAAAGGACTGGATCCTAGTTTGGACCCCGGGGACGTAACCCTCGTGTCTCAGAGGACCCAGAGGGACCTGGTGGCCCTTCAGGGGAAACTTCCCGTTTCTTCGTGTTTCTTCCTCTCTGTTTTCTGTCCCCGACAAAGACAAACCCACGAGTGTTTCTCTCGTTCCTTAGACCTGTGTCCGTGGACCTGACCAAGTTCCCGACTCAAATGTCCGTGACATTTGGAAACCACATAGATATAAAAGATTAAACGTATGGAATGTGAACACAAGGAGACAAGACTAAAAAATTACACTAAAATGTAATATATATATTACATTATATATATAAAATTACATGAAAATATGGTGTAAATATATATACATATATTATGAAATATACATGGATACAAAATGAAAATTTTAAATAAATTAAAAACTAACCTCATATTAACGAAATGTTACAACACAATATAAACATGTAAAATTATATAACCCAGCCGGTTCTCCAAGTAACCCCCAAAAGACGTTATGCAATACCATTTTACGTCTACTTGGAAGACCGGTTAGGTTATAAATTAGATGTAGATATATTTACCTGACTCACGTTTGCTATCTACTACTTCGTTTGTTCCTTTTATTTACTATTGTTGTCACTTAGAGTCTTTTTCATATACACAAGTGACATAATAAAAATAAGGTCGTCGAAAAGACATTTAATTTTTTTTTAATAAGAAACTCTCGTGACATATGTAACAGAAAGACTAGGAGTGTTACTAGCTCATTACACTCCAAATACTAAGGGTAATATATGTACTTCTATAGTTTTCTTCCATAAATTTTACCGTATCACCTCCGAAGGGTCCCTGATTGGTAAGGGTCAGGTCACCAATTCTGACGTGAGGATTTCGTCTTCCGTCCTTAAGATAGGGACCAGTCCTTTGATTCTCGGGTGTACGGTGTACCGTACTGGATTTATTTATTTATTTTGACGGTTCACCGGGAGTCCCCTGATTTTGGGTCCAAAAGTACGGGTTGCGGACACAAGTAGACTAGCCAGAGAAATCCGTCGGTGTATTGACTGGAATAACTCCAGGTATACTTCCCCCCCTAATTGAAAAACATTACGAACAGGGTCGATTTGTGTTGAGGGGATGTGTGTCCTATACCCAGACTTAAAAGGAACGAGTTGTGGGATTGAAGAGATTGAACAAAGTCCTCTTAGAGACGAGGAGACTCTGAACTAGATAAACCGATTTAGTAAGACACGGTCAGAGGAGTAAGGGAAGGTTGATCGGTCTACCAGTATAAGGACGTACCGGACTCCTCTACCTGTAGACCAAATGGCGTAAAGAAAAGACTTTCAAGATGGTGGTAGCACGTACTGTAGTCGAAGGGTGCGTACCCTGTAGGTTTCGAGACCGAGAAGAAACTGACAGAAAAGACGTTACTCTACGTAGAAGTGTCGTACAAAAGTTAGGTAACATCTTGAGACGGGAGTTTGAAGGATAAAATGTTTGATAAACAAGTTCCGTCCCACTAACCAGTATTTGTTGTCTTTAGTTAAAACAGATGATTTCGTCTACCTTCTAGGTTACCTTCTCTAGACGATCAAATACTTGCTGTCCCTTTTGGTCTCACGGTTCAGTCTTCTGTCCCGAGTTCTCTCGGACCTGTTGACTCTTGTGCCGGACTGGACACAGGACCCTGGGTTCTGGTGGTGGCGACGTCGTCCGCGACGACCGGGACCTGTGGGTGCGTGGTGGTGTGGTGGCCTGAAGTCGGGATTGTAGTGTAGACATTCATTGGCGATTGGCGGAGAAGACCTCAAGAAGACCCTAATACGATTTACCCTTCTCATAACCTATAATCCTTCAGTTTTAACTGTTCAAGAATATATCAATTAGACGAACCGTTAGGATATAGGAGGATATGAGAAGAAGGGTATTAGTGGAAAGTTTTATTTCAGAAGTAAATCGATGACGACAAGTAAGAATCTACAACTTTTGAGTAAATGTCACGATGGAGGGTCAGTTCCTATGTAGTGCTTAGCGAGTGTTTACGTAGGTCCCGACTCAGGTCCAAAGACTCCTTACGGATAAGGAGGGGGACCGAGAGAGAACTTGGTCAGTGTTATAAAACTTCGAATACTTGGTTGTATTGGACATCTATTACTACCTCCCTCTTTACCTTCTTTATTCTCCTTTTGAAACACACACATATGCGCGCACGTGTGTGTGTGTGTGTGTGTGTGTGTGTGTATATCTCTCTCTCTCTGATACTCCCTTCCGGGACGGGAACATGACGTAGACCAGAGTTCCAGCATCGACTACATGTGCTGAGAGGGGACGCAGGAACAAGAGATCCGACAACCGGTCGTGGGTACCACTGACGCCTACGAACGGATCACTCGAGTTTGGAAGGAAGGACTTCCTACACTCGAACCACCAGGACGGTTAATTGTAGCGTTCTTACCGACTTGATTTTCCGTGGGTCCCCTTGGACACAAGGTAAATATCAGGAAAGATGGGGTGACGAACTAAGTTTTGGTAAAGGGGAACCACCCTAATTCACGGGACCGGTTGTTAGATCACAGGACAAAACGACCAATTAACTTACCGCGCTCCTTGAGTCTCACCTGTCTACCATAAGAATCCGAGGTTAAGATACTTTAGTAACAACCTAAGTCCCGACCCTCGTAAGACATTGACCTATAAGTTTATGGATTTGATTATCCTCAGATGTCTAAGTCCGTCCTTTCGTTGTGAAAACGATCACTCAGTGGTCTAAATTAATGTACTGAACGAGGGGTCAAGATCGGGGTCATTACGTGTGAATACTATACTGATACCGTCAGTACTTTACTATATGACCTTGATTAAGACTCGTATAGGAAATAAGATGTTCCGACGAAGGGAAGGTTCCTTCCAAAACAGGGAATTAACTCGGCCCCTTGACTAAAAAGTTATGTGTGCATTATAAGTTATACTGTACATGTCCATCGATCGTCTTCATAGTAATCGTCTCTTTTGTTTAAGATTAAGTCTTACATAGAGAAAGTGATTCTTCCTTAACAAGATAATACTTTCTTCCAGATATCTTAGTTAGTCGGTGATCCAGGGTTTTACTAGGAGGTTTTGTGGTGTGATGTCTTGACGTCAATCGACAACGATGACCTTTCATCCGGTAAGTCGTTCCCCCATCTGTCGATTCGTAACCGATTCTCTTTGGGTACAACCTTTTCTGGGACTACGACCCTTTCTGACTTCCGTTTTCCTCTTCCCCCGCCGCCTCCTACTCTACCAATCTATCGCAGTGGTTGAAATTCCCGTACTTAAACTCTTTTGAGACCTTCTATCACTGTCTGTCCCCTCGGACCGTACTGGGACGTCAGGTACCCCAGCGTTTCTCAGCCTGTACTGAATCACTGACTTGTTGTTGTTGTTGGTGAGATGGACATCGTAAATGTGTTACGGACCTAATATCACTACATCAACAGTGTAGACCACTCACTTTTGTATCCCGTCTGTCAATTTAGACTTGGGAAAGAACGGAACCGACGATCTCTACCGGTGGAAGTGGGGTGACCGTGCAAAGGGATGACCTTAGTCTCTTATATTTTCCATTTACAAGTTCACATTCTCCCCTTTCAACCCTGTCTTAGCGTCTATTTGGTTACAGAAGAGAAGACAGGTTGGAACTGTACTCGTCTCTCCTCCCTTTCTTACAGACTCTCAACAAGGTCTTTCCTATCACCAGTAAAAGGAGGGACGAACCTATGAACCGTGTCCCTTTGCCGTCGTAAGGGTCTATCTAGTCTCCTAGGTTCTTATCTCCTCTAAATACAGGTCGAAGGTGGGTCAAGGGACCCTTTGGCTTATTTAGTCGATGACGACACATTATTTGTGGTGTCTTAGAACCATATATTGTGATCCGTAAATAGAAACGAGTGTTCAAACGTCCAACCAAAACGACGGACAAAGTCCGACACTCAGAGGGGGTACACAGGAGAAACCCCCGGTCCGTACTCCCCATCACTGAAGGATACTGAGATGGTCCCTCCAATCTTAAAAAGTCTTACTACTCGTCTTTGTTCCGTGTGGGGAAGTCCAGATCTGAGTCTAGCGTCTGTGATGACGAAGACGGGGACACGGTAAACCAGTTTTCTTATATCCTGGTTCGAGTTGTAATCACCCAAAGTCTCCTTTTGAAGAAGGTATCCCATTTCCAAACGACTTATTATTAACTTAGATGTTGGTCCTACCGTTTAAGTCATCGTCCCCCACGACTCCGTCTTCCTTGTAGAGAGTCTCGGGAACTTAGAAAAGGGACTTATCTCCCTGTTCTTTTTATGAAAGGAAACACGGGTGTATTAATACTTTTAATGTATCATGTTACAGACTGTATAACATTCACGAGTATCTATGAACGTAAAAGGACCGTCGATACGGTAAACCGAAGGGTGTACCGAGTATACCATTGTTTAGGTGAAGGTTACGTCTTCTGGGTCCAAACTAGGGACCCAGTTCTTCTAGGGGACCTCCTCCTTTACCGTTGGGTGAGATCATTAGAACGGACCTCTTAGGGTACCTGTCTCCTCGGACCACCCGATGTCTGGTCCCCCCAGTTTTTTCTCAACCTGTCTTGAATCACTGAGTTGTTGTTGTCGATACGGTATCCGACACCAAATAGGTCGGAAATTAACCTGTGATGTACAAACTGTTTTATCCATGGACAAAAACTTCCGAACCACACACGTTAAAAAACAGAGTTAATTAGGCAAACTAGTAGGACATTTTATCTAGAATAAGAACCAAACATATATTCTTCCGACTCTGATCCTTTCAACTCAGGACTTGGGACCACTTTTGGTCTTCTCCACCATACTCTTACGGGTGCCCGGACCCATGTCTCGGACACAGGAAGGAGACGGGACAGGACACCGAACACTTAGGTCCAGAGGAGAGAGGATTTCGACAGGGGAAGATAGGAGAGGGTTGTCGACGACTCGAGAAAGTCTTCAGTTGAAGGTCGGTGTCGGTACGTCTTTGTTCCTCCTTTAGAATTACCCCACTTACTCCGTCGAAAGGGTTATCCTGAAACCATTTGTCAAGTTTTGGTTCTGATCACCTCAGGTTCCTCCGCAGAGAAGGTTCTCCGAAACTGTTACGCGTCGAACGGACGGAGGTCGGTTGGGGACCCCTCAGGTCGACCCCTTCCCTCTGACTCCGACAGTATCCGATACCCCCCAACCGTCGGAGGTCGTCCCGGAAGGTCAGACTGATGGTGGTCACTACGAGATATGTAGTCCGAGGACCGAGACGTGAACCGAAGATGTCGGTGACGACTCAGGTACACAGTCAGAAGTCGTCACAGGACGAGACGCTGAGGTACCTGACATCGGGAGGTTCGAGGAGACAGGTACCCTAAGAGGTCCGTTCTTATGACCACACCCATCGATCAGGGAGAAGGTCCCTTGGGATTGGATAAGGAAGGAGGTCTTAGCTTGGGACCAGAGGACTTAAAGTCCGTCTAAGAAATGGAAGACCCGGTGGTCCCTTCGACTCAAGCATCACCCTCATAAATTCATTTTAACGACACCGCAATGTCTTTCCTCTCTGGCCGGTCTCCCGGTTCGAAACGTTCAGAGGAGAGAGGTGGCGGTCCTGGGTCTGGACACTGACGGGAGACAGGGAGAGTGGTCCGTTTACCGTGTTGACCGAGGACACCTTCTCGTACCGGTTGCGACCCGGAAGTTGGAGCTCTCACGTTGAGACCCCGAAACATGTCGACACGTGTGCCTGTCTTCTCGACATCGAAGACAAAATAATCTATTTAGTAGGACATCTCCGACCACTGTCACCGACCTTCATCGCAACACCACCCTAAGAAGACGTAGTGTCTGGTTTGACACAAAGGTCCCTTACTGTACACGGTCCTTGCCGCCAGTTACCTCTTGGTCTTGTGAATAATCCTAACACTCGACTCTAACACCAGGTTTGTGGAGACTACTCGAGAGACCCTTAGACCCGTCTTCATCTACCGGTTCCGGTTACGTTTTCCTGGGATGAAGAAGAACCTTAAACTGCTGGAAGGGAGTCATCCAAAGTGACTTGTCGTGTACCTTCTCCGTTCTAACGGACTCGTTTGCAAATCTTCAGATCTTCTCTTCTCTCTCGCTCTCTGTACACAGATCTCCGTAGTCGGACGGGGTCCATCGGTTCAGTCCACTTGTGACTCATATTCTACCTCTTTCTGCCTGGGAGGTCCTGTATTGAAATATTGTCCATCCCGTTCACCCGGGGTTCTCGATAGTTGAGAAGGACGTCCTTTGTCTGGACTCTTCCTCCACGCGCCCCTAACGTTCCCTCGCTTACCCCAAACGTACCGTGGGACTTGTCATACGGACAGGGAGGAAGACCATATGACATATGAAAAGAGCAGACAAAATGGTGGACCGACACTCGAGGAACTTCCACCCCGAACACAAAAAAAGAAGAAACACTTTAGAAAGGGTTTAAGTCACGGACCACTTTTCATGAACGAGTGATCAATGAACAACTTCCCTACTTCCTAACCATCTCAATCTTCACCTAAGGTTCTCTACACCCTCCCACCTCCTCCATCCTGGAAGGGAGATGTCATTCTTTTTAGGTCCTTCGACGTACCTCCTTCGACGAAAACTCGATCCGGGACATGAAGGTGATAAACGGGTGACTAGAATGTTCAGAATCACGAGAGTAAACATTTTCCTCTACGTATCCAAGACCCTCTCTTTTATGTTTTACTTATATTTCTTAAATTGTGTCACGGACCATGTGTCATTCTAAGTCATGTACCATCAACAAAAATAATAGTCACATAGGAAATGTTCCTCTAGTTTGGTCGGTTAGGATTCCCTTTAGTTGGAACTTATAAGTAAACTTCCTGACTAAGACTTCGACTTGGAGGTTATGAAACCGGTGGACTACGTTTCTTGACTGAGTAACCTTTTCTGGGACTACGACCCTTTCTGACTTCCGTCCTCCTCTTCCCCCGTTGTTTCCTACTCTACCACCCTACCGTAGTGGCTGAGTTACCTGTACTCTCGTTCGAGACCCTCTATTACTTCTTGTCCTTTCGGACCGCACGACGTCAGGTACCCCAATGTTTATCAGTCTGTGTTGACTCACTGACTTGTGGTGGTGGTGTTTATCTACCGGGTAATCTTGGGTCCCACACCACTGACCTTCCGACCGGCTACAACTTTCGTGCCGGGTCTTTCCACCTAACTCGGAATAACTCTTCTCGGTGGACCCGTCGGACTCCATGGACCGGAATAAAAGTCTCTGTCCTTCCAGTGCAACCACATCCCGAGATTCATACCAGAGACACCAGTCCAAGGTCTGGACCGAACTGAAGAACTATTGACACGCTTGACTCCGTAGACGAAGTGTAAAATCCGGAGTCAAAGAAGTAAAGTTTTCGTCTCGGTAATGAAACGGTTGTTTCCAGACAGATCAGTTCCGATACCAAAAAGGTCACCAGTACATACCTACACTCTCAACTTGACACTTCTTTCGACTCGCGGCTTCTTGACTACGAACCTTGACACCACAACCTCTTCTGAGAACTCTCAGGGAACCTGACGTTCCTCTAGGTTGGTCAGGTAGGATTTCCTCTAGTCAGGACCCTAAAGAAACCTTCCTTACTACGATTTCGACTTTGAGGTTATGAAACCGGTGGAGTACGTTTGTCAACTGAGTAACCTTTTCTGAGACTACGACTCTCCCTAACCCCCGTCCTTCTCTTCCCCCGCTGACTCCTACTCTACCGACCTACCGTAGTGGTTGAGCTACCTACACTTAGACTCACTTGAGACCCTCAACCACAACCTGTCCCTCCGGACCGTACGACGCTAAGTACCCCAACGTTTCTCAGTCTGTGCTGACTCGCTGACTTGACTTGAAAAAGTAAACATTTTACCCTTAGTACTCTCGTGTCCCGACGACATTATTCAATAGAATTGGAATAACTGAATGTTGTCGGTTAAATAAGAGAGTATGAGTCCCCTTAGTCTTCAGACTGAGGTTCCACAGTTCTCTCAGTATAGAGAAGACTCTGGGAGACTTCTTAGGAAGGACGGAAAAGGTCCCCTGAGGTTCGTCGAGGACGGAACACACAAATGTACCGAAGAGGAGGAGAAAGACAGGTGAGAAAATTCCGATGAACATTCTAAATCCTATTAAGTCCTACATTAAATCCTACTAAAGTAGAGATTCTAGGAATTAAACTAATGTAAAGACTTCTGAGAAAGAGGTTTATTCCAGTGCAAGTGTTTAGGACCCCACAACTGGATGGAAAAACTCTCGGAAGTAAGTTAGATGACTTTCTCATATATTTTTATGCTGCACTTTAAAGTCACTACACGTACATTTTACACAAATTCTCTCGTAATCCAGAAAGGGACTACTTCGACTTACGTCCAGTACCACATACGAAGGGAGGCTTAAGACGACATCTAAGGTGCACGTACGTACGGTTCAACGAAGTCAGTACAGGTTGAGAAACGTTAGGACACCTGACGTCGGGTGGTCCGAGGATACAGGAACCTAGAAGTCCGTACTTATGACCTCACCCAACGGTACGGGAGGAGGTCCCCTAGAAAGGCTGGGTCCCTAACTTGGACACAGAGAGTACAGAGGACGTAACCCGAGAAATGGTGATCGCGGTGGACCCTTCGGGCATCTAAGGTGTCTGTGTACGAAAAGACCCCTGCAGATGAGGATCTGAGGTGACCAATGACCAAAAGTAACAGAAGGAGGACAGTGTTATGGGTAGAGTGAAAGACCGACAAGGAGTACGACGAACTGAAGGAACGGACTGACAGAAAAAAGTCAATAATAACGTAGTCCAGGGGATGGTTATAAAAACTTACGTACTTACAAAAAGTGATTGTTTGGTGATGTCTCCTCACTCCTCTTCACATGTCGAAAATTCGTCTGGACTCACTTAGAGTCGAGACTTTAAAAAGACTTGGAATCAAAGAAGTAGACTTTTTACCCGTGTAATAGTTTGATCATAATAAATGATGAAGTGAAATCTGAGTCAGAATAATGAGAGTTAGACGGATAGGTGTCATACGTATAAAAAGGAATTAAACAGAAAGACTCACTACTTAAGTAAAAGGGTTATAAATTTAATGGACTTTTTTAGGTTCTAAAATAGACTAATTCTGATTATAAAGTGGACAGAATGATTCTATAACGGTCTCGTGGAGACCGACGGAAAAAAAAAAAAAATTAAGTAGTAGTAACCCCTTTTTCAAGAATATCATAACACTCGAATCGAATGGGTTAAATAGGTGTTGACTTTATTCACTTATTCCATCGTTCAACCTTTGTTTTGGTGAGGAGTTTTAGTGTCGTTAACGGAGACCTGTGGGACACAAATCTGTGTAACTGAAAAACACATTCAGAATTGACCAAGTAGAGGATTCACTTTAATGTTTATTTATGGTATGAATGGTTCGAACTTTATACGTTAAAGAAAGGCAATAAGTTACGACCTATTTTCTCACGTGTCACTCTGAAGGAGTCCTCTTTTAATTGGTGAGAACTGTCTTCCTTTTATCTTTACACGGTAAAACACGGGTTAGACGTTAGAAACCGAGTTGTCATAATTATGAAAATTAAAGATTAACTCGTCTCACCTTTATTCTCGTTAATTGACAGGTAGAAGGTGTAAGAGTCACAAACTCCAAGTCCTTCCCAAGTCGTTAACTGCCCAGAATAAGACTAAAGTGTTTCTGTCAACGGTATTAGCTTTCACGAAACGATCTTTGAACTATCGTAAAATAAGAACACTGGAAATTAACGAACTTCAAAAAAAAAATTACCTTCATATCAATTAAATGTTACGACGTGATCAAAGTTTATATGTCGGAACACTAAGTCAATATGCATGTAAATATAGACGTATAAAAAAGTCTGAGAAAAGGTAATACCCAATACTGTTCTATATCTCATATCAAGGGGTACGATATGTCGTTCAGGAACAATAAATGGATAAAATAAATATCATCACACACGGATCCACGACAGTAAAGTCAGCACTGACTGAGAAACGCTGGGGTACCTGACATCGGGTGGTCCGAGGAGACAGGTAACCTAAGAGGTCCGTTCTTATGACCTCACCGAACAGTACGGAAGGAGGTCCTCCAGAAGGACTGGGTCCCTAACTTGGGAGTAGAGAATGTAGACGGACGTAACCGTTCGTCTAAGAAATGGTGATCATGGTGGTCCCATATTTATTCGTGGTGGGAATATATATCGGTACACTCGAACACGAACCAACGGCTCAGTACAGACTGAGAAACACTGGGGTATCTGACGTCGGGCGGTCCGAGGAGACAGGTATCCCTAAGAGGTCTTATGACCTCACTCAAAGGTACGTTAGGAGGTCCCCTAGAAGGGTTGGGTCCCCAGTTTGGGTCCAGAGGGTGTAAGAAACGACTGACTCGGTGGTCCCTTCGGGTTACATCATTGCACATAGACGATTAGAGTTTAAGGATTAAGTGGGGAGGGAGGGTGGGACGATAGGGGAAACCATTGGTATTCAAACAAAAGACCCAGACACTCAGATAAAGACAAAACATTTATTCAGGTAGACATAGTAAAAAATCTCAGGTGTATATTCACTATATACTATAAACTGAAACAGACTGAACGAAGTGATTTATACTATTAAAGATCCAGGTAGGTACAACGACGTTTACCATAATCAAGTAAGGAAAATTGTCGAATAATTATAACGTAACAAATACACATTGTGTAGAAGAAATAGGCAAGTAAACAACTACCTGTAAATCTAACGAAGGTACAGAACCCATAACATTTGTCCCGACATTACTTGTAACCCCACGTACATAGAAAATTTTAATCTCAAAAGAGACAGAAGGAACTTCAAAATTCCTTCCCTTTTGTACATCCGGTCATATTCTACGATTTTCCTTCCGTGCTAAGTAATGAGATAGAGGTCCGTAAACCGGGACCAGTTTCGAGAGGTAGTCATTACTCTATAGTCGAAAGATTCCGACTGTAAAAACACGTAAACTATGACACGAACTTTCCACCCATGTAAAAGGTTACGTTGAATATAAAATATCTTCGTCCTACCCTTACCAACACACCTGTGGACAGATTAAAAGGTCGAGGAGTGACCCAGTGAATGTCTTTAGTACAGGGAAAGGATCGAGAGTCTAAGGAGTTGATACTTTACTTTTAGAGTCCGGTCTACGACAAATATATAACAGTTCTAGGTAAGAAGACTTCGAGACCCTTCACTGAGAAGGTGACCGCTTTGTATAACCAGGTTATCAAGAAAGTAGTTTCTACGACGACGACGACTCAGTGAAGTCGGCACAGGCTGAGACACGCTGGGGTATCTGCCGTCGGGTGGTCCGAGGGGGTAGGGACCCTAAAAGGTTCGTTCTTGTGACCTCACCCAACGGTCAAGGAAGAGGTTACGTACTTTCACTTTTCACTTTCATTTCAGTGAGTCAGCACGGGCCGAGAGTCGCTGGGGTACCTGACGTCGGGTGGTCCGAGGAGGTAGGTACCCTGAGAGGTCCGTTCTCATGACCTCTCTCGAACCTATTCTATATTTGGTCACCGAGAGTTAGGACCGACACATAATCTTAGTGGACCCCTTTAGAAAATAAAATTAATTTGAAAACTTCTTCATAGTATGCTACATGTATGTGCGTCTTTTCACTTGGTTAATCACTCAAAAGTCCTTCCCTTTTGAGGGTACAAAGTATTTCACTCCCAAAGGGTGTAATGGTGGAGGACTTCTCGAAAGATTCCGAGTCGAGGGTTCAGTAACTCTACTGGTGACTTAGTCTTAGAGATCGTTTACTTGGTCCCTGGCAATAAAGTCATCCGAGGGTCGGTCCGACAGTAACGGTAAACCTTTGGGGAGTACGCACGAACAGACAACCAGTCAGTACAGACTAAGAAAACGTTGGGACACCTGATATCGGACGGTCCGAGGAGGAGACAGGTGCCCTAAAGGGTCCGTTCTTATGACTTCACCCGACGGTAAAGGAGAAGACCACCTAGAGGGACTGGGTCCCTATCTTGGGTCCAGAGGGCTTAACATCCATCTAAGAAATGGTAGACTCGGTGGTCCCTTCCTTTACAGAAGGAATCCATCTACCACTAGACAACAAAAAGTTTTTTACACTTCCGAGGTCAGTAGGTCAACCCTTCCCTGATCTACACAATCGGACTCCGGTACACTTAGTCTGTAGAACAGTCGTACCTCATTGGTAGAGTGTTCTCTCCCCGAGTCCCTAAACACATATAAGATTAAGGACACTACTGGACCGTTACCTACTTAATATGAGAATGAAAGGTCTTTGACTTCGCGTTTACCAATTTATTCCACGGACTTTAGAGTACCGGTCACAACCCAAATTCTGAGTTCAGTTGGTCTACGTTTTGAGGCACTAGAAAGGTAGCAGGAACTGTGTATCTGCAGTAGAGATTCTAACTTTGGTCAAGGGTGTTTCGGGTCGTTGACGACTTATACACGGTCCCACGCAGTACCGTCTGCGACCACGATCGAGTGTAGTCTCTAAAGTTCGCGATGGAGTCAAGGTCGTATCCAGTCAAGATTGACGTAACCCCTCGTAGATCTTTTTGAAAAACTATTCAGATTGAAAAAACTCTAGTCTGTTTCATTTCCTAAATGTTACCTCATAGAAATTAGATTTTACATCGAAACCAGTATGTCGTCGCATTCCTCGACATGTATAAGAAAATGACTAATTCTTAAAAACAAGATCATCTGGAACAACCTTTTTTTTAAGAACACTTTTGAAGATCGCGAATTTGTATAATATATTTAGGGGGGAGACGGTATACACAGATTGAAACACCGATTAACATCCCGGTTCGTCCTAGTTATAAGACATTTTGACACAGGACATTTTAAGTATCATCTAAGGAGGTACCGAGAAAGAAATCGGGATAAAATAAAATAGCAAGAAAGTAAAACAAACAAAAAACTGGTATGACACATTGGACACCCTAGAAACAAGGGACTGCTCCCCAGCTTGGGTACGGGGGAACCTTAGTACCTCAGAATTGGTAACACAATGGTACCTTCAGGGAATAATACGGAAGACAAAAGTATAAACCCCCGACCCTTCACAACCGTCACCACAGAAGGGAGACTGTACGGCACATTCTTTATATTTGACATTACACTCATCTATTAAACTGTCTCTACTCTTTGTGACTCCGGTCTTCTAGTTAGTTTAGTAGAGAAGAGTTCCCATTGGTCCTGTTACTACAATATTACTATGTATGAACATTTTGTTATACATTTATGTTGTATCGAGGAAAATTAGTTGTAAGACCTGTACTTTTCATTCCTGTCTTTTCCCTCTCACCGTCTCTATAAGTGGAAACAAAACTTGTTATCTAGAGTTCATCTCCCCCCGATAAACACGGGGGGGTCGGGGACGGGTCCTTTATAAACCGTTATAACTATGTCACCCTCTTTTCTATACGATCATAGATGACCTATCTCTAGACCTTATAATTATGATTTATAATTTATGATTTATAGGATATTATGTATTCCATTGGAGGGAGGGTTGTTTCTTAGTGGAGCGGGTCTTATGTTTTTGTTTACCGTGGTTCGAACCTCTTTGGACCAAATCCTTTACTATTGTGTAAAGGGTGTCTCCGGTCGAATAAAAAACATTTTTGTTAACCTTTCTGTTGTAATAAAGGTGAGTCTAACTTATTGTGCCACGATTCCTCTGGCACATAAACTGTCGCAAACGAATCTGAGTTTCGATCAAGGGGAGTCCCGATATAACCTTTTACCTCGACTCTCTTTTGGCGAAGGAGAAACCCTGAGCCCAATAATTCGGAAAGATTAGAGTAGATGGGAGTCGTGAGAGGGGAGGGTCGGTTAAGAGGAGACTCCCGTCTTAAACGATAAGATTACTCTTTATTGTGTGTTTGATTTTTTACTACGGTTACGTTTTACGTACAGAGAACTCGTTTCAATTAAATCCATATATTTTAGAGTCAACTTTTTGACAGAAAAAAAATTTTTCTTAGGATTGAAACTTATTTACACCGACGGTACCACAGGCATCCTTTCCCAACGATTCCTTTGGTTTTCGGTTGGGGTGTCAGTTACGTAGGATAGGGGTACCTTATGGTAATACCGGGTAGTCAGTAGAACTCTCAATCTCTGTGGTGTCACTTGTTTTACTACTGAAATAGACAAATAGGGTCCTCTTGTCAAAGTTCTTTATCTAAATGGGTTTCGGTAGTCTTCTAATAGATTACTGGGGAGGACCATTACTCTATCTTTTACGTACAGTGAGTGTCGTTACGATGGACCCTTATGTAAAAGATCAGAAATTATAACACTAATATTTTTACGTTTTATATGAACTACTATCGGACTTTCTGATCTAGGTGATATTATTGATATTCATTCCAGTTAATATATGGTGTGTATTCACCAATGACGAACCCTGTGTCACGTAATTAAATTTATAGTGGGAACATGTCAACGAGTTTTTCGACTGTTTTTAAGGTCCTTTGAGAAGAGGTCCTACGGTCCGTGTCCGTCATTACAAAAACCACATAAGAGATGGTCATGCTACCGTAGACCTTATGACGGTATCTGTTACCGGGCTCTCTCGAGACAGTCACACTGGTCCCAATGTTACGATGTCCTGCTTCTCAACAGTCTTTAGGATTAAAGACTGTTGGAGAACATGACAACCACCCTTACATTTAACTATGTTGGTGCCACCTCTCGTCATACCTCCTCCAAGGAATTGTCTTTTTTATCTCGATGGTATACTGGGTCGTTAGGGTGCTGACCGACACGTGAAACTCTTTAGGTATTAAGTTTTTCTCTGTACACGGGACCACAAGTGGCAGAGTGGTAAATGTTATCGGTCCTGTACCTTCGTTGGACTTACAGGTAATTGTTCACTCACCTATTTCTTCTACACCATGAGTCCATGTCACTTTATAATGACACTATTCTTCCTTACTTTGACCCAGTGAAAATCACTCCACGTACTTGAATCTCAGACAGTGTGACTCACTTCATTCAGTCTCTGTCTTTTCGTTTATAACACGTAATTGAGTACGTGTACCTTAGATCTTTTTGACATGTCTACTCGGATGAACGTCCCGTTCTTACCTCTGTGTCTCCATCTGGTACCTGCACTCCTGTGTCGTCCCCTTCCTCCCCCCATTCAACTTTCTCATCGCGACTGTATAAATGTCAGGACAGACCTTGCGTCTACCGATCACCCTTCGCCGACGTCTCGGGTCCCTCGAGTCGAACCGAGACACTACCTCCCTACCCTTCCTCCCTCCAAGTCGTTCCGCCCCTATGTACATTTGCATATCGACTAAGTGCGAAACGTGTGGTCTTTGATTATGTTGCAACACTTCGGTAACAGTAGGTTGAATTTTTGTAAATTACAAATTATAATTACCCTTTTTTTTCCTTTAACCCTACCAAGTGGACTATCTATTTGTCCTCTCACTTTCTTTACGGGATTGTGGACGTCTTAACGGGATCACTAGGGCACCGGGGTAGACCTACACCTGGTCGGGCTCGGTGCACGTGTCCACAAAATCATAGACGTCCCTCTGTGGAGAGGTCGTAGCGAGGCACAAGACGGACCTGTGGGTGGTCGGAGTCATTCGATTAGACAAAGGGTTCCTCGATGGTAGAGTCCGTGACACACGAGTTCCGGAACGTAGATATCCTCGGGGAGTCGATACAGACACACAGTAACGGTCGGAGCCGAGTGGATTGGGGGTCTCAAAAAAGGACGGAAGGGCTACGTTTACGGACATGTGGGGGGTTTTACCTGTGACTGAGGGAGATAAGCACCTGGGTTCGTCGGACGAGAACAAACCAACCCCTGACCCCTAACTTGAAGGTCAACAAGTTCAACCTAAATCTCTTCCGTCTCCTTGGTATCTAGTTTAACGGTTGTAGACAACCTAGTAACTTTTTCGTTCTCTCAAGGTCTTTTTGTAGATGAAGACGAAATAACTGATGTGGTTTCGGAAATTGACACACCTAGTGTTATTTGATACCTTTTAAGTAGTTCTTTACCCTTATGGTCTGGTGGACTGGACGGAGGACTCTTTAGACATACGTCCAGTCCTTCGTTGTCAATCTTGACCTGCACCTTGTTGACTCACCAAGGTTTAGCCTTTTCCTCATGAAGTTCGGACATATTACAATGGGACGAATAAATTAAATATACGTCTCATATAGTACACTTTACGGCCCGAGTACTTCGTGTTCGACCTTAGTTCTAACGACCCTCTTTATAGTTATTGGAGTCTATGCGTCTACTGTGGTGGGAATACCGTCTTTCACTTCTCCTTGATTTTTCGGAGAACTACTTTCACTTTCTCCTCTCACTTTTCCAACCGAATGTTAAATTGTAAGTCTTTTGCTTCTAGTACCGTAGACCAGGGTAGTAAAGTACCGTTTATCTACCCCTTTGTTACCTTTGTCGTTCTCTAAAAATAAAGCCCCCCCCGAGGTTTTAGTGACATCTACCACTGACGTCGGTACCTTAATTTTCTGAGAGTGAGGAACCTTCCTTTCAATACTGGTTTGATCTGTGGTATAATTTTTCGTCTCTGTAATAAAACGGTTGTTTCGAGGTAGATCAGTTTCGATACCAAAAAGGTCATCAGTATATACCTACACTCTCAACCTGATATTTCTTTTGTTCGTGGTTTCTTAACTACGAAAGCTTGACACCACAACCTTTTCTGAGAACTCTCAGGAAACCTGTCGTTCCTCTAGATTGGTCAGGTAGGATTTCCTTTAGTCAGGACTTACAAGTAACCTTCCTGACTACGATTTCGACTTTGAAGTTATGAAACTGGTGGATTACGTTTCTTGACTGAGTAAACTTTTCTAGGACTACGACCCTTTCTAACATCCGTTCTCCTCTTCCCCTGTTGTCTCCTACTCTACCACCCTACCGTAGTGGCTGAGTCACCTGCTCAAACTCATTCGAGGCCTTCAACCACTACCTGTCCCTACGGACCACACGACGTCAGGTACCCCGGCGTTTCTTAACCTGTACTGACTCGTTGACTTGACCCATAGTGGATCCCACAAGACATTCGGTCTCACGAAGAGACGGTGAGTGACCCGATGTTGGTGTGGAAGAGGTTGCTCTAACCTTGGAGAAAGTTCGATCACGAAGAACCCCATGAGATATCGTCACGGTCCCATGGAAATCCCAAAATAAAGGAAAAATTTTGAAAAGTGAAATATAACCTCATATCGACTAGGAAGTTACTTTCCTGACAACGACTTCGACTTCGAAGTTAGGAAACCGATGGACTCCGTTTCTCGGTTGAGACTTTATTTGTGACCACGACCCTTTCTAACTTTCGTTTTCCTCTTTCCTCACGGTCTCCTATTCCACCAATCTATCGTAGTGACTGAGTCACTTGTAGTTAAACTCGTTTGAGGTCCTCTATCACCTCCTGTCTCCTCGGACCGTACGATATCAGGTACCCCGACGTTTCTCAGTCTGTGTGGAATCGTCGACTTGTTGTAAGTGCATCAACTAGTTGTTACAACACTATCAAAGTCCACATGTCGTTTCACTAAGTCGATATGTACACAGATAAGATAAAGTCAATATGTACTTAGATAAGAAAAAGTTTAAGAAAAGGGTAAATACAATAATGTACTATAACTCGTCTCAAGGGACATGATATGTGATCCAGGAACAGTCAATAAGTAAG
This sequence comes from Capra ibex, assembly GCA_006410555.1. Lineage (NCBI taxonomy): Eukaryota > Metazoa > Chordata > Mammalia > Artiodactyla > Bovidae > Capra > Capra ibex. Next base: position 14,797,413 of record SJYO01014747.1, read on the forward strand.
GTGTATCGTCACACACGTACAGGTAGAGTTTGAGGGATCCTAAAAGATAGAAAAAACAAAGAGGAGTAGTATTGAATTACTAATTAAGACAAATGTGAAGGAGACAGGTTTAATGAAGTATCACAAACAGAAACCCACCCTGGGTGTGACTATGTGGGAAGATGACGTTTTGAAGATTGGGTCTTTAATACAGTCAAGTATTTTTACTTACAACTAAAGTAAACAAACCAATTGTTCTTGTTTTGGTTTTAACACATGTCTAAGATCTTTGACAGGGTGTAAAGGGTTCCACCGACGAGAGTTTCCATCTAACGAGACTACTCCGAACTTAATTTCGTTCACAGTCGAAGGAAAAGAAGGAAAAGGATCTTTACGTGTGAGAAAGGTCTGTCCTTTATCGGGGAACAAAGTTGTTTGATGCACCTAGACATTGTGTCAAATGATACACTCTCGTACTCCTCGTAGTACGAGGAGAGTCATCTCCTCTTAATGAAAGGACAGAGACGTCGTACTTACAATTTAGGGTAGGGGTAGCAAGAGGTTGTGACACACACACACACAGACACACACACTACCTCAATGTTGACGTGTCACAAATGATACACGATCCGTGAAAAAATTTGTAGAAATATAGGATTGAGTAAATTAGGATCAGTGGAGTAATCCATCCATGATAATTAGGAGGGTAAATGTCTACCTTTAACACCGGTTGTCTCGAATCAATTACACGAGTTCCAACACTACGGTGAACTACAAACAGGCAAGTGGACGCGGTAAGAAGTTCAACCGAAATAAGTATGGAGTTTATTCCCTGTCATCCTTCGATTACTCGGTCACCGGGGTCCCTTCGTCGAGAAGTAATATGTACTAATTCTACCCTTTTACATGTAGTATTTGTTCCACGCAAGACAAAAAAGTAAACGAAAATGGGAGTACACAACCCTCTTACTTATAATTCTGGTTTGATACAAGAAGGAAAGGGAGGGGGATAGAATCTATGGGTCTTAGAGTCAGGTGTCCTTTCGGACATTCTCTGGTTCTTCTGGGGTCGGTCTCCCTTCCAATAGTCTTGTAAGTGTAAGTACCCATGAATCCTAGTATTATCTACCTTGGTCCCCTGGTCCTCATGCTACCGAAATAATAAGTCGTTTTGATCTTATTAACACTCTTATTTTCTCATACGACAATTATTAGTGTGACCGTACCTAGTACATTTAGTCTTACCATGACCCGTGTGGATCCATGCATCATTGAGAAAATCGTCATCTTCCTTTCTGGTGGTCTTAGGTCCGTACCTTAGTTTACCGGTAAATTGACCTCTTTAAATTACTTCTCCGACAACCGACTCTATGCTTGTCTTTACACTCTTGGTCGTTCCTACAACTAATGGTTCCCCAATCGTTTCAGTCTTCCTTAGTGGTTGGGAACTGGTAGTACTCGACCTCGGTGTCTTCTCCATGACGGGTGTCTCGTCCCCGAATTTCTTTACGTCGGTAATGGTCTTAACCTTCTTCGACCCTTTTATGGTCGGAGAGAGAGGAGGACGAAGGACTAGAGGACGATGTCGATGAAAGGGTGACCAAAACTAGTCACGCTTAAGTCTACTGGTTATCGGAGAATTACCAGGTTACACGTTCCTTCGATCTGAGAGTTCTGTACCTCTTAGAGTCTCTTGCCTAGACTCTAGTTTGTCAGTAAAAACACCGATTAAAATATTCGGACGAAAGGACAAGACGTAGTCAATGGTGTTCTTCAATTTCTGAGAGAGGACAATAGACAGACATTTCGAGACGTGTACTGGATTAGACTGGTGCAACGGTGGGAGTTGAGGACGGAGGGAAAGAGACACGAAAACCTTGAGTTCCTTCGGTAATCGTTTCAGAAAAAGGTAGAGATCGAAGAGGAGAGTGTCACGGGAAACGTGTGTACTTTACTGTTAAATACCTGAGACTAAAAAATTTCTGGAGGTGAATGGGGTATAGGGAGAAATCGCTGACGTAGGTACAGATACGAGAAAAACGTCCTACTTTTCTTTCGTTTTCACTTTCAGTGAGTCAGTATAGACTGAGACACTGTGTACCCCAGGTACCTTAAGAGGTCCGGTCTTATGACCTCACCCATCGGCAAAGGAAGAGGTCCCCTAGAAGGGTTGGGTCCCTACCTTAAGTCCAGAGGGTGTAACGTCCGTCTGAGAAATGGTCGACTCGGTGGTCTCTTCGAAAATGTCCTATTTATATCAGTTTATTTCAGTGACGTAAAGGGAAGGAGGAAAGGAGAGGACTGGGGTGACAGTAAGACTAAAAGTAGAAAAATGGTGGTGACTTTATCGAGGACAGTTCCTATAGTTCATAGAGGGGTGGAGGTTTAGGTTGTCCTTTAAGAGTTGTGCGTAGAGTGAAACAAGTAGTTACAAAGTTCATCAACCAACGTGGAAGGAAGAACCTCCTGTAAGAAAAAGACAACCTCATATTGACGAAATGCTACAACACAATCAAAGACGACATGTTGCTTCACTTAGTCGATACACACATGTATATAGAGGAGGGAGAGTCTAGAGGGAGGGAGGGTGGGGTAGGGTCGGGAGATCCAGTAGTATCTCGTCGTTCGACTCGAAGGGTGATCCATCGATGGACTGTGTGCCATCATATGTATACAGTTACGATGAGAGGGTTGAGTAGGGTGGGAGGGGAAAAGGAACGACACAGGTGTTCAAACAGGAGATGTACACATAGAAATAAGGACGGGACCTTTATCCAAATAGAAATGGTAGAAAGATCTAAGGTTTATGTACACAATTATATACCATAAACAAGAAGAAGACTGAATGAAGTAAGAAATACTGTCTGACATCCAGGCAGGTTTAGAGATGGTTATTGGGTTAAAGTAAGAAAAGATACTGACTCATTACAAGGTAACATATATACACGGTGTGGGAAAAAATAGAGAAGAATATGAATCAAAAGTCCGAAGGGACCACCGAGTCACCACTTCTTAGGTGGACGTTACATCCTCTGCGTCCTCAACGTCCAAGTTATGGACCCAGTCTTTCTAGGGGACCTTCTCCCACACTTTTGGGTGAGGTTACAAGAACGGACCTTTTAGGGTGCCTGTCTCCTCGGATAACACGACGTCAGATACCTCAGAGTTTCTCAGTCTGTGCTGACTCGTTGACCCGTCTATTACTTACATTGTCCATCCTTCCGGTCTCCTGGGGTTCGTAGTCCTCCTTTATTTAACGTTCACCGTCTGCACAAAACAATCAAACAAAAAATAAAGGGGGACGAAACCGGTGGAGTACGCTTCTCAACTGAGTAACCTTTTCTGAGACTACGACCCTCCCTAACCCCCGTCCTTTTCTTCCCCTGTTGGCTCCTACTCTACCGACCTACCGTAGCGACTGAGCTACCTGCACTCAGACTCACTTGAGGCCCTCAACCACTACCTGTCCCTCCGGACCGCACGACGCTAAGTACCCCAGCGTTTCTCAGTCTGTGCTGACTCGCTGACTTGACTTGACTTGCCTATGAACAACTGGAGACTGGAAGGATGGACGATGGGAGAGTCATGAATCAAAAGTGTGGAGTCCCCAGTTAGGAGTAATTAGTCAGTCACCATGGGTAAGAGAGGATAGAGGTTTACAACCTTTAAAGGTCCAGAGTGAGGAACCTGATGTAAGGAGATAGTTTTAGGTAAAGAATCACTCTAAAAGACTAGTGTACTAACATTTATGGTAAATACGGGACTATTGATTGATGGTTTAAATATAGTGGTCGGATTAATAGAGGATGTTTCGATATGACAATACAAGTCGACGGACATATTACGACGAACAGATTATATATAATTCTTTAAACTTTGTATCGGACGTACTTTATATTAAGGACTGTTAAGATTAATAGGGGGTCTGGACGAGGTGAATCGTAGAGTAAGTAACGTCAGACACCTTTGAGGTAAGAGTGTCAACGAGTCCTACTTTTCAGGGGTAACTGTGGTAAAAAGAGAAGAACTTATAGGTTAGGTAGTCATTCACAACACAAGTCAAGTCAAGTCAGAGAGTCAGCACAAACTGAGAAACTCTGGGGTACCTGACGGCGTGTAGTCCGAAGGGACAGGTAGTGGTTGAGGGCCTCGAACGAGTTTGAGTACAGGTAGCTCAGTCACTACGGTAGGTCGGTAGAGTAGGAGACAACAGGGGAAGAGGAGGACGGAAGTTAGAAAGGGTCGTAGTCCCAGAAAGGGTTGGTCAGTCAAGAAACATAGTCCACCGGCTTCACAACCTCAAAGTCGAAATCGTAGTCAGGAAGGTTACTTATAAATCCTGACTAAAGGAAATCTTAAGTGACTAACCTAGAGGAACGTCAGGTTCCCTGAGAGTTCTCAGAAGAGGTTGTGGTGTCAAATTTTCGTAGTTAAGAAGTCACGAGTCGAAAGAAATATCAAGTTGAGAGTGTAGGTATGTACTGGTGACCTTTTTGGTATTGAAACTGACCTACCTGGAAACAGTCGTTTCATTACAGAGACGAAAAATTGTATGACAGATCCAACCAGTATCGAAAAGAAGGTTCCTCGTTCACAGAAAATTAAGGTACCGACGTCGGTGGTAGACGTCACTAAAACCTCGGGTTCTTTTATTTAAAAGAGTGACAAAGGTAACAAAGGGGTAGATAAACGGTACTTCACTACCATGGTCTACGGTACTAGAAGCAAAAGACTTACAACTCAAAATTCGGTTGAAAAAGTGAGAGGAGAGAGTCAAAGTAGCTCTCCGAGAAATCAAGAAGAAACGAAAGACGGTAGTCACAACACAGTAGACGTATAGACTCTAATAACGATAAAGAGGGTCGTTAGAACTAAGGTCGAACACGAAGTAGGTCGGACCGTAAAGCGTTCTACATGAGACGTATCTTCAATTTATTCGTCCCACTGTTATATGTCGGACATGGGTTTTAAACTGGTGATTAGTGATGAGGTCCGAGATTCCAGAAGTATGTTTGGAGATGAGGACCTAGGTAAAGACCTAGTGACTTTTGTAGAGGATTAACCTGAAGGACAAGAAATAGAAAGAGGACGAAAAGGATTCGGTCGTCACTTTTCCACACAGTGGTACTTTGACTCGGTAAAGGGTGGAGTGAGTCCGATACTCCCTTTCAGATATATTCTAAATTAATACCAAAAAGACCTTAGGGTAGAGGAAGAGAAAGAGTGACTTGAGGTCAGTATGAGAAAAAAACGACTATGAATTCGTAACGTACGAACGGTGAAGAGGGACCCTGTAAGTAGGTACCTATCGACGTACTGGCTATGCAAACAAATAATTAGGAGAGCGTAAGGGAGGATCCCGAAGAGTCCACCGAGCTCACCATTTCTTAGACGGACGGTTACATCCTCTACGTTCTCTGTGTTCAAACTAGGAACCCAACTCTTCTAAGGGACCTCTTCCTTTACCGTTGTACGAGGTCATAAGAACGACCCTTTAGGGTACCTGTCTTCTCGGACCCTCCGATGTCAGGTACCCCAGAGTTTCTCAGTCTGTACTGACTTACTAACTAGTGGAAGGGAGGATATAGTAGTGTGTCACTGTATGAGATAAAATATATAACAGACGGATCGTAGACGGGGAAGGCGATCTTATATCGGAGGAACTACCGTCACCTGTTAGTTGTTTACTTGAAACCTTTTATCTCTTAGCTTTTACGAATTTCTCTTGGTGTCGTAAACATACGGTTCTAAGGGAGAAAAAGAGAGAAAGTGACGGTCATTCGGTCTCTGAGTTTGTCTTGGACTATTGTGTAGAAACTCTGACACTGATGGAGTAGTAATGGTACAACGGAACCGCTTTTCGTGGAAACCTCTGAGACACCCCTCTTTGCTAATGACTACGTCTCAGGGAAAGTTTCCCAAAGTCTCGTTACTCAGGTGGACTATTCCGAGACGATGACGATGATTCAGCACAGTCAGCACAGACTGAGACACGCTGGGGTATCTGCCGTCGGGTGGTCCGAGGGGGTAGGGACCCTAAGAGGTCCGTTCTTGTGACCTCACCCAACGGTAAAGGAAGAGGTCACGTACTTTGACTTTTCACTTTCACTTCAACGAGTCAGTACAGACTGAGAATCGTTGGAGTACCTGACGTCGGGTGGTCCGAGGAGGTAGGTACCCTCAAAGGTCCGTTCTCATGACCTCACCCCACGGTAGCGGAAGAGACTTATTCCGAGATTTAGACAAATTTTGTTTAAGGTGATACGTGGATAAGATACGTCGACTCGTACCGACCCCTTTAATTTTTTTACAGTGTGACTGGTACGTTGGAGTATACACACGAGGAAGTTAGACTTTCCTTGGGTCTCCAGTCAAGACCACTAGTCTCTTCCTTCTTACAAACTTTGTCTTGGACTCAATACTGTTCTTAGGTCGACACGGCTCAAGGTTCCCTATCGTGAGTCCGTCTTCCTCGTCACGCTTGTCTCTGGGACTCCAATCTTGTTCGAGTCACCTAAGGTACCTCGTTTACCTTGTACACCGATGTGAAGTCACTGGAAGTCACATACAGTCACATCGGGAGAAGTCTCCCGACGTCTCTACCCTCCCTGACAGTAACCGATTTAGTGGGCGTACCTAACCTTTTAGTAACCTCCTAAAACTCGTTCCCTCCCTACCTCAAGATGAAAGGACAACGGTATATTGTTTGTAGGGGATTTACATCAAAGAACTGTGTCACTGTCATAGACAAAACGAGTCTCTGGGCGGTATCCCCGTCCCGAACCACTTAGTCGAGTAGAGACGGGTCGACCCCGTTGTTATTCCGACCCTTACCGTCAGTACACTTTCGAGTGAGGGAGCGTACAGATCACCCCTCACAGCCGAAATGTTCCGTGGGAGCCGACCTGACGTGGTTCGGGAAGGTATACGGAAGGACCGAAGGAGTGTTCTACCACCGACCTAAGGGTTCCGTTCGCAAAGTTCTCTCTCTCGGACCACCATCGAACATAGTTGAAATAATTGAATCACAACTTTCAGACGACACAAAATAAGCACCTCAGGTAGGGTTTCGGACGAGTCACAGTTCTCCTCCCTTATATCTTGGAACATCACTACCACCCCAGAGTCATAATGGAACATTCTTGTACACCTTGTTCTGGTTAACCACGTCAGTAGAAATCTTTTATTTAAGACAGGGGGTTTCATACACTTAATACACGAACTTTCCTGTGAGACCAACGAAACTTCTTTTATTTAATATCCCCCTGTCCCCATCTTTACTTCGGATCTGACCACCGGGTTTGTCCGAACACCTCTCTACGACCATAGAATCTGATACTATTTCCCTCACATAAAATTTTCATCCTTCTTAAGTTCTGAATCCCCGGTTTAAAGTCAATGAAGTTTCTGGATTTACCGAGATTTCTGTTTCCTCTTACTCGTTCTTGTGAAGAGAGTGGAAGTTTCCATGGACCGGGAGTTCCCTTCGTTGTACAAATATAAAGGAGGGAGAAGGTTACAGACCCCGAGTGATAACCTCCAATGGATTCTCACTAGACAACAAAACCAATATAATAGTAGTAATACAATTCGTGAACATAAACCTTACATATAAAACCGTCTTGTCTTAACGAGACGATTTATTTCTTGGTGCTATCTCGTCGTCTCTCGTGGAATGGAACCACTACCTTCTTTTTAGACCTTTTGATAAGAGACGAGGAGGTCTGGCGGACACCCGTCGGACAAAACCCATCTGTATCTGACCCCAGTTGTGTCATGTGAACTGGGGGAGGAACCTTCCACACGGTCATGGGTCAGGAGAGGTCAATATTACCCCGATACAAGAAACTGTACCTCTTCCTTTACCGTTGGGTGAGGTCATAAGAACGGACCTCTTAGGTCACCTGTCTCCTCAGACCCACAAGGTACCCCCACGTCTAAGTCTATGTTGAATCTTCGACTCATATAAGAAACTATTCGTTCAGTAGTCCTGAATCCCTTTGGTCTCGTGGATGAAGATATCCTGATACGTATAGTCATTCTACTCTCAGGTAGAAGAAGGAACCCAAGGTGCAAGGTCTGAACAGTGTCATCTCAGGGGAGTAGGGTCGAAACTTAGTGCCTTCACTCCTTTTTCTTGATCGTAACTTTAGTCTGTCGTGATCCGAGTTCGAGATCGAAGTGGTGAATCCAACAAATCGGAACCTTTTCGGTAAACCCAGACGAAGGAAAAGGTGTTTTACTACTGTGATTAAGATAGAGTTCCCCCAATGACATTTCTAATTTACTTTGTGGTTTTCTCATCGGTCGTCTTAGACTACGTGTGATTCAGGAGTTATTTAACGTCACTACTGAGTGTATACTTTCGTCTTCCTACGGTGTTATAAATCTTTCGGTAAGGTTTTAAAGGGTGTCTATCGTGGTGTGTACGTCTGACAACGTCCTTTTGACTGTGACGAACGATCGACGCCAGTCCATTGTAGAAAAGTACCGAGTCACTAAATTGTAAATCTTCTACCTTGAAAGTGTCGTGCTCGTTCAACTTTTGATTCATTTTGGGGTCTCTCGTAAATCCGTGTTTGGTTGAATCTACTTGCACCTAAAGATTGAACCGGACGATCGACCTACCAAAAATGTAAGACGCCCTCTTTTAGATACGATAGGGTTTTCAACAACATTTAAGTGGTCACGATATACGTACAGTTTTTAAGTCCCTCTCTAATCGAAACTTTTCGACTACAAAAACATGTATTGTGGTTTCGGACCTCATTTACCCACACACTCTTTGTGAAACTCTCAAAATTCTCCCGATTACTCTCCTCGATAATGAATCTGGACTCGAAGATCCACTGGGACCCACCTACCACCCCGTAGATCCAGAAAACGTGTTTTCGTTCAAAAGTCTACAACCTTTACGAAACAAAAACAACGAGTCAACGAGTCAGTACAGGTCGAGAAACACTAAGGCACCTGACGTCGTGCGGTCCGAAGGGACAGGAAGTCATAGAGGGTCAAACAAGTGTGAGTACAGGTAACTCAAACACTATGAGATACTGTTAGAATAGGAGACGATGGGGGATTAGGGAAACTGAAGTTAGAAAGGTTCGTAGTCCCAGAAAAGGTTACTCAGTAGAGAAGTGTAGTCCACCGGTTTCATAACTTGAAGTTGAAGTCGTAGTCTTGGTTACTTGTAAGTCCCAACTAAGGAGACCAACCTAGAGGAACGTCAGGTTCCCTGAGAGTTCTCAGAAGAAGTCGTGGTGTCAAACTTTCGTAGGCAAAAAGTCTCGAGTCGGAAGGAATACCACGTTGAGAGTGTAAGAATGTGCTGAGGACCTTTTTGGTATCGAAACTGATATACTTGAAAACAGCCGTTGTACTGTCGAGACGAAAAACCTTTACGGATCTAGTAACAAAAATAATACAAGTAAAGGGAAAGTCGATTAGTAGATCATAGTCTCTCGAGTCACGTAGGATTGTTACTTAAGATTGATCACATAGTTTTAATCAGAAAGTAATCCTCGGAGACGACTATACTCCGAAAGAAAGGTCCCAGTGGACATCGATGAAAAATGACTCATGGTTTTTTACGGTTCTCTAAAATATATGTGTCAGAGTCAAATAAGATCGTTGGTCTTAGTAAACAAGTAGGTGAATGGTTTATAATTGACTGACGCAGTCTCAGTAACTACAGTCGTATGATAAGACGTTTACTCCGTAAGTCCAAAGTCTCTTCCATCCACTACACGGCTTTCAGTGTTTCCGCCAGTCATCCTCTCGGTTTATACTTACTTGGGTGAAGGGTACTACAGGGGTGATTCGGTATGAAGAGCCCTCACAGTTGTGCCACGCTCCTTCTTTCGATCTGACCTGAGACGCCTAGATCCATGGTGCACACGAGTCAGCACGGACTGGGAAAACACTGGGTGCCTGACATCGAGTGATCCGAGGAGACAGGTAACTTAGAGGGTCTACTCTTATGACCTCAACCCATCGGTAAAGAATTAGGTCTCCTAGAAGGACTGGGTCCCTAGCTTGGGTGTAGGGGACGGACTCAGAGGACGTAGCCGTCCGTCCGTGAAGTGGTGAACTTGGTGGACCCTTCTGGGTTCATGGTGAATGACTGTTCAATAACCAATTGTACTGGAACCTGTTCAGGAAATTAGAGAATCCAAGGAAAGGAATAGAAGTATTGTTCAACACTTATAGAAAAATTGGGTGGAAAACCACAAAGACACTCTTAATTTACGACATTTCAGTATTACGTCTCTTTAGAGTGTTTGTATTACAACCCAGTTCCTTCCGTCTACCTCTTACACGCAGGACGTACTAAAGTAAATCCTAAACTTTTGTACGGTCTACTTATTCTTCACACCAACGGTAAATGGAAGTCTCCCTTCTTCCTTCAACACTAATTCTCTCCCTAAACCTCCCAAAGACCCTAAGACTCTTACAAGACACAAGTTAAAAATTTTTAAGTTAAAAACTTTTGAGTATCTTCATCCATTTTGATGAAACTTTTTCTCATATGAGTTTATATTCCATCGCAAGACTTGTCTCAAAGTCGAAAGGTGAGGGGCGATTGGGACTGTGACGGGTCCACACCGAAGGGGGATGTCACTAGACGGACCTGGAGGAATGGAGAGACCCTTCTTTGATCAGGACCTCTTTTCGATCCCCGTCTCTACCCTGGACTCACCAGAAGGTTTCTGGGGGTCCAGGGACCCGAACATAGAGATTCCGTCTGAAGCCAAGAGAAATTCTTGTAGGAACTACTTCAGTAGGTCCGGGTTGAGTTTACGAAGGTCACTACCCCTTGGGTGATGAAACGTTTTAATGAGACCGGATTCATATTCGAACGCACAAGTCAACGAAGGTCGAGAAAGGTTGGGGTACTTGACATTGGGCGGGCCGAGGAGACAGGTACCTTAAAGGGTCCGTTCTTCTGACTTCACCCAACCGTAAAGGAAGAGGTCCACTAGAAGGACTGGGTCCCCAGTTTGGACGACGGGTCATAGTTTAGAAAAGGTCTATTTCTCTTATAGTATTCTGTAGGGAATATACGTCTGAGATTTACCTTTACTATGTTTACTTGAATGAACGTTTTCTGTTTGTCTGAGTGTCTGAATCCCTTCCTTAAATACCAACGGATACCCCCTTCCTAACCCCTCTTTCCTATCAATCCCTCAAACCCTACCTGTACATGTGTGACGACATAATTTTTACCTATTGGTTGTTTCTGGACGACATACTGTGTCCTTTGAGACGAGTCACAATACACCGTCGGACCTACCCTCCCCTCAAACTCCTCTAACCTCTGTACAAATACAAACCGACTCAGGGAAACAACAGGTAGACTTAGATAGTGTGGTAACAATTAGTGGGTATAAGGTTATACTTTTTTTTCAATTTTAGAAAGGTAAGAGGAGTTCGTCAAAGGTTTGGTGTGAAACGGGTCTGGAGGAAGTTCACTTAAAAGTGACTAGAGAAGAGAATGGGTTGTAAAGATAGTTATATTAAAGAGTTTTAAAGTATTAAAAGACCCAAGAGTTTTAAAAAAGATGAAACTAATAATTCGTACAACGAATACTCTTTTAGGAAAACATTTTCTTTCATCATGATCAGACATTTTATTTAATCCTGAAATTACCTTCCTTGTAAGGATCCAAAATAACAGTCTTTTACAAGGAAGAGTATCTGTGTACCCACACGTAAGTCAACAGTCGTTATTCTTTCTGAGACGAACTTTTAAAATTCTTTTCTAAAAAAGTAAGAACACGTCTTTAAAATAAGATGTTTGAGGACATAAAAGACTACGAATTAAAAAATAACCGTGTATCGACTGAATGTCACAACAAAACGAAAGACAACATATCATTTCACTCAGTCAACACATATAGAAGTGAGAAAGGGACACATCCGGTAGCGTCTCATAAATCATCTCAAGGGGCGCAATACGTCATCCAAGAATAATGAACAGATACAATACACATCGTCTCACATATTACGTTAAGATTAGAGGGTGAAATAGGGGGAGGCAGGGGTGAACGGGGGACCATTAGTATTCAAACAAAAGATGTAGCCACTGAGGCAAAGACAAAACATTCATCCAAGCAAACAAAAAAAAAAAAAAAAATTCTAAGGTGTACATTCGTTACAGAACACTACAAACAGAAAGAGACGGACTGAACGAAGTGACTCACACTGTCAGAGATCCAAGTCGGTGCAGTGACGTTTACCGTGACAAAGTGGGAAAGAATACCGGCTCTTCATAAGGCAATATATATGTATGACGGAGAAGAAGTCAGTGAGGACAGATCTTCCTGTGAATCCAACGAAGGTACAGGACGACGTTATTCGTAACCCCCCTTTCTGAAAACTCTTTAAAACTTACCTTCTCGACTCGTTTTTAAGTAAACTTCCACTAGACCCTCTTAACACTGGTGGATTGACCTTGTTAAGGCAAAGATTGGAGGCTAGGCCGAGAGAAGAGTGGAGGGTTCACAGGGGTGAACCTTTCGTTTAATGTACCGGTGGGAGGGACGTTAGAGTGACCGGTTTATTTTAGTACTAATTATAGAATAATATTTAGGTAAGGTCAGTAAAAAATATGGATAAAATGTAGAACCTAGAGTTAGATGTATATTTTAAACTATGAAAATGTGAAATGTGATTTTGGATCCGTAAAATATTATAATAAGTTTTATAAAATGTCTATAAAACTCACCGATGTAAAAAAATAAGGTTACATTAACTATATTCGGAATAAAAACCTTGGTCATACAAAGGTTTAAAATTATAATGTTTGTCGTAACGTTACTTTTAGAAACCGTCTTTTGACACGGAAGTAAAGTCTAGTAAAGGTAGTCATCTTAGGGTCTTTGTTGTAAAACCTCCACTCCTAATGTTTATAGTGTTCATAAAATTTCCGAGAGTGTAAGAGGGGAAAGGAGACGTCTTCTGAGGTTGGTGAGACAATAAGGAAGGTCGACACGACTCACACAGAACCAGGGACGTGAATTAGAGGTCATAGTTTGTGAGTAAACAATGTCAAGATAATTAGACCGTCCAATTTTTATCACAGAGCAACAATATACTTAAAGATAAAGTAACTATTACTCACTCCAACTTTTTACAAGTTTACAAATAATCGGTGATTACACAGACACAAAATTTAACAGAAACAGGAAAAGGGAGACATAAATAACCTTTGAACTACCAAAAGAATAACGGAAAACCGTACTCGAGAAAAGAATAATTCATATAGTGGGAAACAGGACAAGTCTCGTTCGTAAAGGGGACCAAATAAACGACAATTCGTTAAAACCCTCTTTTACATTAAACATACCCTTTAGGGGTGACTAGAGAGGGAAACGATACAGACGGTGAGAAAAACTCTCGAACCCTTTAAGAGTGGAGTCAGAACACAGCTAAACTAGGGAAGAGAAAGGAGAAGGTGGAGGATAAAAGAGACTAAATATATGTAAATTTGTTCGAGTTAAGAAGAACCAGTCCGTGTGATATATGACGACCCCAAATTATCCTTCAAAATTAAATATAAAACAAAACAAGAAGACGGACCTTTAAGATAGCGACAATAACTAACAGGTAAAATTATTCCACGGAGACGAAGTTTCGTCAATATGTTTCCTGTGTTAACCTTTGTATTTATTACTTCTTATTCACGAATATGAGAGTGAAATGATAAGTGTATCTCCTTACGATTAAAAATAAGTTTGAACTCTATACGGGGTAAAAATCGGTCTATTTACAAGATTTTTTTTTTTGTTTGAGGAAGTTGACCCTATTACCATCTTCATTTAACTTCAAAACTTAATAATAATAAAAATAATAAACTTTCCGTCATAGACCGTATTTCTTTCATTGAGGATCAGGTTCCCAAAGAAACTCAACAATTGGTTTTTAAGTCACTGTTTCCGATGTCGTTAAAATGTTACGTTTTCCTTTACGGATCGTTTAAGAGGTCTGTTATCTGATAAATAGTGTCAAACGTCTCCACCTCGTTCACGTACTAAAAAACTAGGTCAACTGTGTAAGTTAATAGAAGATCTTGAAAGCTAGTGTCCTGAAGAGAGTCGGTAAATAACCCATGTTTTTATATTAGGAATTAATGTCTATAAAGTACACGGAATATAGTTTTCGGGGTTGTTAGGGAAGGACTCCGTAAGACAGAAGGTCTGTTTGACCCTCTTCTTTTATTTACGAACCGTTAGTTCAGAACGTTTCACTGGCACTCCCCGTCAGTTCCTCGACTGTCGACTTTCACGCCTCCTTTCTTTAGACATGTTACATGGGATCCCAACCCAAACGTCTCTTTTATTAAACAACATATAGTACCAAAGTGTCTACAGACCCTGACTTTCACTGAGACACTTGTAATTAAATTAGATAGATGGACGAAACTCGACATTGGTTATCTTAAAAGACTCAGATGTACGTATAGAATTTCTAGTTTTACATTATACCACCTTTTTAGTCTCCAATCCAAACTCCAATAAAGATGGTAAAGGATTATTGCAAAGGAACCCATTATTACACAAATTGGACTTGTTAGGACCTAAGAAAGGACTTATATAGTCCAATAATATGAATGGACCGACTCGAGAATACCACGGATTATCCTATCATAAACACTCTACTAGACAAGGAACAATAATTATTGTTATGTACAGTCAGTCGGGAGGAAGTGGGGAGGTATGGTTCTCTAATCCTCTCTGTTCAACAGTTAATTGAAGTTCCATAAAGGATAACTAACCGGAGGATTTCTACCCTTTGAAAGGAGTACGTGTGGAGTTTAAGAAGTGGAACATCGAACTCAGGAAAAGGAGACCAATTAATTGGTCACCTTAACATCTCGTCTCTACTAGTTTGAGTCCTTCTAGTAGAAGGTAGACTACACAGGTATCTGAACTCTCGACGGTAGGTACCCACCGACTCTCCGGAAAATGAGGAAGGACATCCGTGTTTTGTACTTTGCCCTAACGTTCTTCCGACTTGTCTGTTTACAGTGAGTCAGTACGGGTTGAGAGGACCCTGAGGTACCTGTCGTCGGGTGGTCCGAGGAGACAGGTACTCTAAAGGGTCCGTTCTTAGGACCTCGCCCAAGGGTAAAGGAAGAGGTCATAACGACTCATTATAGACTGTTTTTCAGAAAAAAAAAGGGAAACGTAGAGTAGAGATTGAGGGCCTGCAGATGGGGTACACGACGTCAAGATACTCAGATCGTCCCTTGAGGATTCTGTACTGTAGACCAAACTGTAACCTAACAAGAGAAATTCAACGGAGTGAGTAGTGACGTTCCCGGTTCCTTACTTAAAACACTCAAAAACGGAGGTAACAGGTACTTAATAAAACACTATCACTTGGACCGTAAACTGGACTCAGGAGGAAGATTACTTACAGTTCACTGTCACTTTCAACGAATCAACACAGGTTGAGAAACACTGGGGTACCTGATATGTCTGGTACCTTAAAAGGTCCGGTCTTATGACCTCACCCATCGGAAAAGGAAGCGGTCCCCTAGAAGGGTTGGGTCCCTAGTTTGGGTCCAGAGGGTGTAACGTCCGTCTAAGAAATGGTCGACTCGGTGTTCCCTTCGGGTTCTTATGACCTCACCCATCGGACAGGGAAAAGGTCACCCAGAAGGACTCGGTCCTTATCTTGGTTCCAGAGGACGTAACGTCCGCCTAAGAAATGATCGACTCGATACTCCCTTCGGTGCCTGATACTTTGATAATCAGTGAGTCAACATAGGTCGACCAACGTTGAGGTACCATCGCGTGGTCCAAGGAGAGGTATCTGAAGAGGTCCGTTCTTATGAACTCACCTGATATCCGGTGGTCCGGGGAGACAGGTCCCTTAAGAGGTCCGTTCTTATAACCTCACCCATCGGTAAAGGAAGACGTCCCTTAGAAGGACTGGGTCCCTAACTTGGGTACAGAGGACATGATGTCGGTCTAAGAAATGGTAGACTCGGTGGTCCTTCGGTTCGAGGTTCACTGGTACAATTTACGAAAAGACACAACGAACTTTACGTACTCTGATTAAACACATTTCCTTTTCAGGAAATTAAATATCTTTTATAAGTCCTTTCATCCCCCTTGAATTCTCTCGTAGAAAATAGAAAGTCTAATCCTTTTGATTCTGAGTCTCTACGGATTCCTCCGCGGTTTCGGTTCTTATATGTTCCATGTCGTTTCTTATTCAGTGAATACGAGTGTACAAATCAAACACAAAGATCTCTCGTATAATTTTTCGTCTCTGTAATGAAATGATTGTTTCCAGAAAGAACAGTTTCAATATCAAAAAGGTCATCAGTGTATACCTACACTCTCAACCTGATATTTCTTTCCACTCACGGTTTATTAACTACGAAAACTTGACACCACGACCTCTTCTGCGAGCTCCCAGGGAACCTGACGTTCCTCTAAGTTGGTCAGGTAGGATTTCCTTTAGTCAGGACTTATAAGTAACCTTCTTGACTACGATGTAGACTTTGAGGTTGCGAAACCGGTGGAGTACACTTCTTGACTGACTAACCTTTTCTGGGACTACGACCCTTTCCAACTTCCACCTCCTCTTCCCCTGTTGTCTCCTACTCTACGAACCCACTGGAGTAACTGAACTACCTGTACTCAAACTCGTTCGAGACCCTCAACCACTACCTGTCCCTTCGGACCACACGACGTCAGGTACCCCAACGTTTCTTAGTCTGTACTGACTTGCTGATTTGACTTGACTTGACTTGAATTAAACACAAACAGACAAGGGTCCGACTACGTTTCTTAAACTCGTTGAGTCCACAGAGACTTCAGTTGGAAATTTTGGTCTGTAGTTTCAGTGGTATACCAACCCTTTCGAAGTGTAATGAACCCTTTCGCCGATTCCATCTGGAATTGTGTCTTAACCGTTGGTTCGTTTTCGTCATCTTTCTTAGTTATTAATAAAAAGGTGGATGGGTAGTCGTCGTAATAGTAGTTAATGATATTATAATAATACTATCCCACTGTCATCTTTAATGAAAAGTAGTTTATAAGGAAAGAAAAGAATAGAATGACATCCACCTCTAATTAGATGGGGTAGCTACAATCCCAACGGTACACTGAACGACACTGGTTACCTTACAAAAATCCAGAAAACCTTTGTCTCTGGAATTTACACGAATACAGAAAACCGAATCGAACCATGAGTTCACTGCGTAATACTCTTTTGTACTGGGTCAATTGACAACTAAGAATCGGAACCGGGACCTTATTTGGGTGTTTCTTGTCTTGACTTGGGTTGGTCGTAGGATCTCGGTTCAGGTCAAACGGGTAAACCCGGGTATCATTACGTTAGTCGGACGTCTGAGAACTTGTTTTATTATTTACACTTAATAACACTCGGTGACTGAAACCTCCTTCAAACAATACGTTATGGGAACACCGTTAATTGTGATTATCTATATTGATCGGAAACTTATAAGTAATCTTTCTGACTACAAGTTCGACTTCGAGGTTATGAAACCGGTGAACTACGCTTCTCGGTCGAGTAATCTTTTTGGGACTACGACCAATTCTAACTTCCGTCCTCCTCTTCCCCTACTGTCTCCTGCCCTACCAACCTACCGTAGTGACTGAGTTGCCTGTACTCAAAGTCGTTTGAAGTCCTCTACCACTTCCTATCCCTTCGGACCTCATGACATCAAGTATCCGAGCGTTTCTCAGCCTGCACTGACTCACTGACTAATTGTTGTTTCGGAAACTTATACTTGATACGTTGTCTGTCTGAGACACAAGTCACGAAAATTAGTAGAGTAAAGTCAGACTATTATTGTGGTACTCCATACCGTACTAAATTGGAATATAATGGGATATAAGTGGCTTGTAATATAAACACTCTAAAGAGGTAGAATAACGAAATATCGTGAATTAAGAGTGTCTTTGTGGTTCTCCTCATACCTGACGATATTGTCTTACGGTATCTAACCTACCGAATTTGTTGTTTGTGAATAAAGAGAGTTAAGACCTCGGACCTTTCCCGTTCTAGGGTCACTGTTCTGTCCAGACTTAGGAGTACTATCGGGGAAAACCCGAAGGGGTCACCTAGTCGTTCTTTCTCTGACAGACGTTACGTCCTCTGTGTCTTCTACACCCAAGTTAAGGACCCAGTCCTTCCAGGGGACCTCCTCTCGTACCGTTGGACGGGGTCATAAGCACGACCCTTTTAGGGTACCTGTCTCCTCGGACCGTCCGATGTGAGTTATCTAAAAGTCATTCAACCTGTGTTGGCTTCGCTAACTCGTCCGTGCGAGTACCGTCTCATCTCCCTCAAAACCAGAGAAAGAGAAGAAGTTTCCCACGATTTAGGTAGTACACTCGAGATAGGAGTACCAGAGCAGATTTAGATTTTCTCTCTACAACGAATCAGTACAGGTAGAGAAACGCTAGGGTACCCGACATCGATGGTCCGAGGAGATAGGTACCCGAAAAGGTCCGTTCTTATGACCTCACCCAACGGTAAAGGAAGAGGTCCCCTAGAAAGACTGGGTCCCTAGCTTGGGTCCAGAGGGTGTAACGTCTGTCTACGAAATGGGAGACTCGGTGGTCCTCCTGATTAAGTAGATTTAGATTGATGGAGGGTCTCCGGAGTTGTAGTTTACGGTAGTAATCCCGAATCCCTAAGTTGTATACTTAAGACCCCTCAATTTTTGGAAGTCAGTAACCTTGACACTATCTTTTTGATGACGTCTGTCTTCTCTTGAGTTCCCGAGATAAAACTAAACGAATAAAATGTGCGTTCACCTTTATAATGTACCTCTGGACTTATGTCTTTAATTTTCTGTAAATGAGGAACCTTCTTTTCAATACTCGTTGGATCTATCATATAAGCTTTCGTCTCTGTAATGAAACGACTGATTCCAGGCAGATCAGTTCCGATACCAAGAAGGTCATCAGTACATGCCTACACTCTCAACCTGACACTTCTTCCGACTCACGGCTTCTTAACTACGAAAACTTGACACCACAACCTCTTCTGAGAACTCTCAGGAAACCTGACGTTCCTCTAGGTTGGTCAGGTAAGACTTCCTCTAGTCGGGACCCTAAAGAAACCTTCCTTACTACGATTTCGACTTTGAAGTCATGAAACCGGTGGAGTACCCTTCTCAACTGAGTAACCTTTTCTGAGACTACGACCCTCCCTAACCCCCGTCCTCCTCTTCCCCTGCTGGCTCCTACTGTACCGACCTACCGTAAGTGTCTGAGCTACCTACACTCAGACTCACTTGAGGCCCTCAACCACTACCTGTCCCTCCGGACCGCACGACACTAAGTACCCCAGCGTTTCTCAGTCTGTACTGACTCGCTGACTTGACTTGACTTATGTCTTCAGACCTCAAGTCTTCGATCTTTAAACCCTTAGTAGTCTTATAGATTGTCCCCTTATTTAATCGGGTTATAAACCTCCGACTTTATTCTTTTTCTCGAAATTTTTATCATCCGACTCTCCATTTGACTCACTCCAACTTCCTTTNTCGACTTTGAAGTCATGAAACCGGTGGAGTACCCTTCTCAACTGAGTAACCTTTTCTGAGACTACGACCCTCCCTAACCCCCGTCCTCCTCTTCCCCTGCTGGCTCCTACTCTACCGACCTACCGTAAGTGCCTGAGCTACCTACACTCAGACTCACTTAAGGCCCTCAACCACTACCTGTCCCTCCGGACCGCACGACACTAAGTACCCCAGCGTTTCTCAGTCTGTACTGACTCGTTGACTTGACTTGACTTATGTCTTCAGACCTCAAGTCTTCGATCTTTAAACCCTTAGTAGTCTTATAGATTGTTCCCTTATTTAATCGGGTTATAAACCTCCGACTTTATTCTTTTTCTCGAAATTTTTATCATCCGACTCTCCATTTGACTCACTCCAACTTCCTTTTCGTCCTCCGACTACAAAGTCTTCGGTTCCCTTCGCTTATAAGTTCTTCCTACCTCAGTAGGTGGAGGAACTCCAGTGCCACGAATCAACGAGTCAGCTCAAGCTGAGAGAACGTTGGGGTACCTGACATCGGGTGGTCCGAAGAGACAGGTACCCTAAGAGGTCTGTTCTTATGGACTCACCCAACGGTACGGGAGGAGGTCCGCTAATAGAAGGGTTGAGTCCTTGGTTTCAGTCCAGACCACGTAACGTCCACCTAA
Organism: Capra ibex; assembly: GCA_006410555.1. Classification (NCBI taxonomy): domain Eukaryota; kingdom Metazoa; phylum Chordata; class Mammalia; order Artiodactyla; family Bovidae; genus Capra; species Capra ibex. Next base: position 14,817,591 of record SJYO01014747.1, read on the forward strand.
GAAATGTCGGACTCGGTGGTCCCTCCGGGATTAGGTGGAGGAGATCACCAAGATTAGTCTGTTCTTACTTCTTCTGGAGTGTGACCGACGTCTAAATCGTTACACTAAAGTAACTACTGACAACACTTTTGAATAGAGGATCTCACCATTCCCCTTTTGCGTATTTCCCCCAACCAGGTTCTCTCGTACCCTCACCTCTCTCTTGACTTCTTAGAACATTATTTTACGTTTCGTTCCACCCCCAATCTTCTGAGTTCTCTTCCTCAGACAACTACAAAAACAGAATTTGTGCCCTCTATTTTACTGTAAAAGTACGACGGATTTTACTAGGTCTTCTCTCCTTTTTGGACTATTCCATTCTCTCTTTCCCACCCTAACTACCACTTTGATCACCAACACTTACAAGACCTCCTACCCTAGGTCCGAGCACACCAGCCAACCAGGACCTGGTCTTGTACCTATGTCCGTTAAGTACCATCGTCCTCCTCCGTCCGCCATAGTACGGTCTACCTCTATCCAATTCCGTAATTCTCTTACTCCTTCATGAGAAGGATCCCTAAGACAAACGAGTTGTTTTACTCCCGCTCAGTGACCAACTTCGACTACTATACCTGGGAATATAACGTTTGGACTCCTTTGTTATCTCATTCCTTAGTCGCCTTCCCTCTCCTAGTGTACCTTCACTGCCCTCGACTCGTTCGAACACTTGATCTGGGACCGGGTAGTTGGACCCACGCATGAAGAGAGTTTGGTACAAATCGAAAACGTATTGTCCGTCCCTTAACATAACTCAAAGTCACCCCGAAATGGTCCGTTCAAACTGTGTCCTACCTCCCCGTTCTCACAACTCAATTATTGGGTGGACTGTCTGAATACTCTACCTTCTTACTTTGTTAAAGCTTCGTAAAAATTGTCAGAAGAGGGTTCTTACAAAAGAAAAGATGAGTCTTATTTGACGTGACAGGATCTACATCTTCGTCGAATAAGTTCGGGTACTCATTAACAATGTAAAATGTTACGGTAATTATCGAACAGAAAAGTCTGTTTTACCGTATTTAGAGTGCAAATTAACGATTATTGGGTTAACATAGTTCCATTCATACAGAATATTGTTATATGTAATATCTACACGACGATTTATCGTCTTTTGGTCTCATTGACTTACTCGAGTAAATAGTTAGAAGTATTTTACGTTTCCAGGTTTAGTATCTGTTAGTTTATAGGAAGAGAGTTGAAGTTGAAGTGGTCGTCGAGAAAGAACGAGAGTTCCTATAAAGAAACTTTATTTATTCCAAGCTCACAAGAGAAAAGGAGGAAAGGACGGAAGGATGGGAAGACAGGGAGATAGAACGATGGAACGGGAAGAAGGCAAGGGAAGAAAAGGAAAGAAGAAAAGGAGAGAGGAAGGAAGGGAGAAAGGAAGAAAGGAGAAAGAAAGAATTATATGGCTACATTGCAAAATTTCTCCTTTTTTTTTTTTTGGGTTGAACATCTTAAATCGACGAGTACACACGATTTAGATGGTGGAAAGGAGTCGAAAAGTCTCGTAATAGACTAATATAGTAAAGTCTTGAACCTCTCAATGGTACCTTTGTCAGAGGGTTGGGAAGGGAAACTTTCCTAGGGAGGTCGGGAGTCTCTTTAGTGGACGTTCATCGGTAGGTCGGCGGAAACAATACGAGACGGAGTCAGAAGTGGGTAATAGACGACAGTCTGAACCCAGTTCTCGGAACGGTTCCTGGACACTTCACCCTGTCGTGGGTCTCCCCGACCAAGTCCGGTCCGGTGTAGGACGGGAGGAGGACCGGAGGAGGAGTCCGGGGAGGAGGTGGACGGGACCGTTCTCCACCTAATTTAGGTCCGCCCACCCCGTGTCGTACCACAGGAAGGAAAGTTTTGATGGACCTCCGAAAAAATTGAGGTAGGACCGACGATTTCTTATTTCTGAGACAGACTGTTAAAGGGTGTAGGGGAGGAGGTACTTTGCCTCAAAGGGAGAAATAACCAAACGGTTTTCGTTTTCTCGTAGGGGTTCGTGGACGGTAAATTTGTTCTTGTCTAAATAATGTAAAACGGTCTTTCTATGAACGATATCGACTTTGTCACGGACACAGTCGGTCCTCCTTTCAACGGGCATCATAAAAGGGACCTACTGGATGCTTACCTACCTAATTACCTACCTCCGACGGAGTCAATGAGGAATAACGGGAGAAGAAGGAGAGTCATAGGAAAGGAGGGTAGGGACACTACGGCAGAAGTAGAGACTAGGTCGGAAACGGGAGACTAATATTAGTACTCTTCTCTAGTCTCCAATCAGTGAACTACCACTCTACTATATACTCGAATCAGGGACTGTACCTCCGAGTGACACTAAAGAAACATACTGAGTGAAACGTCTAACTCCCCGACCATAGATACGGGACACACTAGACGAGGATAGAGTGGTTGACAGTCCCTCTCCTACGATCTCAGTCGACACCCACGACGAAACCCCTGACAGACGTACAGACACCGACTGACACAGAGACGCTAGGACAAACCGCGGAGTCCTGTATTAACTGGATCCTATATTATTATTGACCTACGGTTATTCAACCTTGATGAACTTCTTGTCGAAAAGGGAATTGAAACCAAAACCTTTGGACTTGATAAAGAATCCAAGCCCCCCGGAAAAATCATTTCAACTCGATAACGTTATTTGTCCCGAAGGGATTACTGAGTCTACTTTTTCTTAGACGGACGTCACGTCCTCTGGGTCCAAACTAGGGACCCAGTCCTTCTAGGGGACCTATTCGATGCGTGAGGTCACAAGACCGGACCTCTTAAGGTACCTGTCTCCTCTGACCACCTAATGTCAGGTACCCCAACGTTCCCAGTCTGTGTTGACTCGCTGGTTGTGAGTAACGTTATTTGTTGCCTTTCTCTCTTGTGTTGAGTCCTAACGTTTATAAACATGGTTCAGAAGCCAAAAACTGTAAACTGACGACTGTTGGAAGAGGGAGAAGAAGACAATGTAGAACTTTTCGACTATTCTTTCAGACCCACAACGGAGGAAACCGTGAATGCCCTCAAAGTTTTCAGGTACATTCGGAGAAGGACGTACACTGTCGAGAGTGGGACCGGAGTGACAGATCGGTGTCATCTTTAAGGTTAGGTCAAGAAAAAGAACGAATCCGGTAAAAATCTTGTTAGACTTTCTATAAAGGACACGAGGGGTCTTTCGGAGTAATACGTTCACTATTTTCCAAAATATGGGAGAATCACCGACACATCTTAGTTGTCAGAACTCCAGTTTTAGTTCAAAACTCACCCTTAGGTAAAACACACACACAAAAATTAACCTCCTATCAACAAAATGTTACGACACAACCAAAGACGGGATGTTGTTACACTTAGTCGGTAGTTGTATGTATACGGGGGAGGAAGAACTTGGAGGAGGGTGGAGGGGTGGGGTTGGGTGGGGTTGGGTGGGGAGGTCCGACTCGTGGTCCAAGTCGAGGGACACAATAGTCCGTTGGAGGGTGATCGATAGATAAAATGTGACATCCACACTAGAGTCCGTACAGACTGAGAAACACTGGGGTACCTGACATCGGACGGTCCGAGGAGACGGGTACTTTAAAAGGTCCATTCTTAAGAACTCACCCCACGATAAAGAATGAGGTCCCCTAGAAGGACTGGACCCCTAGAACTCAGAGGACGTAACCGTCCACCTAAGAACTGGTGATCGTGGTGGACCCTCCGGGTAGGTAAGATAGATACCATAATATATACAAAGCTACGAGGACAGAGTTAAGCAACATGGGAGAGGAAGGGGGTGACACAGGTGTCAGACAAGAGATACAGACGTAGACATAAGGACGGGACGTTTATCTAAGTAGGTATAAAAAGATCTAAGAGAGAGAGAGAGAGAGAGAGAGAGAGAGAGATATATATATATATATATATATATATATATATATGTTACAAACAAAAAGAGAAAGACTGAACGAAGTGAGACATATTGTCCGAGATCCAAGTAGGTGGAGTGATCTTGACTGAGTTTAAACAGGAAAAGTACCGACTCGAAAACGTATTAAAGGTGTCGTAAAACAAATTGTTAAACATATATCCTTCTTACTCCTCTGTTTAAAAGTCTCGTTCTTGTCTCTATGAGATTACCATTTTAGAACGGGTAGAAACGTAGGTTACTTCTCTCTTTAACGTCCCGATCTGGATAAATCTAAGACACAAGGGACTCGGACCTGGTTTGTAATCCCTCCCCTGTCTGAACGGGATGTTACTAGTCGGTTGAGAGTAGGTCACCTTTCAGGTTTTGAGGTAGGAACGTTTGGTAAGTTAGTAGGCAACAGACTTCCTTCGACCATCTTATCTGTCCCATCCCCCGTCTCATTCCTGTTACTTTCCCTTTGTTTTTACCACCGACCTCCCCTTTACGGTTTCATGTCTGTGACTCCTACCTACGTCTCGACCCCTATTTGAGGCTTAATATTCTATGTCTCGGCGACTACTGAAGATATCTCTTGAACGTCTAAGTCGAAACCCATTTCTGCTTCGGTTTCTGAAAATCTTCGAGAAGAAGATAGACATTCTCCGGTACACACCTTGGATACCTTTTAGGGAAAAGGGTAAAGTAGACCGTCCGTGTCGACCAGGAACCGTCTCTACGACCCCTTCTGTCGTTCTGTTCACTTTCCCGACAAGTCCCCCACTATGGACCTCCACCTCCGTAGCAAGTTACCAATCTTTGGATCCGAGATCTTGGTCTAAAGGACCCACGTTTAAAAAGAGACGGTGTGCGACCAATCCAACCTGAAACCGTTCGACGTATTGTACTCTTTTTGCTGAATTTAAAAATTTTCATAAAAATCTCTTTTATCTCCAGAGAGTATTTTACCAGTTGAGTGGTCCCTTTACATATACATACGTGGATTATTATGTCGAGTTTTGTAAGTTTCGTTTTTAACTATCTTTATGTTTGTCTTTAATTACGCAGATAGTAGTTTCATACTCTAAAATTGTGTTGAGAGAGTTATAACTATCGACTTCATCTGGTTTTTTTCGTTTATTTCATGTTTTTTTTTTTTTTGTAAATTTTTGTGTCAACTATTCGAGTACTATTAAATCTCAGTAACGGTTTACTGAGTGAGGTTAAATCACTCACTTCAGCGAGTCAGCACAGGATGAGAAACGTTGGGACACCTGACATGGGGTGGTCCGAGGAGGCGGGTACCCTAAGAGGTCCGTTCTTATGACCTCACCCAACGGCAAGGGAAGAGGTCCCCTAGAAGGGCTGGGTTCCTGACTTGGGTCCAGAGGGTGTAACGTCCGTCTACGAAATTGGAGACTCGGTGGTCCCATCGGGTGAGATTAAATTTCACTCTAATAATTGACACAAAAATTTCCCAAAAACCATAAAATAAACGGGAAAAAAAAAAAAAACCAGATGAAGTTGATAGGTATAACTCTCTCAATACCGAAGGGACTACCGAGTCTTACCAGTTCTTAGACGACCGTCCAAGACGAAATGAGTCCTCTGGGCCCAAGTCAGGGACCCAAGCCCTTCTAGGGGATCTCTTTCCTTACCGTTAGGTGAGGTCATAAGAACGGACCTCTTAGGGTATTCGTCTCCTTGAACCGTCCGATGGTAGGTATCCCAGTGTCTCAGTCTGTGTTGACTTCGCTGAATCGTGTCTTACTTGTATTTATCCTAAACCGAGTAGTTAAATCCTTTGTGTGGGAAGAGGTCATGTACGTCTAATAAATGTTTTTAATAAATAGATGGTCCGGTATTTTGTTTAGAGTTGTTTATGGTTTCCTATTTATTGTATATTCATTTTGTGTAAAAGACTTCTTTTACATAATTTCAATTTTTAATTTAAAATTTATTTAAGTTTTAGGAGTATATACATCTTTAAATCTTTCCATATAGATTTATTGTGTACTCAATTTATTCCTAAGTATTCAATTCATTATGAATTTACTGTGAGGACCTTCTACTGTATTCTCTTTTGGATGCACTTGAACGTAAACCGTTCCTACAAAATCTATTCCGTGGTTACCGTACTAGGTATTTAAATTTTTAACTCTTCAACTTGAAATAATTTCAATATGACTGAAATAATTTCAAAGGACTGTTTTACGACTATGGGTTTATATATGTTTCATGACAATTTTAAGTCGTCCTTTTTTTATTGGTTAGGTTAATTTTTTGGCTGTTTTCTAGACTTGTCTGTAAAGTGGTTTCTTCTATATGTCTAACGTTTCTTCGTATACTTTTCTACGAAATATAGTACAGTAATTCTTTTATCTTTGATTTTGTCGTCAAATATTCACCGATTTTAGGGTTTATTGTGACTGTTGTGGTTTACGAGTGGCACTACATCTCGTTATACTCGAGAGTAGGTAACGACCACCCTTACGTTTTATCATATCGGTGAAACCTTCCGATTGACGACCGAAGAGTGTTTTGATTTGTATAAGAGTAACATACTAGGTCGTTGACAAGAAATAACAAATATGTTTACGCAACTTTTGAATTCAGGTGTGTTTTAGGAATAAATGTCAGAGATATAAGTATTCTGAGAACTCTCAGGGAACCTGAAGGTTCTCTAGTTACGTCAGGTAGGATTTCCTTTAGTTGGGACTTATAAGTAACCTTCCTGACTACGACTTCGACTTGGACGTTATGAAACCGGTGGACTACGCTTCTTGACTGAGCGACCTTTTCTGGGACTACGACCCTTTCTAAATTCCGTCCTCCTCTCCCCCTGTGGTCTCCTACTCTACCAATCTCCCGTAGTGTCTGAGCTACCAGTACTCAATCTCATTTGAAAACCTCTACCATTTCCTGTCCTTCCGGACCACACGACGTCAGGCACCCCAGCGTTTGTCAACCTGTACTGACTCGATGACTCGTTGTTGTTTATGAGTATTGACGACTTTGAGCCTTGGTTAGTTCTACAGGATCCTGAAGGGACCAACCAAGTGGAACAATTCTTAGGTGGATCGTTACGTTCCCTGTGTCCAAGTTAGGGACCAGTCCCTCGATTCTAGGTTGTATGGTACGTCGGTGATTTGGGATCGTGGGGTTGACGTCGATGAGTCGGGTGTACGACCCAGACCTACAGTGTTAATCTGTCGGACACGTGGTGTTGGTGACTCGGACACGTGGCGTTGAGTCCCCAGGCACGTGACGTTACTTTATAGTGGGTGCTACATTGTTCCTAGGGTACACAACGTTGCTTCTGTGCTGTGTCCGTTTTCCCTTTTTTCTACAGGAAGTGATCCACTTACCCATTTCTTTGGTACTATACCAGTATGACACCTTATAATAGGTCCTTTTTATTTGTTTATTTACACGATAGTTCGGTACTTTACTGTGCCTCCTCGTCACACATAACTATTCACCTTCTTCGGTTAGACCTTTCCGGGGTGTGACCTACTAAGGTTGATGTACTGTAAGACCTTTTCTTTCAATGTCTCTACCTCTTTCCTAGTCACCAACGGTCTCCAAGTCTTCCTCCCTCTCTCCCTGCTGACTACCTTGTGCCCCTCACTTTGATCAGGTATACTCCTTTACCACCTATGGACAGTAATATGTAAATGGTTTTGGGTGTTTTACATGTTATGTTTCTCACTTGGGGTCACAGTCGATACTTGAAATCAATCATTACATAGTTATAACCAAGTCGCTAGCACTGTCTTCGTAGTGGGATTACGTTCTACAGTCATTATCACCTTTAACACACACCCTACCCCTTGATTCATATATACCTTTGAGAGACATGAGAGGTAAGTCAAAAGGACATTTAGACATTGACGAAAGTTTTTATTTCAGACAATTAAAAAAAATTTAATGTAGACTTCGAATACAGTGTAAAGATAATCTGTCGTGACCATATTTCAGAGAGTCAAGTCAAGTCAAGTCAACGAGTCAGCACAGGTTGAGACGCTGTGGTACTTAACGTCGTGCGGTCCAGAGGGACAGGTAGTGGTTGAGGGTCTCAGGTGGGTATGGGTACAGGTAGTTCAACCGCTACGGTAGATTGGTAGGAGACAGTAGGGGAAGAGGAGGGCGGGAGTTAGAAAGGGTCGTAGTCCCAGAAAAGGTTACTCAGTCGAGAGGTGTAGTCCACCGGTTTCATAACCTCAAAGTCGAAGTTGTAGTCAGGAAGGTTACTTGTGGGTCCTGACTAGAGGAAATCCTACCTGACCAACCTAGAGGAACGTCAGGTTCCCTGAGAGTTCTCAGAAGAGGTTGTGGTGTCAAGTTTTCGTAGTTAAGAAGCCGTGAGTCGGAAGAAGTGTCAGGTTGAGAGTGTAGGTACGTACTGGCGACCTTTTGGTATCGGAACTGATCTGTCTGGAAACAACCGTTTTAATTCAGAGACGAAAAATTATACGAGAGATCCAACCACTATTGAAAGGAAGATCAGTCACATTATTGTTTAATTTATATATTCTTTATCTTTCCTTATTTATTTTAAAAATGAAATAACTATTATCTTAATAGATCTATTGGAGAGGGGGTTTGATATCTGTTTAATAGCCTTCATTATCCTATCAACTACTTCAACCTTCGTGTCTTTTAGTGTTGTGTCTTCACTTAAAAATAAGATGAGACTCCTTGTTAATCTTTTACATTACTTTTCTTATGAGACGAATTTTCCTACTGTTTTTAAATCGTATCTAAAAAAAAAAAGACTTTCGGTAACTTCTTCTGATCTTATTTATTTCTCTGTATGGTAGAAACATCTTTCTGAATTATAATGTTTCTACGGGCAAAAATAATCGACAACAGCACGAACTAGAGACTTATATACTGACCAACAACGACAAATCGGTGGTTCAACAAGTGACGAGAACCCTGGGGTCCCGGACATCGGGTGGTTCAAGGAGACAGGTGTCTCAAAAGGTCCGTTCTTATGACCTCACCTAACGGTAAAGGAAGAGGTCCCCTAGAAGGACTGGGTCCCTGACTTGGGTGCAGAGGACGCAACCGTCCGTCCAAGAAGTGGTGACTCGGTCGTCCCTTCGGGCACACTGACCATGTCAAACCAATAAAAGTCATACGAACATACACGTCAATTAAGAATGTTCTGCTAGAAGTAAAATGTCTACTAACTGTGAGTCATTCTAATTCCTTAATTACGTTCCTATATGTCACGACCGTTCGCCGACTCGATTCTCTTATAGATCCGGACTGAGTTCTCTGATGTGGGAACAAGGTTCTTTAGACGGAACCCGAGAATTGTACGGAAACGTTTCGATCTTTGTACCGAGAGTAGGAAGTGAAGTGAGGGGTAGAGGGGTTGTCGGTTATAAGGAATTCGAGGCAGTTAAAATTAAGAAGTATAAAGGGCTTAAAAGGTAACGAGAGGTAGGAGGCACCCTTATTGTACATAATTTAATTTAGAAGTAGAGAACGGATATTTACGTTGTAAAAGATTACTCAGGGATTGGATAAGTAGGAGATACAACATAGGTCTTACTAGACTTTAGGTTTAAACTAGTAGACGTACTTTTGAAAATCGTGGAAGGGTGACTTGAATTCCGAAGGGTGCACCACGACAACCATTTCTTAGGTGGACGGTTACGTCCTCTGCGCTCTCTACGTCAAAGTTAGGGACCCAGTTCTAGAGGACCTCATCCTTCACCGTTGGTGAGGTCATACGAATGGACCTTTTAAGGCACCTGTTCTCCTCGGACTACCCGGTGTCAGATACCCCAACGTTTCTCAACCCGTACTGACTCGTACGTACATGTAAAGTGAGTTCTGTCTTTAAAGAATTGTTTACCAAAGTACCGTTAAGATCCGTGAAGATCGAGTTTTTATAAAGAGATTGAAGTACAGATCAACGAGGTGAGACCTCGAAAGTGCTAGAAGGAATAAACATACTTCGATAGAGAACGAAGTTGCAGGTAAATAAAAGGAAAAAGGGACGAAGAGAATTGAGGACGAAGAGATCAAAGGTTACAAATGGGGAAATCCAAGAGTTGTGTTTTGGAGACCGTAATCGGACCCCTATTGTAGGAAGTCTTTCAGGAGAAATAGCGGAGTCGAAGGTTCTTTTGGGTAGAAGTGAAAACGAGAGTAGAGTGACAAAACATTAAGTAACAATTGAAATAGTGTTCGGGTGATCTGAATCGAAGTACTTCCGTCTCTGGAACTGACCGTGTGTCATTCTCGATTTATGAAAATACAATTGGAACAATCCAAAGTGAATGTTTGGTTCCCTCATGGTCAATTTGTGACTTTCCTCCTACAGTGTCAACTATTATGTATATTGGTAATTATGGGATAACGGAATTAGACCATCCAGTAATCATTCATCCGTAATTCCTTTACTTGATTTTTTACATTTGAGATGTTCCTCAGTCTCGGGTTCTATTATAATCATTACTGACTATTAGTAAGTTCTACTATAACTATTTTGGGGCTGTCGTATACTTTCTCTCTGACTTATTCGTCGAGTCTTAAAAAGCCCTGTAATTTAGTTCCCTTAAAAGGTCAGAGACTAAGACTGTTTCTCTAAATCTTAATTCCGTCGGAAGTGACGGTCTTATTACTTTTATTTCTCAGTATTAGTAACAATCGGTATAATAGACACCAAGGACGGAGTCTTTTCGAAGTACTCTGTGATTTTTATTTTCTTTTGTGTAACCCGACAGTCTAAGTTCCCGAAGGGTACCTCTTCTACTTACGGACCCTGTGGCACCCTTCCAGACCCCTCTCCTGAATACTTATGGACCTACTGACTGTCCTTCACCAATCTCGTAAAGGGGGACTGTAGACGTAACGTAAATCGGAGTAATATAACTTAAAATACTCCTATTTTCCGACTGCTCTGTAACAGCTTTTAACCCACCGTAAAGACCTAAATTTACACACACACATACACACACAAAAATTTCCTTGAGTATACCCCTGTAAAGGGTCGGATAAGTAGAGAAACAATTGTTACCTTTTTTACATAAACCGAATTCATAATATTTGATGTTTTACCTTTTAAAATTGGTGATAGTAAACCTCTTGTCTGTCGTAAATTTTTAGTCGTAACAAAGAAACACGGGTTCTTTCTTAGACTTCGTGTGAGGACCCACAAAAAGATTTAAGAATGTAACGAGTGAGGAAGTATTCTTCGACGACGAAGGATCTTTACCTCTCTCCTCCAGACCCGATTCGAATAAAAGGAAGTTCGGACTATTTGACTACATAAGTTTAATTTTGGAAGTCCGGTCTAGGTTTTTATATTAGGTCACCACTCTCATGTAGTCGTTTTTGTCTTGTTAACTCTCTAAGTAAGAAGACCTAAAAGAGAAAGTATTTTCTTTTTCAATTGTGACTTTTGTTTATAAAGCAAAGCCCCTAGGAACACGAATATTACAATTTACTTACGAAATTTAACCTTTGAGAATCATATATAGTACTACAATGAGTTGACATCTACAGTTTACGTCCACTTAGACTCCGACGAACCACCCCCATAATCCTTTTGTTCTTTCAAGTAACAAGAGAACGTCAGAGGGAAAGGAAGAGATATTTTCACCGTTAATAGATTCATCGATAATTCTTAAAATAATACAAAATAACTAAACCTAAGTTAATATAAGTAACTGTAATATTTGACTTCTTTAACACTTTTTTTTTTAACACAAGGTTTTTGGTCAACCTTTTATATTGTATTTTTCTAAGGTGCTGTTATCGTTTGACACAACAACAAGACAATGATTCAACACAGACTGAGAAACGTTGGGGTATCTGACGTCGTATGGTCCGGGGAGACAGGAGGTGACAGAGGGTCTCTAACGAGTTCAAGAACGGGTGACTCAGTCACTACGACAGATTGGTAGAGTAGGAGACGGTGGGAGAAGAGAAAAAAGAAGTTAGAAAGGGTCGTAGCACAAAAAAAGGTTACTCCACTGAGAAGAGTAGTCAACAACTCTCGAAGTCGTAATCGTAGTCAGGGACTTATAAGTCTCAATTAAAGGAAAACCTGACTGACTGACCAAACTAGAGATCTCTTATGAATATTTCGAGCTCCTTTCATTGTGTCTGGACGTACTTCTTTTAATAATTTAGGATGATATCTGTATTTTGTTGTAGATTCTTTTTCCTCTACGTTTAATATAAAGACCTATCTTTATGAGTTATATCATATATCAAGTTTAACTAAACATTTAAGTCAAGTTCAGATTATTCTTAGGGTTACCCTACAAAGTATTTTAAATTCATTGAAATAGAAAATAGACCTCCTCAGTTTCGTGTCTTAATCGGTTCCACAAAATGTTTTTCGAAGACAAAATTATTTTGGTGGGAGCAATAATTGTTTTTCTACCTACTTGTTTAGTTATCCACTTCGATTTTTAGGTTCTTTGTCTGAGTACAGATAAACTTTGAATCGTATTTTATTTTTACCGTTAAGTTAAAATTAAGTTTTAACCTATTGAATAACTTAGTCAAGTCAAGTCAACGAGTCAGAACAGACTGAGAAACGCTGGGGTACCTGACGTCGTTCGGTCCGAAAGGACAAGTAGTGGTTGAGGACCTCGAACGAGTTTGAATACAGGTAACTCAGCCATCGCGTAAGTATGGTAGAGTAGATATGAGACAGTAGGGGAATAGGAGGTCGGAAGTTAGGAGGGGTCGTAGTCCCGGAAAAGGTTACTCAGTCAGGAAGTGTGGTCCACCGGTTTCAGAACCTCAAAGTCGAAGTCTTAGTCAGGAAGGTTACTTATAAGTCCTGACTAAAGGAAATCTTAAGTGACCAACATAGAGGAACGTCAGATTCCCTGAAAGTTCTCAGAAGAGGTTGTAGTGTCAAGTTTTCGTAGTAAAGAAACCGTGAGTCGAAAGAAATATCAGGTTGAGAGTGTAGGTATGTACTGATGACCTTTTTTGGTATCGAAACTGCTCTGCCTGGAAACAACCGTTTCGTTACAGAGACGAAAAATTATACGAGACACCAGTATTGAAAAGAAGGTTCCTCGTTCATAGAAAATTAAAGCACCGACGTTAGTGGTAGACGTCACTAAAACCTCGGGTTCTTTTATTTCAGAGAGTGACAAAGGTGACAAAGGGATAGATAAACAGTACTTCACTACCCTGTTCTACAGTACTAGAATCAAAAGACCAACAACTCAAAATTCGGTTGAAAAAGTAAGAGGAGAAAGTGAAAGTAGTTGTCCGAGAAATCAAGAAGAAGCGAAAGACGGTATTTTCATCACAGTAGACGTACAGACTCCAATGACTATAAAGAGGACCGTTAGAACTAAGGTCGAACACGAAGTAGATCGGGTCGTAAAACGTCCTACATGAGACGTACATTCAATTTATTCATGTCACTGTTATATGTCGGAACTACATGAGGAAAGGGTTAAACCTTGGTCAGGTAACAAGGTGGAGGTCAAGATTGACAACGAAGAACTGGACGTCTGTCTATAGAGTCCTCCGTCCAGACCATAAGGGTCGAGGAATTCTTAAATGGTTTCAAATAACACTAGGTGTATCAATATCCGAAACCGTAACAGTTATTTCATCTTCATCTACAAAAAGACCTTGAGAAAACGAAAAACTATTAGGTTGTCTACAACCGTTAAACTAGAGACCAAGGAGACGGAAGAGATTTAGGTCGAACTTGTAGACCTTCAAGAGAAAAGTGTATGAGAACTTCGGACTGAACCTTTTACAACTCGTAGTGAAACGATCACACACTCTACTCACGTTAACACGACATCAAACTTGTAAGAAACCGTAACGGAAAGAAACCCTAACCCAACTTTTGACTGGAACAGGTCAGGATACCGGTGACGATTCAAAGGGTTTAAACTACCGTGTAACTCACATCGTGAAAGTTTCGTAGTAGAAAATCCTAAACTTTATCAAGTTGACCTTAAGGTAGTGGACGTGATCGAAACTAGTATCACTACGAAGGATTCCGGGTGAACTGAAGTGTAAGGTCTTATAGACCGAGATCCACTCACTAGTGAGGTAGCACTAATAGACCCAACACTTATAGAAAAAACATATCAAGAAGACACATAAGGACGGTGAAGAAGAATTATAGAAGAAGAATTATAGAAGAAGAAGATAATCCAGGTATAGTAAAGACAGGAAATAACTCGGGTAGAAACGTACTTTACAAGGGAACCATAGAGATTAAAAGAACTTGTCTAGAGATCAGAAAGGGTAAGATAATAGAAGGAGATAAACAAACGTAACTAGTGACTCCTTCCGAAAGAATAAAAAGGAACGATAAGAAACCTTGAGACGTACGTTTACCCATATAGAAAGGAAAAGAGGAAACGGAAATCGAAGAGAAGAAAAGAGTCGATAAACATTCCGGAGGAGTCTGTTGGTAAAGGGAAAAACGTAAAGAAAAAGAACCCCTACCAGAACTAGTAACGGAGAACATGTTACAGTGTTTGGAGGTAGGTATCAAGACGTCCGTGAGACGATGGTCTAGACTAGGGAACTTAGATAAACAGTGAAGGTAACATATTAGCATTCCCTAAACTAAATGCAGTATGGACTTACCAGATCACCAAAAGGGGTGAAAGAAGTTAAATTGAGACTTAAACCGTTATTCCTCAAGTACTAGACTCGGTGTCAGTCGAGGGTCAGAACAAAACGACTGACATATCTCGAAGAGGTAGAAACCGACGTTTCTTATATTAGTTAGACTAAAACCATAACTGGTAGACCACTACAGGTACACATCTCAGACACAACAGTCTTCTCCTACAAACGATACTGGTCACACAAGAAAACCGTTTTGAGACAATCGGAAACTGGATGAAGTAAAACATGAGGTTCCGGTTTAAACGGAGAATAAGGTCCATAACGAATTGAAGGATGAAAACGTAAGGTCAGGGGATATTACTTTTTATATAGAAAACCCCCACAATCAAGATATTCCAGAACATCCAGAATTATCTTAACAAGTTGAAGTCGAAGAAGTCGTAAAGACCAACCCCGTATCTGAACCTAATGACACTATAACTTATCAAACGGAACTTTTACTTGTCTCTAGTAAGATAGTAAAAACTCTAACATAAGTTCATGACGTAAAACCTGAGAAAACAAATAATACTACCGATGAGGTTAAGAAGATTCCCTAAGAACCGGTGACATCATCT
The DNA here is from genome assembly GCA_006410555.1 of Capra ibex. NCBI lineage: Eukaryota > Metazoa > Chordata > Mammalia > Artiodactyla > Bovidae > Capra > Capra ibex. Next base: position 14,832,732 of record SJYO01014747.1, read on the forward strand.
ATATTACCAGTAGACTCAATTTATATATCAGGTACCTTAAGAGTTCCGGTCTTATGACCTCACCCATCGGAAAGGGAAGAGGTCCCCTAGAAGGGTTGGGTCCCTAACTTGGGTCCAGAGGACGTAACGTCCGTCTATGAACTGGTCGACTCGGTATTCCCTTCGAGTTCTTAGGACCTCACCCATCGGATAGGGAAGAGGTCGCCTAGAAGGACTGGATCCTTAGTTTGGTCCCGAAAGACGTAACGTTCGTCTAAGAAATGGTTGACTCGATACTCCCTTTGGTTTATGGTTCTGTGTCGAAGAACTTTGACGATTTGAAGTTCCCACTTTACATTTAGAAGGTTGGTTGGTCTATCTTTTGAGGACAGTGTAGTTCCTCTTTTACAAGTTCAATTGGAGTATAAAGAAGTGGTTTTTGTCGGTTATGGTCCATTGTTACCTCACTACAAATTGTTCTGGGTTCATTTCTTGGACGGATGGTCACGTCCTCTGAATTCTCTACGCTCAAGTTAAGGACCCAGTCTTTCTAAGGGACCTCCTCCTGTACAGTTGGGTAAGGTCATAAGAACGGATCTCTTAAGGCACTTGTCTCCTCGGACCCCCTGATATCGGGTACCCCAGTGCGTCTCAGTCTGTACTGACTTCGTTGAATCGTGTTTGTGTGTACGTTCCTTTTTGTACCATATTCTTGATTAACTTTGGTATTTACTATACTTTAATTTTCTTAATACTCTATATTTGGTGACACGTATTTCATTCGTTGTTTCTATAACTGGGTAACATGTCGTATCCCTTTATGTCGGTAATAAAATATTATTGAAATTTACTCATATTAGATATTTTTATAACTTAGTGACGTAACATGTGGATTTTACTTATATTATAACATTTAGTTGATAATGAAGTTACTTTTTTTTTACAGACTCTCTTTGATTAGAATGATGGAATGAGTCTGAATAATATGATAATGAATTTTAAAATAATATAAACATATCATTTATATCAGTGTTCCCAATTTTTATATTTAATATAATTTTCCATAGGTGATTATTCAAAACGAAGGTGATGAAAAGGGTAATTAGAATAAGATGAAAGTAAACCCCTTGAAAACACTTAAAAATTTTGAGAATGGTCATAAAGAAATACACTTTAGTTATTTACGTTGTCAGTAAAAAAAAAATGGGGAGAGTCGGTATTTACAGACATATGTAAAAACCGTGGAACGTAAAAAACGTACTATCATATACAATTTCTACAAAGGTATACTCGTGTATACCTTAGAAGTAAGGATAAAGTATGGACACTTAGTAACGTGTTCGTGTATCTGGTCTAGGAAAAAATTTTTCTCTTAAATTTTAAAATATTTTCAATCGTAAGGAGAAACACTTCTGTTAAGTACAGAGGTTAATAATTCCAGAATAAAAGAGAGTTATTTTAAAAGGATCTTTAGAGCATACGTAGATAATTGAATGGGTAAGATACCGTGAACAATAAAAGAAACGACGACACTTACTATATAAAGGTTTTTTGACGGGATAACCCCATCTTAATTGGATAATTTTCGACATCTATAAATCACGTATGTTGACCCACACAAACTCTAGTTATATGTGAACACTTTGGTAGTGGTGTGAGTGACGGTATCTGAATAGGTAGTGGAGACCTTCAAAGAAGGACAAGGGAAATAAACGACAATACGAACAAAACAAAAAGGAAAACACCACTTTCGTAAAATGTATTTCATGGGGGAATCGTTTCAAGATTCCAATCTTATAACAATTAGTATCCAATACCTAGGACATCATCTGAAGGTCTTGAATGGAGCGTATTGACTTTGAACATGGAAAACTGGTGTTCATGAGTCGAGAAGGAAGGAGGTCTGGGACCATTGGTGATAAGATGAGAAACGAAGAGACTAAATCTGATAAAATCTAAGGAGTATATTTATTCTGACACGTCACAAATAGAAGGACACTGAACGAAGTAAGTTGTACTGCAGAAGGTCTAAGTCAGTACAACAACTTTTCCCACCCTAAAAGAAGGAACAGTCCGACTCCCCGTGAGGTGACACGTAGATATGGTGTAAAATTTTTGAGTGAGGAGATAGGTAGGTGTCAATTCAACAAAGGTATGGAACCGATAACACTTATGACGACGTTACTTACACTTTTACGTCTATAGACGAGTTCTAGTTCTAAAGGTTAAGGAAACCTATATGAAGGTCTTCACCTTACCTTTATATAAACTAAAAAAAATTCCTTAGAAGTATGACAAAAGTATCATCGACGAAGTTAAATGTAAGGGTAGTTCTCAACTATTCTCAAGGAAAAGAAGGTGTAGAACGTTTGTAAATAACGAACGAAAGGAAAAATATTATCAGTAAGATCGTTCGTTCTCCACTATCATATGTAAGTCCACCTACCTATTTGTTTACCTGGTGTAGGTACGTTTCCTCTTATATTAAGTCAGTGTCTTTCCTTAATTCATGACTATGTCGTACCTACTTGACGTTTTTGTAATACGATCACTTTCCTCAGTCTGTGTTTCCCAGTGTATAATACTAAGGAATATGTACTTTATAGGTCCTATAACTCTGTCTTTACTTAATCCTGACGACTTTCCTCCTTTACTACACACTAACCCCCACATCCCACTAAAATAACCTACTACTTCAAAAAAACTTTCATCTTTCTCAACAATTATCGTGTTGTGACATTTATGTGTTCTATAGAGACTTGATTTATACAATCTTACTACTTAATGGAATACATCTGAAGTATGGGTATTTTTCTTTTATTTTGTTTCATTTAATTATACCGTTCCTTGAAGGGACCGTCAGACCACCAATCTCGAAACGAAAGGTCACGTTTAACCCAAGGTAGGGACCAGACTCTTCTAGGGTGTACGAAGTTCCGGTTTTTTGTTTTACATTTTGTCTTCGTTATAACATTTTTTTAAGTTACTTCTGAATTTTTCACCGGGCGTAATTTTTTTTTAGAAATTTTTTTATACCACTTATTGGTTGTATTAAAAATTCCCGTACTTCGTCTGAAGTGTTTACAGTGAATGCAACGATGGTAACCGGTTTTATATCACTATATCGGTGTGAATGTAAGTTCTCTTCAACCCTTTACATCAAGAATCGACTCACCAGTGTATACGTTGATTTTATATAACGGTCTCATAGCGTCACACCCTACTGATTTTCGTTCTTCCCTTTAACCTACGTTCCTCTATTGTCGAAAATTGAACAGAAATATTTTTGAACGACTTTCGTTGTTCCTTGTTACTCACGTGTGATTGTAAAACCGATAAAGGTTGATGAAAGAACCTAGACTTTAAATTTAACAGAAGGTCCACTTACAACGGTTCATAAAATGGGGTTACAAAGGGAAGTTGTTTGTTTTCAGTAGTTCAGACATCGGAAGTCATAGACAAAAGAACGTAGGATAACAGACCGACAACTTAGTTGTCGTCTATAAAATCAAACACAATACTGTCGTGGGGTTAAGACTATAAAGAGCCAGTTGTCCTTATCTAGAACATAGTTTCTAGATAATAGAAACTATGTTTCTATAGATTTCTATCATTCTAGAACATAGAAATCTAGAACATAGTGTCTTTGTGTTTATTTTACGTTCACCTGTCTTAAATAAGGTGTTCCAGGAGATCACTGGTCTCTACCTTTGAGTCGTGTTAAAGGTAGTGACCCAGACTCTGTTAACGAGACTGAAAGGACTGAATGTCACAACTTTAGTGGTATAGACGTAAAATGAGTGACTTCTGTGTCTTTCTTGGGTCCTTATACTTCGTTGAAACACAAATTTCTATGTTTCAACTTCCACGTATATGAGGAAGACGAATATAGGACAACTAGTTTTAGAGTAGTGTTCCGGTATTAATCGTTTCTGTCTTTGACTGTTTACAATCATTACCATTACGGTACACTTTCTTAACACTTCCCCTGGAGCATTATTCTCCTTCTTTCAGTACTACCTATGACCTCCTATCTTCGTCAGTTCGTCCGTGTATTTTAAGGATCTTTGTACTACTTTTTTATCTTTCATATATTAAAGGTTACTCATTTCTTTTTTGTACCTTACTACTTTTAATAAGTAGTCAGATTGTCTTTAGTTCTTTACTTTCCTTTGTAAATTCCCAACTTCGTTAACTTTTCGTGTTCTACTACTTTTATCCAAGTTTACATAGTTATTAATATCTACTATATTGTTATTGATTGGACCACCTATTTTTTGTTTGTAACTCCTTTACTCATTTTTTTTTAATTGGAACAAGTTACAACAAATTTTCTCTTTGTCTTGTATTTTTGAATCTTATCAACTTTAATTTCTTACTCCTTATTAACTGGTCAATTCATGATTGGTCATCCTTCGATTAAATGGACATAATTATCGTTAAATTCCTCCGGACTTCCGTTCGTCATGATTTATCTTCATTTTGACTGTCAATATTTTTCGAATTTAAGTACCTCTTCTATAAATTTTAAATTTGAACATACCTAGTTGTTAAATCAAAGTTTTATATATATTTTCTTTTACAACTTCCTTAGTGTTCTCCTTAACACAACCTCTTAAACCGATGGTAGAGTCTTCGATCATCTGGTTTCCTTGTTTTTAGTCACCTCTGAGTTTTCAAAACTAGTTGTGTTTCTCGTACGAATTAATTACCTGAAATTTTAAAAGTGATAAGTCACGTTTTTCGGTTCACTAACTTCACTAACTTCACTAACTTCTTATTATCTCATAATAATATGTGTATGTTAATACCCTTCAAGTTTTCGAACGTTTTGGTTGTTTTTACAAATCTTTTAGTTAGTATACACCATTTTGATCTTATTTTTTTATTTAACTCTCTGTGTAAAATTAAAATCGAACATAGACGAATAGGGGAGATTACTTTCTATCCTATTAACGTAGATATGTGCAGAGTGAGGGAAAAAAAAGGGAGTATGTAAAAGTTCAAAGGTTTACAATTACAAGATAAGACGTTCGTTACATACTCTTTCGGTTCGAGAGACAGAAAGCACTGTGAATCAAAGTAGGTCAAAGTTATTTCAGTTTAGTGTCTTATAAGGTTCCGGTGGAGATATTCTTACAGTTTAACTAACTGTTCCACAATGGTTCTCCACCATATAAGGACCTGAGTATAATGACCTGAGTATATAAGAACCTGAGGACGAGACCCCTCATAGAAGGTGAATGACACGTTCTTTTCGTTCTTTTTAGAATAAGGCTTTTCACTTATTAAATTTTCCTCTTTGCACCATTCTAATAGATAATACTATACGTACATCATCTGTGAACCAAACTTACTATCACGATTACATTTTTCTCATAAAGAGTGTTACATCTCCACAGGGTTAGGGTTCACCTAAACTTAGGTGATCCTCTCTATTTGAGGTACCGTGACCTTCCGATTCTTAATACGATAGAGTTCCACCCAACAACAACGACAACAAATTAAGGATTCAGTACGGCTTAAGAAAACACTGGGATACCTGACATCAGACGGTCTGAGGTGACAGTCACCCTAAAAGGTCCTATGACATCAACCAACGGTAAAGGAAGAGGTCCCGTAGAAGGACCGGGTTTCTAGTTTGGGTGTAGAGGACGAACCGTCCACCTAAGAAATGGTGGATCAGTGGACCCTTCGGGGAGTTCAACCCAAGTCAAGTCAAGTCAAGTCAGTGAGTCAGCACAGGCTGAGAAACTCTGGGGTACTTAACGTCGTGCGGTCCGGAGGGACAGGTAGTGGTTGAGGGCCTCAAGTGAGTCTGAGTGCAGGTAGCTCAGTCACTACGGTAGGTCGGTAGAGTAGGAGACAGCAGGGGAAGAGGAGGACGGGGGTTAGGGAGGGTCGTAGTCTCAGAAAAGGTTACTTAGTTGAGAAACGTACTCCACCGGTTTCATGGTGAGGAATTAAAAGGTGACAAAGGTCGGAGGGATCGTCGATCCTCACCTATTACTCTTCTTTTACCTTTAGTGATCACTTAGAATTTTAGTCGAGTAGATCACTTCCTCCCACAGGAAACTCGGAGGGGGAAGGAAAAAGTAAAGAAAACTGAGGTCACAAAGTCACCTTACTACCCAACCGAGAATGTCAAATGGTGTTGTTGGAAGTTTACATAGAAAGAGGTAAAGTTTCTGGCCTTTAGACTTTTGTTGAAAGAGGAATAGAGGAACTTCGACACCAAGACCCATACCACTTACAAGGTGGGTAGATTACGTATTCACCTTCTAGACCTTCCGTCTTTATTTCGTTTCACGACGAGCATAACAAAAACAACCGTTCGGGTTAACACACCCTAGATCAATACGACCTCTTCGTAATCGGTTCCTGGAGTAAAGGTCAGTGACTTCAGCACCCACGTCCGACATCGTCTTTGTCAAACCAAAACTCCTGTGGTCGTCACCATGTGCGAAGGGTCAGTAACGTCGAAACACTAATACACTGAAGGACATTAACTTAAAGGAGAGAACACGTCATCGGTACACCACGGCCTCGGTCGTTCACCCCGCCGTCGAAATTTGGTCCGTTTGTCGAAGAATTGGTTTCTTCCCTATCGTTTTCTTTTTTCTCCTCCCGTCGAGGGAACTACCGGTTCAAGAAAGTACACTAAAACCCTTAATAAGGTCTTTAGAATTGGATCTCAATTCCAAATTCTCAAACAAAAAAGTCGGAATGGATACTAAGAGATTCGGAAAATCATGAGAGATTACATTGGTAAACATACATTTCATCGATTTCACCCAAGTCAATGGATGCTAACCTTTGACTAATTACGTTTACACTACACTACCCTTCTTTAACTAGGCAATAGAACCTGGTGTTACGTTGACATCTCTGTCTTAAACGTCAGTTTCTAGCACTTTATCTTTCCCCTTTCTTTAAATCCACGGATTCCTTTGTGGTGAAATTGAGAAGTGACAGATAGAGACTTTATAAAAAACAAGATTTGTACGTTGTAAGAAGGAATTAAATTGAATAGAATGAAGTCGAGAGACGAAGAACGTCGGTTTACTTAAGGAGAACATACTGTAAGTAAAATCGATAAAAATATAACTAAAATAATTAGTCTAGAAAAGAGTGATAAAAAGTATTCACCAATAATGGTTGTTTTTCTTTTAATAATTGGAAATAAATAATAACGTAGGTGGATGTAATATCTCCAGAGAATAAGTATGATCATTAAAATACCATTTAAGAGAAAGTAACATAAAGACGAGGTTAGGTAGTCCTTTTACTTCCTTTTCGATTTTCGGGTTCTATACAACATATTAGGTTATAAAAATTAAAGATTATATTTAGACCGACTTTATCAGAAACACTACCGTGGGATGAGGTCATGAGAACGGACCTTTTAGGGTACCTTTCTCCTCGGACCATCCGACGTCAGGTACCCCAGCGCTTCTCAGCCTGTGCTGACTTTCTGAAGGGAAAGCGAAAAGTGAAAGTACGAAACCTCTTCCTTTACCGTTGGGTGAGGTCACAAGAACGGACCTCTTAGGGTCCCTGTCCCCTCGGACTACCCGACGGCAGATACCCCAGTGTGTCTCAGCCTGTACTGACTTCGCTGAATCGTCGTCGTCGTATAAATAAAATAATACATTTTATATACGTTTACAAATATACGAATAAAATAATTTTTGTTAAGGTGTAACAATCATTCTATGTGAGTTATAAATATTTTATAACGAAAACCAAAGTCGACAGGATGATTTAATCATTCTATTTTTATAAAGGATGGAAGAGAACGACTTAATGTCTACCGAGTGGAAGGCTTCTTAATTCATGGACAAAGTGGAGAAAGTCATTTACTTTATTGACGTTTTAACTAAAAAACTCTTGGAAGACTTCTATTTTACTGATGAAGGTTACGTGTAACGAAAGGAAACCTGCGTCACATCACCCGTCTCTCCGTCCTTTGGCTCGTAGAGGACAAGTTAGTGTGGTCCAAGATAGGGAAAACGGTGTAGTGGTCGCAGAGACGTGGTGTTGAACAATTATTCTTTTACGGAGGAAAGGTCGAGATTAGAAGACACAAAGTATCTATGTGTGACTTACATACAAAAGCCGTTTCTTAGTCTGAAAAAAAAAATTAACCTCCTATTAACGAAATGTTATAGCACAACCAAAGACGGTATGTCGTTGTACTTAGTCGGCATTCGTATGTATACAGGGGAGGGAGAACTTGGAAGGAGGACGGGGGTTTGGGGTAGGGGGGGGGGTCCAACAGTGTCTCGTGGACGAACTCGATGGACACAAAATGCCGTTCAAGAATGATCGGTAGACAAGACGTACGCCATCATATCTATAAAGTTACGTGGAGAGAGTCAAACAGGTGTGAGAGGAAAGGGGTGACACAAGTCCGTCAAAACAAAAACAAAAGAGTTAATTTCTTTATGTTCTCGTTTTGTACACTTTACTTAAGATTTTATAGAGGTGGTCTAATGTGAAGGAAGTTTCCCACTAAAAGAAGGAGTGTAAACCTTCAGAAAGTTTAACTCTATGTAGAATGTTAGTTTACATACGAATTATACCATCAAGAAAGAGGATTGGAGAGGTAGAGGCGGAGGGTTTATTTAAGAACGATATTGTCACCATATAGTATATAAGTCACCTCCTTCTTTACCTTTGGGTGGGGACATAAGAACGGACCTTTTAAGATACCTGTTTCTCCGAATCACCCGATACCAAACACCCCAGTGTTTCTTAACCTGTACTGAAGTATATACTGAAGTATGTGCGCACCATGCAAGTTATTGGAGATCCTTAGATCCCTTTTGTTTTATCTGTGGTCCCAGTCTAAGGGTGTGCTTGAATGTATGTCGACACGTACCCCAGTCCCCGAGTGGTCACGGATACAGTTGACCCAATGTACCCTTACCCCACTCCCCTCAGAAGGACCTTTTTAAACAAGCCGTCTACGGACATCAGTCCCAGTCCTCCTCCTACCCACTCGGGACTCGGTCCGACGTACCCAGAGGTCCACTCCTCGACATTGTGTCGACCTCTCTCCTTGAGGACAGGGTGGAGATCCCTATTGCGTAGGGACGAAGTGACGACACGGGCAGAGGTGACAAGACCACTACCAGAGTCCTTGACACCGTTTCGGGGTCTCCCTGGTGTCACGGACCTTTCATGCCACTAGTAGTCACCTTGTCGTGTCTTCTCTCCGAGGGACTACCTCAGTCTCGTCCTGGGTCATCTCTTCTGAACACACTATCTTGGGGTCCCTTCGGTAATATTCACCTCACTCAAATTTGTACTCCAGGACACTTCTTCATCGATGACACTCGGACACTCTGGGTTCATAATTATAATTACACTGAAGTAGGTTTGAGTATCTGATCCCTTTATAAAACCTTATTTACATGTATTTATATGTGTTTGTAAAAATGTAGAGAGAGATATATATACATATATACTTATATATACTATAAATATATATTATAAAACAATATATAATATATATTTATATAATTTATATAATATGTATTATTTATGTACTTTATATAAAATATATTATAAATACATATTATTTATATAATTTATATAATATATATTGTAAAGATACATCCATATGCCGTCACCACCAAATCAGTGATTCAATACTGGTCGAGGACGCTGGGGTATGTGATATCGGGTGGTCCGAGGAGAGAGGTACCCTAAAGGGTCCGTTTTTATGATTTCACCCAACGGTAAAGGAAGAGATCCCCTAGAAAGGCTGGGTTCCTAGTTTGGGTTTAGAGGATACAACATTTGTCTAAAAAAAATTGTAGACTCAGTGGTCCCTTCGGGGTATATATTTATATACCTTATTGTTTTGGTAAGAGTGGCTGGCACGTTTTTAATTCTTTATTTTATCAGAAACGAATCCTAAATTAATCCTGAAAGAATACTCATCATTAAAGTTCTAAAGAAAATTGAGATTCCCTCTGGACCTCAACTGAAACTCAGTTTAGATTACTCGATGTAGTGTGATGAATTGTTTTACAACACTTAACCCATGTCCCTTCCCCAACAGGACACTTCGTCCCCAGTTCTTCCCTGGCTTCCCCGTTCGAAGTACTTTCTTCCTGAGGTCCTTAAGCTCATTGTGTCTATATTTTACAAGTAAAAATTCAGTGGACCCTACATTCAGTAAACGAGGAGAAAGGTGTAGGTTTACACAGGGTACTATAGACGGTGTGTTCGATAAAAAAGTATCTTTAGTTCTTTCCTAAACTTAAAGGAAACAACGGTTTTACATTTAAACTTTTTGTCTACTTGTTACACTTGTTATACACTTGTTATTAAGTCTTCTTAGTCTTTTAATCCCGGTCTCCAATAGTACTCTTAAGTTCCGGGACCATAGGTGTCTGTAAAACCTTTCCCGTAACTCGAAAGTATTCAGTCTTTAACTTGAATAGATTCGAGTTAGGTATTCAGAATTCCCCCACTTCGCTAGAAATATCCTTCTCTACCTACATCCATATCCACATCCATCCACTAATTGATGAACCTAACGGGTCCTGTCAAGGTCAATAAGAGGCAACAGGAATCTAGAACAGACAAAAACGTAAACAAGGTTCACAAAGTAAAAGATCAGTTTGTACGACAAGACACCTTTCATATAAGTGTATAACAAGACTTCGCACTTCTCGGCTGAGTAACCTTTTCTGGGACTACGATCCTTTCCAACTTCCGTTTTCTTTTTCCCCTGCTGTCCCCTACTCTACCAACCTACCGTAGTGGCTGAGCTACCTGTACTCAAACTCGTTTGAGGTCCTCTACCACTTCCTGTCCCTTAAGACCACACGACGTCAAGTATCCCAGTGTTTCTGAGTCTGTGCTAAATCACTGACTCGTTGTTGACTTCGTACGAACAGTAAATCTAGTTTCCTTTTACTGTTTCAAATCTAGTAAATCTGTGAAGATTTTATTAAAAGAGATAGGATTTAGAAAAAATTGAACATTATTTTATTCCGCTGTCGACAAATTGTACGGTCATGTTAATCGTCGTACTCTTGAAACGTTTGCACTCTACGAGATTTATTTTTTAATCCAACTAAGGTATTCACCGAGTTAAAAAGACAAATCAAATACTTTAACGTTGTTTTGTAAAACTTCGAGAAGGACAGTGATTTCACTTTGTGGACTTTAAAAACATTTTACACAACATTTAAGTTAAAATCTTTAAGTTGTCCCTCTTTTTCAACAAGTCCGTTACTATTATGTTTATGTTTAGAATCACCTCCTACCGTAACATTTTTGATCACAACGAGATTTAATTCCCTGGATAAACTTAACCGACACCACTTTTATTAGGTATTAATAAAGGTCTATTCGTCACTATGAAAGAGTTAGTGTTTCTTCTACCTCGACTGTTGTGACTATTTATAAAATGTGCAGGTGTCCCATTTGTTCGGTATACTAAAACTTACACTTCAACTTAATCTTAGATAAAGTCGTACCTTCAACACGAAAGTGAAAGATTACGAGTGGTTTTCGGCGTAAACTCTTTACATACCTAGAATCTAGATAAAAAAAATTAATTTATCACTTGATTTTGTAATACTTCGTAAAAACATTCACTCAAAGAACTAAAACAAAGATGACAAACAATTCTGAATGTTGAACGTAAAGTCTAGAGAAGTACAGTGGTACGATACTGGTGTTAGGTCTCGGCGTTGTGGTACTTTGTACGGCATAGGGGTGGTCAAGGGGTGGGATGTCTCGCCGAAATTTAATAGGTCGGGTCCGGGATTTTGGGAAATTTATAGAAAGAGATTAAAGAGGTCAAACTCAGTTGTGATTTCGAAAACAGTACCACGATCAGAGGGTGGGACGTTTTCAAGATCATTAGAGTTGTAGTGAAGTAGCTACCCATTAAATTTGAAACTGAATAGTTCAAATTTAATTTAAAAGGGAATAACATAACACGATTGAAATAGAGAGAAGTAGATATAAGACCATAATAGTTACTCAAGGTATACAAAGATAAAGAAAATACTTTTTATAAAAGGGGTTTTAATGAGTGACGAAACTTTTTAGTTGACATTACGTATGGTTGTTTCAAAGGAAAGTCAAATAGGAAAGGTCCAGTCTTCCAAAATAAAATTTCTTTGTGGACCAGGAAGAACGAGACCTTATTATATAAATTCATCATCCATCCCGAATGGTCCACCGAGTCACCATTTCGTAGAGAACGGTTACGTCCTCTGCTCTTCTGCGTCCAAACTAGGGACCCAGTCCTTCTAGGGGACCTCTTCCTTTACCGTTGGACGAGGTCATAAGAACGGACCCTTTAGGGTACCAGTCCCCCCGGACCGTCCGACGTCGGATACCCCAGTGTTTCTGAGTCTGAGTCGGCTTGTGGGCACGTGGATTCACCATCTGTGACGTCGGCATAAGTGTCGTCGACACTATACCTTTGTCGGATTAGCAGGTAGTCACCTACTTCTCTATTTCTTCTACACTATAGATATGTGTTGTCTTATAATAATTCGATACTCTTTCCTCCTTTAGAACGTAAATAATTATGTTGTTATACCTACCTGGAATTCCCGTAATACAATTTACTTTATCCAATTTCTTTCTGTTCATTATACTAGGTGTCACTCTGACCTAAAGTCTATACACTTTAGGTTCTTTAGACTTAAATACCTTTGTCGTCTTACGACCAGTGGTCCCTGACCTCCGTTCCCCCTTCCCTTTGACCTTCTTTAATAAAATCGAGTGTCTGAAAGTTGATCGTCAATTCATTCAAGGCCTTCAGATTACGTGTCGCATCACTAATATTTGTTATGGTATAAGTATTGAAAGTTTCAAAGATTCTCTGAATGTGGAATTAATAAGAATGGTGTTTCTTCTTGACTATTAATGTACTGTACTATTCACAGAATCGATTACGATCGAGGAATTCCATTAGGATAATGTTTTAAACTATATATTTACTACATATTTATGTAGTTTAGTCTTGTAACATGTGGAATTTAGATTTGATACTAGATTTGATGTAGAGTTATGTCTTTGTAAATTCGTTGTTCCATTGTAATTTTTCGGTTTTCAAAGTATCCAAATGTGTCGATTCTTACGGTAGTAATTAACATGAAATATAGGATATTAGCCCTACGGGTCCCCACGGACCCAAGACAAGACATCTAGTTTTACTCTGACGAAAAACCGTAAGTCACCGCCATGACACGACGCTACATTCCGGGTTCTAATTCCGAGGTATACAACACGGTGGAACTATAGACTATTTTGACCCTCCCGAAACACAACACCAACAACAAGTCAACGATTCAACACAGACTGAGAAACGTTAGGGGGTCTGACGTCGTGCGGTCCGAGGGGACAGTCAGTGATAGAGGACTTCAAACGAGTCTGAGTACAGGTAACTCAGTCACTACGGTAGGTTGGTAGAGTAGGAGACGGCAGGGACCCCAGAAAATGTTACTCAGTCGAGAAGTCAAGTTCATCGGTTTCATAACCTCGAAGTCGAAGTCGTAGTCAGGAAGGTTACTTATAAGTCCTGACTAAAGGAAATCCTACCTGACCAACCTAGTGGAACGTCAGGTTTCCTGAGAGTTCGCAGAAGAGGTCGTGGTGTCAAGCTTTCGTAGTCAAAAAGTCACAGGTTGGTTAAGGGGAAGGTAAGGCAAGGACACCTATTGTAGAAGAGCGGTTTGTGGGGAGGAATAGTACCCCGGGTCCGTGTCTCGGATGAACAAGGACTCATCGTCCGAAGTAAAGGGACGGTCGGGTGTCTTAATAAGTTCGTTTAGTTAGAGTAAGAGAACACCCTTGACACCTCGTGGAGTGGTAGAACTATGATGTTTCGGACGGAGGTGTCGGGGAGGAGGACATGTCTGGACATATCGGGTCGTACCACATACTTCAGGAGGTGAGAGTCCGACACTCAAGTACATTGATTATGTGACATCGGTTAGAGTTGACAGGTCACAGTCTACAGTACATAAGTTCGGTGGAGGAATTGGGACCTCACTTTTAGGGTGGGTGGTTACCCTCCTTCTCCTCCTTATGTATTTTGGTACGTAAGGGAGATAGTCTATTTGAAGGAATTTTCCCCACGTTATCCGACCAAGATCCCAAAACTCTATTTCCGTTTAGGGACTTTCATGGTGGGACCAAAGGTACTCTGGGTTGTTTGTGTTTGGATTATAACTTCTGTCTTTCACCAAACCCCATATTTATGGTCCTAAAGTTCGGGAACCTTAGTTACTTGACAAAGTTAGTGTAAAGATTTTCTCTTGTGTTCCCATTCCTGTCCGAAGGTTCGGTCCGCTGTATGTAAGACGTTGTAAAGTTTCGTCTACTCTAGTAGAAACTAGTCTCTGGTCCACCCGTGTCGTCCGGGGTGACCCGTAGAGTGATAAAGGAGTGCTAGGGCGGAAGAGGATGTAGGCGGAAGTATATGTGTCGGGGACACCACGAAAAATCCTCATTTATCTTGAGAGTCACACTCTTTAGTCGGTACCCTCTAGATCTAAAGTTAATAGGAACTGTACCTAGTAGAAACAGTGACACCAATTCATTGACCCTCACTCCACGAGAATCTGTTTATGTCGTTTACGTGGTCCACTACTATGCCCACGGGCTACGAGGACGTTGACTGGAGGGTCCATAGAGCGTGATACGAAGTCACGTACTCTGTTACTTCTCCCGTACTCCCGATTACGTGTATTTGGGTGAAATACGTACAGTCTCTAACGGCTCTTACTTCAGGGTTCGTTACACTGAAGACCGGAGTCTCCACGAGAGACTTTCAAATTTACGTGAGTGGTTTGTACACGGTATCACGAATCATCGTTATTCTTGTACGTTCGTCTAAGAGTCGAAGAAGTACTGCACACTCGAACGACAAAAGATTGACTGGAGGTCGTTAACAGATATTCCCCGAAGGCTCCTCCGCGATCGCCATTCCTTAAGTGGACGGTTGCGTTCTCTATAGTCTCTTCGTCCAAGCTAGGAACCCAGTCCTGTTAGGGGACCTCATCCCTCACTGTTGGCTGAGGTCGTACGAACGGACCTTTTAAGGTACCTGTCTCCTCACGTCGCCCGATGTCGGGTACCCCGACGTGTTAACAGATGTTTACCTGACTCTTACCTCACTCCGAAGAGTCCTGTACTATCGGAGGATCCTCGATCCTACTTTTAGGGAAACACCTGTGACGACAAAGGAACAATACACCTTTCTAACGGGGTCCTAATTTGAATTCGGCAGAGGTGATTTAAGTAGTGCGACCGTACAGTTAATACAACTGAGAACAGGATCTTTGTCACAAAGGGTAGTCATAGTGTGTCTGTCGTCTAAGGACCCGGAGTGTATTACTTATAGATCCAAGACCTCTATCACTTGTTCTGTGTCACAGGGGAGGTGTTCCTGTCTGTTTTTTTCATCCAATATTTTGACAGAACACTGTCCGGTTCCTGTCTTACGATACCTCACGAACTCTCTCTTGAAACGGGTTTTGAGTCTCGGTCCTTTCTAAAGGATTCCCTCCCGATTAAACTCCGACTTTCCATCAATCCACAATCGTTTCCTAGTCCGATCTGTACAGGTAAAAAGGTCTTCACCCTAGTTACACACGAATCCGGATCTCCACAGTCTGTGGTAGATAAAGATACAGTTACTGTGTGTGGTAAAGATTGAGGAAGGTTTTACCTGTAGTAGTGAGAAATTTAGACAAGGAGTAGAACTTACACATTTTTTGCATTTGTGATCATCTTATTTTTCTTTCTCCTACATTTAGGATATTTGGTGTTTACCCTCTTTTTGATTTTTTCTTGAACTTACAAATCGTTTCAGTTCTTCATATTTTGTTACTTCCCCGTATTCTGGAGTCTTTCTTTCGTCCTTTTGTGTCGGCCTAATTGTAGGTTATATAGTTACTACCGTTCTCTCACTCAAATTTTTTGTTCAAGAGAATTCAACCCCTTTTTATTTGTTGGACGATTATTCGACAAATACCTTTATACGTATTCCATTTAACTGTACTTCAGACTTTCTTTTTCCCAGTCGGTCTTATGTGGTTTGTCTATATTTGATTAAAAAATTTTTTCGTACCCTCTGTTCTAATCCGTTCCATCTTAATTTCGTTGGTCTATATTTTCCCCTTTTCCTAGTAAAACATAACTATTTTCCATATTGTGGTTCTTTAGTTTCAGTCCTACTTGGGACTTCATAGTTTGTTAGAACGTAATTTTGCACATTTCGTTTTGACGATCTTTATGTTCTTAGACTACTTCGATATTAATTCCACCCTTTGCAAATTTGTCAAGAGAGATTTAGACTGTCTAGTTCATTTGTCTTGCTTTCTTCAAACTTCTATATGAAGTAAATCTGTGTTAATGTTCCTTGACTTTCGAATAAATTCTAATTAAACAGGAGTTGTTCTTCTGTTTGGGTTAAGTTTTTACTCGTTTTCTGAACCTATCTGACACGAGGTTTCTTCTATATATTTGTCGGTTATTCGTGGACTTTTCTACGTACTGTAGTAATCGGTAATCTCTTTACGTTTAGTCTTTCGTTAATAGGAGGTTAATTTTTATTTAAAAATTTTTCTACAAAATGTTTTTGACGTTTGTTGAAAGTTCTACAGAGGTTAGTTCATCCAACAGTTTATCAAAGTTATGAAGCACATACTCAAACCAATCATAAAAAAGGAAACCACAAGTAAACCATTTGACAAATCTCACTTAGAGAATTCAGAAGTCGTAGAGGTAGTTATTTTACTTACTGTTTTGAAACTTTGGAATCTTATTTCGTTTATGTTTTCTAATTTTTGTTTGTTTGTTTGTTTGTTTTTTGGGATGTTCTATAGTGACGATCCGGGACTTGTAAAGTGAATTCATAACTTGAATAATAATTATTTTAGTTCATTACTTTGTGGTACCTTGACCTAAACAGTTATTTTTTATGAGTACGCTTACATACAGTTAAGAGAACTGTAAGGTCCAACACACACACACACACACACATGAGTCAACGAGTGAAGACAGGATGAGAAACACCGGGGTACCTGACATCGGACGGTCCGAGGAGACGGGTACCTTAAAAGGTCCGTTCTTATGTCTTCTCCCTACGGCACGGGAGGAGGTCTCTTAGAAAGGCTGGGTCCCTAACTTAGGGACAGAGAACGTAGAGGACGTAACTGTCCCCCTAAGGAATGGTGAATGTGGTGGACTCTCTGGGTCCAACGATGTATGTTACTTGTTTAAGAATCCGGGGATTCTTAAGGTACAGCCTGTTGCTTTAAACGAAAATAAAACATGGTACGTATCGTTACTAGACAAATAGTCTTAGAACAATTGGGAAATTATACTCCCTAGTAGCGGGATAAAATTTCCACTTCTTTATGTGTACCTCTTCAGTCCACGTAACGGGTTCCTGGGTGTGGGTCACTTACTCACACTCTCTATACAACCCTAGATTGGAAGGGAATATGGTTTCAGCTCCGAAAAGGTTTGTAAAGTGCTACGACAGGAGTTAGTCTCCCTTTCAGTCCTCTGTTTGTAACAATCTACACTGTCATTCACTAATATCTTTAACATTTGTACAATTTTTACCTTTTTTTCTTTCTCGTCTTCCTCTCTCCCCTCCTTCTTCTCTTTCCGACGTGAACGGGGATTGAGAGTCTCTGGTGATGACGAGCGGGCCCCACTGAGTGGTAAGTAGTAGAGTAAAGTCGGAGTGTTTGTCTCGTAAGAGACTTCGTCTTGTTGATAATAGGAGTAAAAGGTCTACCATTTTATCTCTGATACCTTAAATTTATTGGACGGTTTTAGAGTATTTATTTTCCGTCCCCTGACCCCCATTTTATAATAGTATTATGTTTTTATTTCGGTATAAACCTTTAGGGAATCTGGATTTTTGTCCGTTTCATCCAAAAGGAAGTGAAACAAACAAGAAAAAGAAGAGATTCGTTGGTCGTGGAGACCCTGTCAGAAGCACGACAAAAAGACCCAGTGGAGACAGATCTACCGGTGACACGTTTCTTTACTACCCGGTCGGAGTAGAATCCCCAGATACTTCCGCAGACATGGTTCTGTTCGATATTCCTTGAGTTCTGAAACGAGAAGAGTAGTTCACACGAGTTGAGTTGGGTCACTACACTCCAGTTATCATTGTTATCGATGTAAATCTCTCCGACTACGATCCTGACTGAGAGGAGACAGATTGTATTCCGTAGATTGAATTAAGAGCCGTAACAGAAACTTATGCCTACACCGGTTCCGAAGTTCTCGGAGGATCTTAGACACGACAGAAACAGAAGGCTCCGTACATCGATCTGTTGGAACAAGTCGGGGGAATGCGGACAATTATCTTCACCGGTACACTACACAAAAACTGTTACCTGGTCGGTGTTTCCACTACACAACAACTCTGACTACACGGAAGAGGTGAAAGAAAGAGAAAAGGGTCGTCGGAAAGGGGTAGATATCCGACTTAAATCTCCTACTATACCAAGATCTTCTAGTATCTCTGTTTATCACTTTCCACGGACCTGGGGACCTACTGGTGTACCTCGACTCGAGGAGGGGGTGACGAGTGCAACCGGACCTGTACTTTTGATTTGAAAGTGACGTGATTCGGGATTCTGATTTTTTACAAAGAACACCATGTTCAAAGAACTCCATTGTAATAATTGGAGTTGGTGTTGTCACCCATAGTAATAAGGGTAAAACGTGTATCCCATTGTTATCAACCTTAAATAACCTATAGATAATACGTGATCTGTAAGATTAAATCAGATAATGGTAGGGACAAAATGTCGGAAGGAACCACCGAATCTACCAGTTCTTAAGCGGACGTTACGTCCTCTTAACCCAAACTAGGGACCCAACCTTTCATAAAACTAGACCTCTTAAGGTTCCCGTCTCCTCGGACCACCCGATGTCAAGAATCCCAACGTCTCAACCTGTACTGACTCGTTGAAAGTGTAGAGACCTCGGGTGGTCAGAGGAGACAGGTACCCTAAAAGGTCCTTTCTTATGACCTCACCCAACGATAAAGGAAGAGGTCCCCTAAAAGGACTGGGTCCCTAGTTTCGGGGTAAAGGACGTAACCGTCCGTCTAAGAAATGGTGACTCGATGGACTCCTCGGGAATTCCCACCAGCCTGAGTTGGATTTACCTCACTTACACACACACACACACACACACACACAATCAATGAATCAGCACAGGCTGAGAAACGTTGGGGTATCTGGCGTCGGGTGTTCCGGGGAGATAGGTACCCTAAGAGGTCCGTTCTTATGAACTCACCCAACGGTAAAGGAAGAGGTTTTCCTTGATATCTTTGTTTCTTTCACTTCAACGAGTCAACACAGGTTGAGAAACACTGGGGTACTTGACATCGGATGGTCCGAGGGGGTAGGTACCTTAAAAGGTCCGTTCTCATGACCTCACCCAACGGTCACCTACTTACCAAAGAATAGTGGGTAAAGGATGGTGTAATGTTTTCGGAAAACTCAAACTTCGAACTCCTCAATTTCGAGTACCATAAAGTCAGTGGTCTTTACCCTAACGATTGGGAATTCGACTTCTTCCTTTACCGTTGGGTGAGGTCATAAGAACAGATCTCTTAGGGCACCTGTCTCCTCGGACCACCCGACGAGGTACCCCGTCGTGTCTCAGCCTGTCCTGACTTCGCGGAATCGTACGTACGTACGAAACCTGTTTCTTTACCGTTGGGTGAGGTCATAAAAACGGACCTCTTAGGGTCCCTGTCTCCTCGGACCACACGACGGTAGATGCCCCAGCATGTCTCAGTCTGTACTGACTCCGCTGAATCGTCGTCGTCGTTGGGAACTCGACGACAATGTCTATCCCTTTTCAAATCCCTCCTACGATTATTACAACCGGAATCCTATCCCCACTATGAAGTAATAAAATACAGTTGTGGAAATAGGGTGGTGGACCGTTTGACTCTGTATTTCTTTATTTCATTTTTTTTTTTTACTATCGGGACCTATTTACTGTCGATATTTGAAGTACTCCGATACTATTTTTCTTCCATTGATCTAGAAAGACCCTTAAAATAGGACGACTTCAACGAGATTTAACAAGTTGTCCGGGTTGATTAAACCTACGAAGGTGTCGACATCATTCGTGACCAAAGGAGACCGAATAAAAACCTCCGTTCACTCATCGATCTTTGTCCACCGAGTCACCACTTCTTAGGTGCAGGTCACGTCCTCGGCACCTGAACTAGGGACCCAACCCTACCAGGGAACCTCGTCCTTTACCGTTGGGTGAGTGATAAGAACGGACCTTTAGGGTACGTGTCACCTCCGACCACCGGATGTCAGTGTTTCTCAGTCTGTGCTGACTCACTGACTCGTACGTACGTCCTTATCAACCTTTATCCTCTACAGGTACTCGTCATAGACGACTTTGTCCTTCTGACTGGACAACGGGGAGGTGAGACGACATCCTCGGAGTGGGGGTTCCGACCAGGAAGGTTCCAGGGCGAGTAGGGGGACCATCGTGCGTAAGTGGAAACCCCACCGTACTGACAAAGGACAACCGAAGAATTGACAATAAGATTGAAGGATTATGAGAAAACCGATTATAATTTTTAGTGTTATTGGGAATTTTGACAACTGTAACTAATGTCTCCTTTTTTCAGTTGTTTATATCAAGATCGTGAATAGTCAGCATATTATTCAGTATATTTCGGTTTGAGTATTGAGACCGACGGTAAAAAGGTGACCACTCTAGTAACCTCATCAGAGGTTCCTTAAATATAAAATTACACTTACTTCCTACACCCTCCTTTCACATTACCCTCCTACCTCTCTCCAGTCCTTGGTCGTGTCCCTTCTCCGTGAACTCACGATAATGTATCAAGAACGTTTAGCGGTCGGACCTCCACCGGGAAGGAAATCGGTCGTAGTACCCTTAACAATTCTCAAGATCGATTAAGTCACTGATGTATCAAGGAGATAAACCTTATGTTGTAAACGCCATAAAAAAAGGTTTCAAGTGTATTTTAAAATAGTCCTCCTGTCTCCCTTCTTATGTCCATGATAAACCCCCAGATAGGTACCTTGTCTATCTCAGACTGAAGTCGGTATGGTACAGACAAACACCCGAGGTATAAGACACAGTACTGTACACTGAGACTCTAAATCCCCACATAGAAAAGAGGTTCCGAAGGGACTGAAGGAAACTATCGTATACATTAATCGATAAAGGGAAGGGATAATTTAAGACGTATAATAGTGGTGGTGAGACTAATTTAGTCTGAGTTCTCCGGTTGTAATACTTTGTTCCTAACCCTTTAGACAGAAGTAATTTATTCTTTGTCTTATTAACTCTCCCAGTTCTACCTTTTTGTTTGGTGTCGACCCCCTACGATTATTCTTAGTTAACGGATGAAAACGTTTGTAAATCTTAAATTTAGTTTCCGTACGGTTCAATATGATAAAGGTTAAGAAAACCTTTGACAAAGGAATATGTCGTAATATGTCGGGAAGAGTTCAAACCTTACACTGGGTACTCTGAATCTTATAAAGGACGGTATAGTTATTTGTTCCTACAGTGTCAGTAGTCGTTAAGGTCTTCTAGTACCGTAGACCAGGTAGTGAAGTACCGTTTATTTACCCCTTTGACACCTTTGTCACCGACTGAAATAAAACCCCCCGAGGTTTTAGTGACGTCTACCACTAACGTCGGTACTTTAATTTTCTTCGAATGAGGAACCTTCCTTTCAATACTGGTTGGATCTGTCGTGTAATTTTCCGTCTCTGTAATGAAACGGTTGTTTCCAGGCAGATCAGTTCCGGTACCAAAAAGGTAATCAGCACATACCTACACTCTCAACCTGATATTTCTTTCAACTCGCGGCTTCTTAACTACGAAAACTTGACACCATAACCTCTTATGAGAACTCTCAGGGAACCTGACACTTCTCTAGGTTGGTCAGGTAGGATTTCCTCTAACCAGGACCACAAGTAACCTTCCCGACTACAACTTCGACTTTGAGATTATGAAACCAGGGGACTCCGTTTGTCGACTGAGTAACCTTTTCTGGGACTACGACCCTTTCTAACTCCCGTCCTCCTCTCCCCCTGTTGTCTCCTACTCGACCGACCTACCGTAGTGGCCGAGTTACCTGTACCCAAACCCACTTGAGGTCCTCAACCACTACCTGTCCCTCCGGACCACATGACACCAATTACCCCAGTATTTCTCATCCTGTGTTGATACGTTGACTTGACTTGACTTGACTCCCGTGACTTAGGGACTATAGTCGTCGGTACTCTAACTTCTGTCAGGAATGTCCCTCGGGACTCCTTGAGTCCTACACTTTTTGTGTCCTATGACCGGGGTCTATCGACTCTGCGTATAGTCTCCTTACTAAAGTCGCTCGGGTCTGAGAACGTAGAAGGGTATGCAACACACACACACACACACACACACACACACACACACAACCATCGAGTCAGTATCGACTGAGACGTTAGGATCCTTGACATCGGGTGGTCCGAGGAGACAGGTACTTTAAGAGGTCCGTTCTTATGTCCTCACCCATCGATAAGGGAAGAGATCCCCTAGAAGGGCCCTCTTCCGTTACCGTTGGGTCAGATCATGAGAACGGACCTTTTAGGGTACCGCCCTCCTCGGACCAATCCGACGTCAGGTACCCCAGCGATTCTCAGTCTGTGCTGACTCGTTGAAGTGAAAGTGAAAAGTGAAAGTACGTAACCTCTTCCTTTACCGTTGGGTGAGGTCACAGGAACGGACCTCTTAGGGTCCCTGCCCCCTCGGACCACCCGACGTCAGATACCCCAGTGTGTCTCAGCCTGTGCTGACTTCGCTGAATCTTCGTCGTCGTCGTCGTCCCCTAGAAGGTGGACGGAACGTCCACCTAAGAAACGGTATACTTGGTGGTCCCTTGGAGTCGGAGCTCCCTTCGGGGGTATACATCTTTTCGTCATTTGAGGAACTGAACTCTAGAGACCGAAAGAAATTAAGTGTTTTTATGAAACAACGTTTTAAGATATATTAGACTGAGGAGGGGGGAAGAGGGGGTGGGGGTGGCAGAGAGTCACAGTAAACTCTACGACAAAGGACCCGAACTTCAGGATTTTCAAGGATGACTTGTCTTGTTGGGAGTCAAAAGTACAAAACTGACAAAAAATTCAGTTGCAGGTAGTAAAGTAATAGAACCTCAACCCAAAAACTTAAAGATGTTAACATACTCTCCTCAAATGTAAAGAACAACGTCTTTGTCTTGATACAAGATCAACTGAGGTAAAGAAGGTTAAAGTGTAGTTATCTTATATGTTATTACCGGGTTCACATAAGTGTAGATATGATTCACCGATATCTTTCAGTCAAAATAGATTCGACTTGTCTAAATCTGATGGTTGTACATTACTCTTTTTACCTGACAAGTACGAAGAAAAGGTCAATATTTTTTACAAAGGTTCTAAGTAGTAACTGAGTACACTTATACTTTGTACAATGGATAGTTTATACAAGCGTATCATGTCGACTACAGTGGTGTTTTCATTGGTGAACTGTTCTGTATTTCCTTCTTTTTATGGAATTGAGTCTTCTTTATAGGTTAAACTAACGAAGAAACAGGATAGGGAAAAGTGAAGAGATAGAACCGAAGTTAAAAATTCACAACAGTTACTCACTACGAAAATTAAACTCCTTTCCCTATAATATACCTACGTGTGTTTAATCGTCCTCTCCCGTTAAATTAATGTTTCCTCAGTCTAAGAACGACTCTTTATAACTACTGACACAGGACTCTCAAAGGTGGAACAGATTTTACATAATTTTGACTTTCGACTTCTTCTTTATATTACCTATAAGACATTGTCCGAATTAAACCTTTTATCTTTCCGTCAAGATACGTTGTATTGGAGATAAATTCACGATAAAAACGAACTTGATTTCTATAAAATATCCGTAAAAGAGTTATTGGAAGGAACATTCCGTTGGAACGACGACGACGACGACGATTCAACGAAGTCAGCACAGGCTGAGACACGTTGGGGTATCTGTCCGTCGGGTAGTCCGAGGGGGCAGGGACCCTTAGAGGTCCGTTCGTGTGACCTCACCCAACGGGAAAGGAAGTGGTTACGTACTTTCCCTTTTCACTTTCACTTCAGTGAGTCAGCATAGGCTGGGAATCGCTGGGGTACCTGACGTCAGGTGGTCTGAGGAGGTAGGTACCCTAAAAGGTCCGTTCTCATGATTAACTAAATTTCTTGTTTTCCAGTCGTGAGTGGGGAGATAAAGTGATTGACCGAGATGTTAGAATCTTTCTTTTGGTATTAAGTAACTAGTGGTTTATGTTAGGTCCATGGTAGTTAAGTCATTTGTAGGTAACTAAGAGGAAAATACGACCGTGACTCAATTCAGAGTCTTTACTATCCCTGTCTCATTTCCCTGTTTTATCCACTAATTATCGATTAAGGTGATCCCCTGACATTAATTTTTCTATACCCTCTGGGGACATTCAATTACTAATGAGTTCTTTCGTGTAAACGAATTGGTGTTTTAGTTCGTCCGAATGAATCGTTGTTTTGGTACGTTGTCTTCGTGCCTGTACGGGTTTGTTATTTTGTCACCACCGTCCTCGGGGTGTAGGACGGGTCACTCGAGTCATTCAATTACTAAGGATCCTGTACGAGAGACGTGTGTAATTTTTGTTAGTAAACACTTGGATCGAACTGGTGAGTCCCTGATCTTTTGAGGGGACGAGTTGGACCTCCTCCTTGATTGCTACTTTTGTGCGGTTTATGAGTTTTTTCTGTTTCTTCCAGAGAGGGGGAGGGGTGAAAATGAAACAAATATATTGACATCGGACGATTCAAGAACCTCGTACCGTAAAGAGTTGACGGGTGAACATTCGGAGTCTTTACAGGATAGGATTATTTAGTGAATGTACGTCTCATGTAGTACTCTTTACGATCCGACCTTCTTCGTGTTCGACCTTGTTCTAACGACCCTCTTTATAGTTATTGGAGTCTATACGTCTACTGTGGTAGGAATACCGTCTTTCACTTCTTGATTTCTCGGAGAACTACTTTCACTTTCTCCTCTCACTTTTTAAACTGAATTTCGAGTTGTAAGTCTTTTGATTCTAGTACCGTAGGTCAGGGTAGTGAAGTATCGTTTATCTACCCATTTGTCACCTCTGTCACCGACTGAAATAAAAAATCCCGAGGTTTTAGTGACGTCTACCACTGACGTCGGTACTTTAATTTTCTGTGAATGAGGAACCTTCCTTTCAATACTGGTTGGATTCTGTTGTACAATTTTTCGTCTCTATAATGAAACGGTTGTTTCCAGGTAGATCAGTTCCGATACCAAAAGGGTCATCAGTACATACCTATATCAGTTCAACCTGACATTTCTTTCGACTCGTGGCTTCTTAACTACGAAAAATTGACACCATAACCTCTTCTGAGAACTCTCAGGAAACTTGACGATCCTCTAGGTTGGTAGGATTTCCTCTAGTCAAGACCCACAAGTAACCTTCCCGACTACAACTTCGACTTTAAGGTTATGAAACCAGTGGACTACGTTTCTCTACTGAGTAACCTTTTCTGGGACTACGACACTTTCTAACTCCCGTCCTCCTCTTCCCCTACTGTCTCCTACTCTACCAACCTACCGTAGTGACTGAGTTACCTGTACTCAAACCCACTTGAGGCCTTCAACCACTCCCTGTTCCTCCGGACCCCAACGTTTCTTAGCCTGTACTGACTCGTTGACTTGACTTGACTTGACTTATTTAGTGAAGAATAGGTGGTGCAACGGGAACGACTTAAGAAGAGACGTGACTCTGTATTTCCTGATATTCCATGGTCTCGAGAAGTCTCCGGGGTACTTCATTGTGGTTAGACAAAATCTTTCTTCTACCTTTTCTATACTGGAAAAAAGTTCTCCGAGTGTCAGATAATTACGTTGTATTTTATGTAGACTTCCAAATTGTTATATTACTATATAACATACCCAAAGGGAATACCAAGTCGACCATTTCTTGGTGGACGTTACACCCTCTGAACCGAAGTTAGGGACCCAACCCTTCTAGGGGACCTCTTCCCTTTCCGATGGGTGAGGTCATAAGACCGGACCTCTTAGGGTACCTGATATATCCCCAACGTTTCCCAACCTGCGCTGACTCACTGAAAGTGAAAAGTCTATATGATATATCTCACATTCGATATACCCCCAGGGTGTCTCTTTCTTACTACGGTTTTCGAACCAGAGACACGTGACCACGACTTACTTTAGAGTCTCAAAACCCCCTTCATCTTTTCTCATCGAAATAACGAACCGGTTGGCTTCACCCTGTTTCATCCGAGGAGGAGACTTTTCGGTACACAGGGTTGGTACCTGTCTCTTCGGACCATCCGATGTCAAAACCCCAGTGTTTCTCAGCCTATGACTCCCTGAAGTGAAGGGTTGAATCATCCTGAACTGTAACTCAAAATGTCGTTACCAAGTTCCCACCCCTACGACTGTTCTAATCCCACACACGACCCGGAGGTGAGGAGATTAGAACAGTAACAACAAGTCGGGGAGTCGGGACAGACTGAGACACTTAGGTACCTGACGTCGTTCGGTCCAAAGGGGCAGGAAGTGACAGAGGACCTTGACCGAGTTAGAGGACAGGTAACTCAGTCACTACCATAGGTTAGTAGAGTAGGAGACAGTAGGGGAAGAGGAGGATGGGAGTTACCAAGGGTCGTAGTCCCAGAAAAGGTCACTCAACTAGGAAGTGTAATCCACCGGTTTTATAACATCGAAGTTGAAGTCGTAGTCAAGAAGGTTACTTGTAAGTTCAGATAAAGGAAATCCTAATTGACCAAACTAGAGGAACGACAGGTTCCCTGAGAGTTCTCAGAAGAGGTGGTGGTATTAAACTTTCGTAGTTAAGAAACTGTGTGTCAGAAGAAATATCAGGTTGAGACTGTAGACATGTACTGATGACCTTTTTAACATCGAAACTAATGTACATGGAAACAACCGTTTTACTACAGAGACGAAAAGTTATACGACAGATCCAAATAGTATCGAAAAGAAGGTTCCTCGTTCACAGAAAATTAAAGTACTGACGTCAGTGGTAGACGACACTAAAACCTCGAGTTCTTTTCTTTTAGACAACGACAAAGGTGAAAAGGGGGAAATGAGCGGTAGAGTCCACTAGAACTACTGACAGAGACTAAGGAAATTACATCGGAGTACACCAGAAAGAGACCACACTTCTTACGACGGTAAACGATGAACACAAAATTACGATATTTCTCGAATTTCTGTAACAATACACATAGGGAACACCCCCTTGGTCTCGGACAGGGTTCCGATGTGACGACAAAGGACCAACGGGGAGGGAACAGAAACGTAGGGAACGGAAGGACCTAATCGTTGACAGGCGTAGACGGGCAACCTTGAGTCCCTTCCAGTATCTCTGTCCTCAGTCTTTGTCTTGTCGTACCGAAGACACGGGTCCTCGGGGTGTCACAGGACGAGCCAAAGTGTTCATCAGTATACAATAGAGAAATTTAGAAGGAATCAACTAAGAATCAAATCGTCTGACGACGACGATTCAGCGAAGTCAGCACAGACTGGGACACACTGGGGTATCTGCCGGGTGGTCCGAGGGGACAGGGACCCTAAGAGGTCCGTTCTTGTGATCTCACCCAACGGTAAAGGAAGAGGTTACGTACTTTCACTTTTCACTTTCACTTCAGCGAGTCAACACAGGCTGAGAATCGTTGGGGTCCCTGACGTCGGATGGTCCGGGGAGACAGGTACCTTAAAAGGTCCTTCTCATGACCTCACCCCACGGTAACGGAAGAGGTCAAATCGTCTGATCCTTTAGTTTTACATACCCTTAACATATTATACTCTCTAATAGTAGGTGAAGGTTTCGTATACGAGGAAGATGATGTGGTTCCTTCTCTTTTTAAAAGTTGAGTAAAAGATATCTTTTACTACTCTTACAGTAGGATTACGTTGTTCGTACATCCTACCTATTTTGACTTTCGTGATTATAAACGGTTCATAGATGATCGTAGATCCCGAAGGGACCCTCGAGTTACCATTTCTTGGGAGGACAGTTACGTCCTCTACGTTCAAACTAAGGACCTAGTCCTTCTAAGGGGACCTCCTTTACTGTCGGGCGAGATCATAA
This sequence comes from Capra ibex, assembly GCA_006410555.1. Classification (NCBI taxonomy): domain Eukaryota; kingdom Metazoa; phylum Chordata; class Mammalia; order Artiodactyla; family Bovidae; genus Capra; species Capra ibex. Next base: position 14,860,936 of record SJYO01014747.1, read on the forward strand.
GAACGGACCTTTTAGGGTACCTACCTCCTTTGACCACCCGATATTAGGTACCCAAGTGTTTTCTCATCCTGTACTGACTATCTTATTTGTTGATCATCTTAGGTCTATGATAAGGTCCGCGAAGGATACACAATTTAATAAATTAGGAGGGTGGTGGTTAATATAGTCCATTACATTAATAATAGGAGTCAAATGATTCTCCCTTCACCCTTTCCTAGTACTTCAATGAACGAATTTTCATGTGTCCACTATAAACAGACTCGGTGACGTGTAGAGTCTACCTCGCGACTCCTCACTCTTCTATGACCTCGTACTGTTCTAACTTCTCAAAAGGTTGTCCTTACGAGAAAACCCCAACACCCCATTTTCAGAATCCAAAGGATTCGGTGGAGGGGAAACCTGTAAGTCAGGGTAGACCTATATGCCTGTGTTCGCTTCTGTCGATCTTCAGTAATCAGTCCTTCTACCTCCTTGTAAGACCTTTCTCTCGAAAACTTCCCTTCTCCCTCAATCCGTTTCTGTTGTAATCTTTCGTTCCGACGTAATCTTTCGTTCCACACTTTACGGATGTAAGAACCGACGATTGAGGATCGTCTTGATTGACAGGGAAGAAGGGACCTCTTCTGACCCATAATACCGAGTGTTACCCTCTGATGTACGGACACTTGGGTCCCCTTCGTTTCTCAAATAAAGGTCTCACGGTCCCCAAGCCCCTTCTTAACAATGGGAGGATGGTCTCACAAGGTAGGTACAAAGGAATGAATCTCTTTTCGTAGGAAACTGAGGTGAGAAGATTCCCCGACCTCTCTACTGTGGAAACTTTACTGACCCGATGATGAAGGAATTTTGGGTCAGGGGTATCACACTAAAAGGTGGGACGAAATTTCCGAGTCAAGTGTTTAGTAAAGGAGTATGTCTTCGGAAGACGACAATGATTCTACTGGTCAGTAAAAGTAGGACTGGACGACCCTCGGTCGTGCTCCTCAGGGTGGGTACCGTTTCCAGTACTCCAATTCCCCAGGTTGTCTGTTTTTGCTCAGCCCGGAATTCCCTCGGAGCGACTTAAAAGAGCTTGTAGATGGGGGTTTTGGTCTCAGACGGACGGCATGACGTAATACGAAAAGCGAATGCGAAGACTGTAATTGTCCCCCGATAGGGGCTGGTGGAAAGAGACCTTTTACAATTGAATCTCGAGGTTAATCAGAGGACGTATTCTTTTCTTACAAAGTCGAGTTTGGGGAAACTACCGAGGGATTGAACGGACTGTGCAAATTGATGTGAACACTAACAAATGTCGGGGGGTTGGTGCTCTCCGTACTTCGAATTTTGTAGAATTTCTATATCTCGGAAAATCTCGACTCTTAATCAAACCACTTCCTAAAGTAACAACTCAATTACAAACGACGGTCTGGAGGTATAGGAAGTAGAAAATCCGTGGACCTCCAATAATTAGTTACATTAACCCTATATCTTTTTCCTTATATCATCAAAACTACAATCATTGTGATCCGAAAACTCAATCATTTGAAAGAGAAACAATATTTAGTGACATGAGGAGAAAGGAACAATATTTAACAACACAGGAACGATAAATTCTTACATTGAAATAAATCACGAAAGACTCTCACCGTGGTCTAAAACCTTTTCTTGTTGTGATAATTCCATTCATTCAAAAGACCAACTGTCTGGGAATAGTCTTTTCCCGGTATTTTACAATTAACCGGAAGACCGGTCTGCTATTACATTTAGTGGATTCTGGACACATATGTGGATCCATACGTCTCTCTTTCGGACCAGAACTATTCTCAGTCCCGACGACTACGACGTATTGAAACATAATAGGTAACTAGAGATACATGTTGGTTTTCATATTTTTCGAAAGGACTTGTTATTTCCTTCCCGGTCAGTGACCTTTCTGACCAAAGGGGGCACACCAGAAAAGAGGGAGAGAGAAGAAAAGACCGACTTAAGGGTAGACCCCCCACCTCCGAGTGGTACATGTGGATGAACGGGACCGAAGATTCTGGGTGCGCTCTCCCTCGGGTTCCGCCCCGTGGTAGGCGATAAGTTCACCCATGGTCACCGGATGCATCTACCACGTTTGGAGAACAGAACTCCAAAATAATCGAGAGGTGTATTTGGTTCAATAAGTCGGAGAAAAGAGGTGATTAAAAGGATGATATGATAAGAAAGATTAGAGGGAGGCATAGAAATTAATTTGTCAATTAAAGATTCTACGGTTGAGGCAGAGGGGAAGTTTAATGGGACCTAGGTGGCCCCGACCTGGGGCCGTGAGTGGTCCCGTTGGTTAAGTAGAAGTAAACGAGTCCTGAACGGATTAAAATCGTGTCTTTCAGGGTACAGGGTCCTTTAGGGAGTCAGCACCCGTTTACTCGTATAGACCAGTAAGAATGAATGAACCTGGGACAACCGGAGAACGGTTGGGTGTCGATTTCGGAGTCATATAAGTAAGATGGTGGAATACAGGGAGGCGGACTACACGTTCTGGGGACTCTCAGGTCGAGGGGTTTGGAGTACGGAGGTGGTGGAGACCTGTCAAAGGATCTCCGAGTTAGATACTTTCTTTATAGTGCACAAACATGGGTACTGAATAATGTACGATTTACGTAAGGGTCAACAGTAGAGTATCTTAGAAGGTTCTCAGGTATTTTTCCAACTTGTTCTAAATATTTATAAGACTAGAGTGTCCACTATTTTAATACCAAATCCACCTCTGTTAAATGACTTCTATTGTGTCGATCCCACCCCGTCGTCATCTGGAAGGGAAAAGTTCTAGGACTCGAACTTTAGGTCGAGTTTAAGTGTAGGATTAGGTCGGTAAGTACTCGATACAATAAAACATGATGAGAAAAGGTACAGAGGTGAATGATTAGATTTAAAACTTTGTCATAGGGTCTCGAATAACTCGATTTACTTTGACATACACGTATACTATTTACGAATCACTCGTCATCGAAAATCCTATCAAACAGTGACCCATTACAAAACAAAGAGTACCCCTTCTTCACGAACTTATTTTCTTATTAAGGAATGGTACCCTTCTTCAAATTCGAAGGGTCGACTCGAACTTGACCCACTTAATCAGTCTTATCCATACATGAGGTCCTAAATCTTACTGTTCCAGTTTCCCTTTCCTCCACGAGGGGAATGGGAGGGGGTTGGACGTGACCAGTCGGAGACGACAATAAGGGGTATTGACTAACTGATAAACGTGGTAAGTTTCCTTAGGTAAAGGTCGGATATCTACTTGTGACACCTCTTAGAGTCTCGTGGGTGTCAGGAGACTGACGACCTTGAGAAGACTTAAAGTTACCGAGTTGGTTTCGAAATTTAGTGACACGTACGTACAAGAACGTACGTACGAGTCAACGAGTCAACACAAACTGAGACACGAGGGCACCTGACATCGGACGGTTCGAGGAGACGGGTACCCAAAACGGTCCAATCTTATGACCTCACACAACGGTAAAGGAGGAGGTCCTCTAGAAGGACAGGGTCTCTACCTTGGGCGTAGAGAAGACAGGGGACGTAACCGTCCGTCTAAGAAATGGTGACATCGGTGGACCCTTCGGGTTTAGTGACATGTAAATTTTTGTTTGGTCACAGTCACTTCGAATTCGTGAAAGTAAATATTTTTACCATTTCATCGTTTCCGACTCGGTGATGTCATTCGTTCCGAACAAATACATCAGGGTACTAGGGTAGTAGGTCTGTACCAATTGTCTTGACGATGTGAAAGAAGACCATAGAATAACCAAACAGATTTGTGTAAACACCTATACAGACTCACGTATACACGTGTGGACTCACAAAAGGATGCATCCGGGTAGGGAATCAAGGAGACCATTGTAGTGTCGGTGGAAAGGAAACTTTTTGAGGAGGAACGGGTGAGGTTAGAGTGACTGGACCCACCACTTGTCCAGTCTCCTGGATCGAGGAAGGGTCGGAGACGTCACTAACCAGGTCTCCAATCACTAATCAGACCCGGATACCGTTAGGTGAGGTCATGATAACGGACCTTTTAGGGTACCTGTCTCCTCGGGACATCCGATGTCAGGTACCCCAGCGTTTCTCAGTCTGTACTGACTCGTTGAAGTGAAAAGGGGTCATATTCTATGATATTACACCTTCCAAATAAAAAGGTATACCCAACGATTGTACTTTATTACACTCGAGTGTGATTAAATTTTAGGATTATCATTTAATTCAATACATTTTTTTTAATGTTCTTAAAATTTCTTTCTTAGTCTTTACAATTGACTTTGTTTTAACAGATTATTTATCTCATGAGTTTTTTACAGACGTATATTGTTGTTCCAGTGGTATTATGATAGTATGACATCACTGAGAATGTAGTGAATTCAAGAAGGGTTTGTAGTAAAAATACAGAGTACAACCGGACCATTCATTTACGACGACCCGTCTGGATTCTGTAAACGAAATAATCTAACGTCTCCGTTGACGTACAACCACGATAGTTTCCGTTAAATGTATGTGTTAAATGTCCTATAAAACGATGGAAAGACTAAATTACTAAGTCATCTTTACTAGTAATAGGAGAGTATCATAGACAACTTCTATTTATGTCACTAGACACGAAGGTAGGAGTAAACAAGCACTTAGTACGTGGACACAACGTAATACGAACTTCGATTTTGTTTCTTTGAACAAGACGATTCGAACCAGACACCCTCACTTTATTAACGGTCTCTTAAAAGAGATTTAAGAATAAAAGACCGTAACAATAACCTCTATTTGACTAAAAATTTTCAATTGTTCTAGACACCCAACAGAAAGACAAAACAAAGAACAAAGGAAACGCCACGTTTTCAAAAACTCAAACTCCTCCAGAGTGAACAAATAAAAACGAAAACAAAGGTAATAAGACCTTCTACCTAGTTTTTTCTACAACGACACTAAATACAGTCTCTCACAAGATACAAAAGGAGGAAATATCACAGACCAGAGTGTAAATCCAGAAATTAGGTAAAACTCGAATAAAAACACATACCTCAATTTCTTACTAGATAAAAGTCTACTGGGATGTTAGGGTGAGAATAAGTTCTCCTGTGTATGTGGGGTTACAAGTGACATCGTGACGAATATTATCAGTTCTGTACCTCCGTTGGATGTTCAGGTGACTGTCTCCTTACCTACTTCCTCTACACCATATTGTACGTGTATATATATTACCTTATAGCGAGTCGGTAATTTTTCTTACTTTGGTACGTCGTTGTACCTACCTGGACCTCTCACAGGGTGACTCACTTGAGTCACTTCCTCTTTACAGTACACTGTAGGGAATATGCACCTTATGGTTTGATTTGCTATGTTTATTTGAACGTATGTTTTGTCTTTCTCTGAGTGTCTGAATCTTTTACTTGAATGCCAACGGTCCTCTTTCTTTACTAATCCCCCTATCCTACCTGTACATGTGTAATGATATACATTTCACCTATTGGTTGTTCCTGGAAGACATATCGTGTACCTTGAGACGAGTTACAATGTACCGTCGGACCTACCCTCCGCCCAGACCCCTTCTTACTTATGTATATATACACACCGGGAAGTAACAGGAGGACCTTGTTAGTGTCGTGATAATTAGTCGATATGAGGTTACGTTTTATGTCTCAAGTTTTTTTCAATTTCCTAGATATAGTCCCAGAAACTAAAAGACTGAATGAGACTACAAGAGTCCATTTATACACCAGGGGTTAAATGAAAAGGAGATGATAAAAAGTAACAAAAAACTTTATCCTACAATGAAAAGAGTAGTATCCTGGTGTAGACTTTAGGAGACGGGGCTACATATACGGAGAAAGGGGAATGATTGTATCCTAACAATAGGGACATGAGTCAACGAGTCAGTACAGACTGAGAAACACTGGGACACCTGACATCGGGTGGTCCGAGAAGACAGGTACCCTAAAAAGTTCGTTCTTATGACCTCGACCAACGTCAGAAAAAAGAAGACCCCCAGAAGGATTGGGTCCCTAGTTTTCGTGTAGAGAACACGGAGGACGTAACCGTCCGTCTAAGAAATGGTGACGTGGTGGACCCTTCGGGGTCGGAGGATGTTTCGGGTTGACCCCAGTGGTAACGAATTCTTTTATTTCAAAGAATCTTCCTTACGGACACAGTATCCGTAGAAGAATAAGGAATTTTTTTTTTTATAAAACCGGTGAGCACCGAACGTCCTAGAGTCAAGAGGTTGGTCCCTAACTGGGACCCGGTGTCGTCACTTTCGTGACTTAGGATGGACGATCTGATGGTCCCTTAAGGAACGTATAGGGAAGGACATTTTCAAACAAGTAAGACACACGTCATTAGTGCGGGTAGTGTTAAAAACTTTATTCTAAGATTAAACCGTAAGTACCCTCTTACCACCTGTTACAAAACTTAATAAGACTTAATTTATTCTACGTCATAAAAGGATTTTCGGATAAGATTTATTCGGTGGTTTTTTTTACATATATTATTGTCTAGAGACCAAGAAACAAGTCCCACATAAGAAAGACGAAGACCGACTCACTGACGGACCTGGTAGTTGTTCTCCAGACACTAGAAACAAATTACAGACAAAACCAAAGGATCTCGACGAAACAATTTAATGGTCTGTGGACCACCGAATTTTGTTACCTTTAAATAAGATAGTGTAAAGACTTCCAGTATCCAGACTTTAACTTCCCAGACATCCTGGTATAAAGGACACTTCCGAGATCCCTCGTAGACAAGAAACGTAGAGGGTCGCAGACCACCGAGGTCCGTAGGAATCGACACAGACGTAGTGAGGTTCGAGAAGACGGAAGTACAGGTGCTTCCTCTTCTCCTGGAAGAGGAAAGAGAAGACAGATTTTATGGGGAAACGGAAAGAGAGTATCCCTGTGAATAGTAATCTGAGGAGACCTATTAAACCCCACTAGCGTACAGTTCTAGGAGTTGAATGTTTGTAAACGTTTCTGTGAAAAAGGTTTATTTAAACGTAAGTGTCCAGGACCCATCTGAATAGACAACCCTGTGGTGACAAGTTGGACAATGTCACGGACTATTACAAAGGAACTTTTTTATGAGCGTGAAACTAGATTCTGTTACACCAATAAGTGGCAATGACCCAAGAAACCCCTTCGAGATCATTGCAGGTCACCCACCCGTGTCACTCTCGACTCCCAGAGGAGAGAAGTGATCGACCAACATACAATGTTACTTTCACTTAGAGTCTGGTTTAGGACCCGAAGGGTTCACCACGATCACCATTTCTTGGTTATGTCCTCTACTTTCTCTGTACCTAAGCTAGGGACCCAACCATTCTAGGGGATCTCTTCCCTCACTGATGGGTAGGGTCATAAGAACGAACCCTTTAGGTACCTGTCTCCTCGGACCACCCGATATCAGGTACCCCAGAGTTTGTCAGTCTGTTTTGACTCGTTGATTGTGTGTACTTTTACACACGGTATATAGGACATGGAGTTACTTAGGGGGTGAGGACCGGTGCAGTCCGGGAGATTAATTCATGGAACGGCCTTTCCGAGTGACTATCTTAATACGTTGTCACAAAATCGGCGTCCTAATACGATCGACAAATCCGATCCCGAAAACTTTCATAACAAACATAGGGTGATCCCACAAGACTTTATTTAACTCACTAACGTTGTTTGTTACTTGTTTCGTTTTATATCGTGTTAACTTATATTATCTTTTATTATTTTGTGCAATGTTTTTCCCTCCTATTCTTCATAAAAGAGACCTTTGAAAAGGAAAGTTACACACACATACACACACGCGTCGCCATCATCCAGTACTATATTTTATGTAAATAACCGAAGGGACCACCGAGTTTGTCATTTTTAGACGGACGTCACGTCCTCTGGACCCAAGTTAGGGACCTAACCCTTCTAGAAGTCCTCTTCCCTGACCGATGGGTGAGGTGATAAGAACGGACTCCTTAGGGTACCTGGCTCCTCGGACCGTCAGATGCCAGGTACCCCAGAGTTTCTCAGTCTGATGATCGTCATCCAGTACTATATTTTACACAAATAATTAGACTAGATTTTTCTTATGCTTTAATAAAGGATTCTCCTTGTCCTACGTCCTGAACTACCTCAGGAAATGTTTCCATGGAGAAGTTGTCAATATCTGACTGACCCTGGGATCTGTGTATTAAGTCTGTCCTTTCCTTCAAACAAGTATATATTAAAAAAAAAGGTGAGCCAGATCTATTGACTTATAGTCAGTAAAGTGATCACCTTCTCATGAACGACGACGATGACGACGATTCAGCGAAGTCAGCACAGGTTGAGACACGTTGGGGTATCTACCGTCGGGTGGTCCGAGGCGACAGGGACCCTAAGAGGTCCGTTCTTGTGACCTCACCCAACGGTAAAGGAAGAGGTTACGTACTTTCACTTTTCACTCTCACTTCGACGAGTCAGCACAGGTTGAGTATCGCTGGGTACCTGACGTCGGATGGTCCGAGGAGACAGGTACCCTAAAAGGTCTGTTCTCATGAATCACTCACAATTATCGAGTCAGTACAGACTGAGAAACACTGATGTACCTGATTTCGGGTGGTCCGAGGAGACAGGTACCCTAAGAAGTGCTCACCTTCTTCTCATAAAGATTGTGGTAGGTAAGATTAGTCCTTTACAAGACATCTATCGACTTATAAACATTGTTGAAGGAATCTTACACCCTAAGACTAATTTAAGTAATTTCATGATTGATGGGGACCTCACACATAAGGACTAATCTCATGAAGTTGAGATTCGTGAGTAACGATTTCATATTTATTTTGTTATAGTATACGACATCATCACACACACATGTACATTTTGTCTGTTATGGTTCCAATAAAAAGACAGAGTACGTCCCAACTATCTTCCGAACGTCGTCTTATTTTCACACAATTTTCTTCTAACATCACCTTATGTGTCCTGTTGCGACCTAGTATTACCAACTATAATTTACATTTTGTTTGGTGTCTTCAGAGGTGGACCTTTGGAGACGACTGGGAACTCAATTACATCAAATTTCCTTCCATTTTGATCTACTACTGTTCCTACCTTAGGGTTAAGGTTTACAAGTCAGTATGGAGTTCGTCACCGAAGTCTATAAAGGAGAAATGTCCCTTGTGAGAGGTCAGGGGGTTTTATTACTCATCAATAGGTAATAGACTTTGTATTATACACGTAGCTGGATTATTTATGTAGGTTCCGGTAGTGACTTTCGTCAGACTGACCGTGTGAGACGGAAAGGGGGAGGTCCTCGGGTGGAAACCTCACGGAGATTCATGTACCTCTACTTGACGGGACTGGGGAACGTGTACCACGGGTCGCCGAGTCGGACGTCCGACGGTTGTAGTAAACGTCCCGGGACACGTTTTCCTTTTATACCGCGGAGATCAAGTTTTTCACTTTTGTTTCGAAAAAAGGAAAGAATGTGTTAGAAAGGAACTGGAAAATAGTACAAGGAATAAACGATAAATCAAAACACAGGGGAACCTGTGTCCCTATGGACTCCCCACTTATGACTGGAAGGGTGTACGGACCTGGTCTGAGGAGAGACACAGAGTGACGGGTTTGGGAAGGGAGGGACTCAAATAGGGTCCCACCATCGATAACGACCTGTTCCCGACCCGTCTTCCGTCGGATTCTGGGTGCGGTCTCTCCCCGACCCCCGACGTTTCGAGATCACGTACCAGGTAGTAGGGTAACCTTACGTGAACGTTTCGTGTTTAAGTTACTAATCTGGTACTCCTTTAAGTTCTACCATGGGTTTCTGGTGATTAGGGGTTCACACCCGGGAAGACCCTCGTCTCGGGACACAGAGAGGACCGAGACGTAAGTACTTCGGTTGGGACCGCTGCTGGACGATAAAAGAGTAAAGACCCCAGACAAAGGTCGTGACTACGGAAACTCTATTGGCCCTGTACTTCGAGGTACTAAGAAAGATTATACAAGTGGTCTTAGTCACTCTTTTCGTTTAGATAGTGTTATTGTTAAAAATTTTATCGACTTTCAAGAGATGTCGTGAACCATCAACTGTCCTACTGTTCTAGAGTACCCAGTCTTAAGTATGGTTAAGTCTTGAGTCGTAGACAATGGGACCTCTACTCCTAATTCAAATGTACAATCCAACTTGAGACACTTTAAGAGTCATAAGACGACGAAAACAAAAATGGTTGAAGTTGTTGTACAAATACCTGACCCTCAAACAAGGTGTGGGATAGGGAAGACTTTCTTCTCGGGACGTAAAGTGACTCCTGTATTTTTCCGTAGTCCGTAAACTCAATAACTCGATACCCAAGTGATAGAGTTGAGCAAAGTAAAGTGGCGTGATAACGAGGTGAAACATCCTTCTTCTACCTCTGAGTCTCGGAATCCACTGAACGAGGTTCAGTCTGGAGACTAATTGTCGGCACGGTCCTTGGGTTGTGTCCAATATAAAGGTGTCCCATTCCAAAGAGTAACACCTGTCTCGAGTCAGAGTGTCTGGCTTGTTGGAAGTGAGACCAAATGTAACTTTTACACGGTACACCGTCAAGGACCGAGGGGTCTTGTGTCGACGACGACTGTGACAACCTTGCCTGTCGGGGTGGGAGGGTCTTGAGTACCTTCAGTCGTGAGTCCCCTTTGTCTCAGTGACTTAAGTAGTGACGGACTCCGAGGGAAACCAAGTTCAGGATCGGAAGACGAGGTCCCTGTAGACTTAGACAGTTGTGGTCGTTCTGTGGATACTGATTCCCCCTAAATCGAGGAACATCCTCTCTCCCTGTGTCTTAGACTCAGACAGGTGTCGAGGGGAGAGGTGAGACTCCAAATGTACTTGGAACTAGGGGTCTCCCTCTTTTCCTTACGAACCCCGTGTCTCCACATGGGGGAGGGGTAGGGCGGGTCCCGTTGACTACGACCTTTGTTCTCCGCCTGACCCCCATAGACGTCGGTCTTCCGCTTGATTTATTTGTTCGTCTTACGACTTGCCTCACCCTCGCCCTCAGAGGGGGTGGAGAGGGGTTAGAAGGAACTCAGAAAGGTGGATGTTTGGAAGGGGACTCGGTCGGTGGCGAGAGCCTTTCCGACTGTCGAGTAACGACGGCGGGGACAAAGGACTCGAGGAGGCGAAGGGAGAGGGAGAGGTACCATTAACACTAGGTCGTCGGTGGCGCCGGCGGGGGCGAATGAGGTTTCTTGTCAAACTTTCTAGGTAAGCTGACTTTACCGAACTAATGTTGTCCCTCTGTTAACCAACTTATTTCAGTTAATAGAAAAGTCACTGTCCACGGGTGAAACTTCAGATCCGTGGACGACCATATTAGTGGCTCCGACTGTAAAGATCCGGAAATAAATTTTTCTATTATCATGTTATGGTCCGAACTTAATCCCACCTCCCCCCTAAAAAAATTTTTTTCGTTCCGTCTCCCACTGACACTAGACGTCGACAACCCAGTAATGGAAAGGTAATCGAGTGTCTTAGTGATCGACCCGGGAACCTATAACGGTCTCGACAGTCTCCGAGATTGGGCCGGCCACGACAAACTGTCCCCAACCCCCCTCACATTAATTGAGACCCAGTGGGTCGTCCGGACTCGAAGGTCAAAAGTCTCTCAAGTGGTGAGTTTGGGCCCTTCGTAAGTCTAGACTTATAAATCGTTGTTCTTACTCCCCCTACACCCGAAGGGTCCACCGCGAACACCATTTCTTAGGCGGACGGCTTCTTTCTCTCCTCCCGACCTTTCTAGGGGACCTCTTCGCTTACCGTAGGGTGAGGTCATAAGGACGGACCTTTGAAAGTAGCCGTCTCCTCGGGCCACCAGATCTCAGGTACGCCCTCGAAGTCTGAGACTGTACTGACTCGCGAGTCGTCGGCCTACTTCGCACATAATAATGGATCGGGTAGTACCTCTGTAGTACATTCTGACCTTTTTATTTTTCTGAAGGAACCACAGTCCCTCTACGAAGGTAGAAGGGAGGCATAGTGGATAAGAAATGAATAAATAACTCCGACGTGACCGAGAAACAGCGCCACACACCCGAAAGAGATCAACATCGCACTCGTCCGTAGAGAACAACGAGATCTCGTGTGTCCGAGTCATCAATAGCATACGGTCGAATCAACGGGAAGTCGTTCACCCCAGAATCAAGGGGACGGTCCCCAGTATGGGTACGGGGGACGTAGTCTTCCGTCTAAGAGTCGAAGACCTGGTGGTCCCCGTAGGGAGGGGATATAAGGTATACGAGTCAGAGTAATGAGGACTGGATCAGGGGAGCGGGGACGGTGGTGGGACATAAAACAAGAGGTATGAGTGGGTTTACTTTCCTGTGACGTCACAATCTTGTCGTCTACCGGTCTCCGTCGCTGCCCTTACAGACCCCTGGTTCCTCACTTTCAGTTCAACAAATACACCGATTTTACATAATGACTCAACAAATACGTGTCTTTCTTTAATCGCAGTCATGAACGGGATCCTCAAGTATTAAATCTAGTTCTCAGTTTTACACATCACGAATGTCTGTACGCCCGCCCGTAGTTCCCCCCGAACTTCACCCTCAAGCCTTGATTGTCTACATTTGATAATATATATCCTACCCATTTGTCGTTCCAGGATGCCAAATCCCTCGACACAAGTGATAGCACGCTATTTGGTATTGCCTTTTCTCGTACTTTTTCTTACACACACACACATGTATCCCCGTACCTGTCCTTGAACTCACTTGAGGCCCTCTGTCACTCCCTGTCCCTCCGGAGCACACGACGTCAGGTGCCCAGCGTTTCTGAGTCCGTGCTGACCGATTGACTTGCTGTCGTCGCACAGACATACCCGAAGGGGTCGCCGGGTCGCCATTGCTTAGACGGACGCACGTCCGTGGCGTCCTCCGTTCACAAGGAAGTGACCCACCCCTGCCAGGGGACCTCCTCCCGTGCCGTTGGGTGAGGTCGTAAGAACGGCCCCTTTGGGGTACCTGTCTCCTCGGACCGTCCGCTGTCAGGTATGCCAACGTTTCTCGACCTGTGTCGACATCACTGAATGTGTCAGCACATCGTGCGTGTGTCTGTGCACAATATATATATACGATAACAATTAAGTACAGGGCGAGAAAAACGTTGGGGTGCCTGACGTCGGGTGGTCCGAGGAGACAGGTACCTTAAAGTTTCCCTTCTTGTGAAACCTCACCTAACAGTAAAGGAAGAGGTCCCCTAGAAGGGTTGGGTCCCTAACTTAGGTGGAGGAGACGTAACTGTCCACCTAAGAAATGGTCGACTCGATGGTCCCTTCGGGATATATATATATAAACACACATGTATATATTTGATTTAGTGAAAATACATGTCGTCTTTGATTGTATTGTAACGTTTAGTTGATGTGAAGTTATTTTATTGTAAAAAACTTTTTGAACGTGACGCATATCCTGATCCGTCCATTATATTTACGTATATCGACCGGCTACATATTATCCCTGACCACCTCTACCGCCGTTTGGTCGTTCGGAACAGGACGGAGTTTCTCCGGTGGAGTCAAGTTGAGGTCCATTCTCTACCGTACACCGATACACTCGGGACACAACTATCTCGAAGGTTGACACTTTTCTTCAACCTTAGTCCTGAAATAAACTGAAAAAGTTACAAATTTTTTCAGGTATATCGGACAAGGAGATAAGACGAAAAGAAAAGAACGTTAAGCGAACGGAAATTTTCCTTCTTTTAGGCCTTCTTTACACTGTTGTACCTACTTGGAACTCTTTAATACGACTCACTTTATTTGGTCAGTGTCTTCCTGTGTACGACGTACTAAGGTGAGTACACTCCGTAAATTCTATCAATTTGAGAACCGGGTTTAAGTCATCCCATTACAAAAGTTGTACGACTCTCTTCTTTAGTTGGATTTTGTGGGTATGTTCTCACTCCTACTTTACTTCGGCAAAAGTCCTTTTCTTTTTACTTCTCTTAATGGTTTTAGAATGTGATTTATTTGAAGTTTTCCTACGTAAGGTTCTTCTTCTTTTAGAATCTTGTTTGTAGACTCGAAGTTCTACTTTACTGTACGTTTCTTTAAATATTGTATACATTAAAGTAGATTCATGTGAGACTTTAATGTTTTGTTATTGTATCTTTTATCTAAGTATCCTCGTTTCTTATCTTACCGTCAAAGGTCCTCGGTCCTCCTCCTCCGGTACTTTTCAACGATAGTCTTCTGTATTTTAAGATCAATCCGTTCTACGTATTTACGATCTCTAGACGACGTGTTGTAACACTGATAACTATTGTCATGACATAACGTACGGATTTTTGGACAATCCTCTCATCTAGAGTACAATTCACAAGAAAAGGGTTGTTTTTTGTAATCTCAGTCTACGATGGTCGATAGTTTTCCCGATAACCAACGTAAAGGGAAGACAAGACGTAAGTTCGACAGACGAAGGTTTAAGAACAAACCTCTTCCTACGATTTTTAGGTAAACAACAATTCAGTGATTCAGTACAGGTTGAGACGTTGAGGTACCTGACATCGGACGGTCCGAGGAGACAGGTACCCTAAAGGGTCCGTTCTTATGGCCTCACTCACCGGTAAATCAGGAGGTCCCCCTTCTAGACCTTATGTAGGTCTTTTTATACTGGTCGGACTACTCTCTTAGATTTTGGTATGGTACATTCATCATTACTTTCTTTGGTCAAAATAAATCTAGTCACTGCTATGACCCATTCCGTTCCTCCAATGAAGTATAGGAACTTTTCCTGTTCCTGGTCAAACAGTTAATATCTTGGACCTGGTTGTAACACTGAAGAATAAAAAAAGAAATTGGAAAAACAAATAAAGAAACCGACGTGACCCAGAATCAACGTCGTACACCTTAGGACAAGGGACCGGTCCCTAACTTGGGTCCGAGGGACGTGACCCCCGTGTCAGAATCGGGGACCTGGTGGTCCCTTTGAGGGACACTGTAGAATTCTTCCAACTCTCTCTGGTATGTTCCCTTTTGAAACACGGGTCTTAAAGTTACAGACGGATTTTCCCATAGTCATCGTGACAGGATTACCATCGGTTCTTTCTCAAAATTTTCTCAATGAGTAACTTATATCTACTCGGAAGGTTACCACAGTATCCAATTATGTTACTTATCCTTCGAATAAACATTCTTGGAAACGGGAGGATTACGGACTACCTGAGGTGCCCGCGTTTGTAGTTAAAACTTAAAGGTTTCCACGTCTTTACCGACGACACGATTGTACTAGTTACAGTGTAATTACTGATAAAATTCCTCCATCCCCATACATCTACCGAAAAACGGAGATGAAATAGACTGAAATCCCGAAGGAAGAATCGAGTCATCCATTTCTTCGACGGACGTCACGTCCTCTGGGCCCAAACTAGCGACCCAGTCCTTCAAAGGGGACCTCTTCCTTTACCGTTGGGTGAGGTTATAGGAACGGACCTTTTACGGTACCTGTCTCCTCGGACCACCCGACGTCAGGTACCCCAACGTTTTTCAACTCGTACTGACTCACTGATTGTGTGGAAAGTGGAATAGACTGACATCCAAAGTCTTAGTCTATAACAGAAGAACCATCTCCCACCGACTCTTCGTTTAGGTTAAAACTACTGATGGAGCAGTCGCTAGAAGTCATCCGTCTAACGGAGGATATATGTATACGATCAAATAAGAAAATGATGTAAATTTTTGTGAAAGACATAAATAAAATACAAAATAAAAACCGACACGACCTAGAACCAACGGCGTGTCAGAAAGAGATCAAAACCGCTCACCCCCGAAGTTAGATCGACTGCACGTACCCGAAGAGTGTCACCCCCGAAGAGAACAACGTCTCATACCCAAGATCCCACGTACCCGAAGTCTTCAAGACCACGTGACCGTAGGAAAAGGACACCGTACACCCTAGAAAGACCTGGCCCTTAGTTTAACCACCGAGGACCGAACGTTCTGTCTCAGAATTTGTTACCTGGTGGTGTCTTCGGGGAAAATGATGTGAATTTCGTTTCAGTAGGATTCTTGTCTTTTTTAATAAAAGGTTCCGTAGTATATTTATATACTTGTAGGACTGACAGCTATAGACATTTTGGAAGTCTGTAGTGTCCAGTTGACAGTCATTAAACATAACTCACAAAAGACACACGGTCAACCTGGTCTGGTAGTCGATGAACGAGGTCACGGGTGACAATTATTAAGACTTCAGTATAAGAGGTAGGGTCTCTGGGGTTCCTATCGTACTGAGAACAGAATATGTGATTGACGGATCGTTTCGTCTTAGAAGAGTCCTTTGGTCTTATGAACACAAACCCTCACGTGAACTTTTCTTATGTACGCCACAGTCTCGATTTTAAACATGTATCGACGTAGTTGAAACAGTAACAGAATACTAATACCTACAACTACGAAGAGGGTGGTAGTAATGACGTTAGCGAAAATAAAGACCAACCCCTCCAAGGATCCCTCGACGACCGTGGATTGTCTGTACCTACAGTCGTTTTGTGTAAACTGAGGGCCTTCACCAACGAAATATTGATCAGAAGAACCGTCACTGACTTGAGGTTCCGATAGTGAATACCACTAACGTTCGACTCACGTGACAACACTACGGTATTATGATTACACTACCCCCTTCTTTTTGCATGTACCTTTAATCGTATAAATTAGAGAATTTCGAACTTACTTCACTTTCAGTGAGTCAATACAGACTGGGAAACGTTGGGGTACCTGATATGTCAGGTACCTTAAGAGTCCGGTCTTATGACCTCACCCATCGAAAAGAGAAGGGGTCCCCTAGAAGGTTTAGGTCCCTAGCTTGGGTCCAGAGGGCGTGACGTCGGTCTAAGAAATGGACGACTCGGTGTCCACTTCGGGATCTCGAGCTCTATTCCTCGGTTTTGGAGGTATGAACTCACACTCTCAAGTTCGGGTCAAGAAAGAGTAGACTATAAAATATCGTCTTACTATTAACAACTCCCACCCTCACCCATCTCTCCTAAAAGGTGAATACCTTCAAGTTTTGTAGACCCTCTACCTATCAAATTCTCCTCTAAGGGGTCACCGAGTCACTATTTCCTAGGGGGAGGTTACATCCACTGTGTCCTCTGAGGTCAAACTAGGGACCCAACCCTTCTAGGGGACCTCTTCCCGTACCGTTGGGTCATAGGAGTTCTTTTGACCTCACCCATCGGAAAGATGTACTCTGTTAGGGTACCTGTCCCCTCGGACCGGCCGATGTCAGGTGACCCAACGTTTCTCAGCCTGTGTTGACTTCACTGACTCGTGCCTCCGTGTTCATGTCTATCAAATCCTTCTTCTCGTCGTTTTTCCTTTATATATATTATGACACAGGTTTTCTTATTCAAAAATTTTTATAACAAAAGACTTTGAACCTCCCTAATATAGTATTTTTTCTGGTTGTCTAGTTCTCAGGTATGTTACTTCGGGGAATCTTGGAACAGTCTGGACTTAGAACCTAATAACACGTCACCGCTAACATATAATGTATCTCCCCTCCGTCTCTCTTATTTCACATTAGGGAGAGAATTACGTGATCACCCTTTCAGTCTCGTGTCGTCCTTTTTTGATCGATTACTGTGTGGTGTCTGATTCACACGTCATGTTCACCAGTCACGAAATAGTGGCACCGGGAACCAAAAGACTGGAGATTTTACTTTTACACGATGATCCGAAAGAGTTTCTTAACAAAGACCGTTTTGTTCCTCATAAACATTCCTTTACTTTTTCATAGCTGTTGTTTCTTTGTCTTTCGGTACCTAGTAACTGATAATCTTAAACTTCCCTAGAATTCTAAAGTAGAATATTGATTATATACTTCTGACATATGGAATTCAAGTTACTAGTAACTTGTTTATTATTGACGGACTATATTCGTAGACTTACGTCTCAAGGTTTCTTATCGTTCCTCTTTATTCTTTCGGAAGGAGTCGCTAGTTACGTTTCTTTATCTCCTTTTGTTGTCTTACCCTTTCAGATCTCTAGAGAAGTTTTTTTTGACCGCTATGGTTCCCTTGTTTAGTACGAGCTATTTCCTGTCTTTACCATACCTGCGCTTTTCTAGTCAAAAGTAAGGTCAGGGTTTCTTTCCGTTACGGTTTCTTACGAATTTGATGGTGCGTTAACGTGAGTAGAGTGTACGACCATTTCATTACGAGTTTTAAGAGGTTCGGTCCGAAGTCGTTATGCACTTGGCACTTGAAGGTCTACAAGTTCGACCAAAATCTTTTCCGTCTCTTTGGTCTCTAGTTTAACGGTTGTAGACGACCTAGTACCTTTTTCGTTCTCTAAAGGTCTTTTTGTACATAAAGACGAAATAACTGATGTGGTTTCGGAAACTGACACACCTAGTGTTATTTGACACCTTTTGAGACTTTCTCTACCCTTATGGTCTGGTTGATTGGACGGAGAACTCTTTAGACACACGTCCAGTCCTTCGTCGTCAATCTTGACCTGTACCTTGTTGTCTGACCAAGGTTTATCCTTTTCTTCATGCAGCTCCAACATATAACAGTGAGACGAATAAGTTGAATATACGTCTCATGTAGTACTCTTTGTGACCCGACCTTCTTCATGTTCGACCTTAGTTCTAACGGTCCTCTTTATAGTTATTGGAGTCTGTACGTCTACTGTGGTGGGAATACCGTCTTTCACTTCTTGAGTTTTCGGAGAACTACTTTCACTTTCTCCTCTCACTTTTTCAACCGGATTTCGAGTTGTAAGTCATTTGATTCTAGTACCGTAGACCAGGGTAGTGAGGTAGCCTTTATCTACCCCTTTGTCACCTTTGTCACAGTCTGATAAAACCCCCCGAGGTTTTAGTGACGTCAACCACTGACGTCGGTACTTTAACTTTCTACGAATGAGGAATCTTCCTTTCAATACTGGTTGGATCTATCGTGTAATTTTCGTCTCTGTAATGAAACGGTTGTTTCCAGGTAAATCAGTTCCGATATTAAAAAGGTCATCAGTACATATCTACACTCTCAACCTGACACTTCTTTCGACTCGTGACTTGTTAACTACGAAAACTTGACACCATAACCTCTTCTGAGAACTCTCCAGGGAACCTGACGTTCCTCCAGGTTGGTCAGGTAAGATTTCCTACAGTCAGGATCCACAAGAAACCTTCCTTACTACGGTTTCGACTTTGAGGTCATGAAACCGGTGGAGTACACTTCTCAACTGAGTAACCTTTTCTGAGACTACGACCCTCCCTAACCCCCGTCCTCCTTTTCCCCTGCTGTCTCCTACTCTACCGACCTACCGTAGTGGTTGAGTTACTTGCATTCAAACTCACTTGATGTCCTCGACCACTACCTGTCCCTCCGGACCGAACGACGTCAAGTATCCCAGCGTTTCTCAGTCTGTGCTGACTCGTTGACTTGACTTGACTTATAAACTACGTTTATAGTCGTCATTCGTTTGTCTATCCCAGGAACAGAAGAAACTCAAATATGTAAGATCTCCTACTTCTGTCTGTTGTTTATTCGTATCTCCCCCTTGCTCCTAACGGAAAAGGTCAAAGGGATTGAAGGAGGAGTCTTTCCACTTCTCATCGTTTTCTAGAATAACTACTACCATATATCCCGTACAATTTTTCTACCTCTCCCTCCGAAGAAATGCCAGGTCTCCAATTCTGAAGCGGAAGGTTACGTCCCCAACACCCAAGCTAGGGACATAGTGTGTACAGAGAGTCGGTTTTTTGGTTTTATATCTTGTCTTCGTTATAACGTTGTTTAAGTTGTTTCTGAAATTTAACAGATGTAGTCTTTTGGAAAATTTTTTACCCACCTATACATGGTGTCGAAGGAATAGGTAAGTAGACAACTACCTGTAGATCCAACGAAGGTACAGGACCGATAACATTTGTCACGAAGCTACTTGTAACCCCATGTGCACAGAGAAAGTTAAGACCAAAGGAGCCACACATACGGGTCGTCACCCTAACGACCCAGTATTCCGTCAAGATAAAGGTCAAAAAATTCTTTAGAGGTGTGACAAGAGGTATCACCGACATGATCAAACGTAAGGGTGGTTGTCATATTCTCCCAAGGGAAAAGAGGTGTGGGAGAGGTCATAAATAACGAACATCTGAAAACCTAGCGTCGGTAAGATTGACCACACTTTACCATGGAGTAACACCAGAACTAAACGTAAAGAGACCATTATTCACTACAACTCGTAGAAAAGTACACAAACAATAGGTAGGTATACAGAAGAAACCTCTTTACAGATAAATCAAGAAACCGGGTAACGTATATGTGTTACCTCATAATGAGTCGGTAATTTTTCTTCTGTAAACTTAGTCAAGATTTCTTCATCTACTTTGACTTTGGCTAATATGTCTCACTTCATTCAGTCTTTCTTTTTGTCGTTATGTCATATGATTGTGTATATATACCTTAAATCTTTCTACCATTACTATTGGAACATACACTCTGTCGTTTTCTCTGTGTCTACATCTCTTGCCTGAAAACCTGAGACACCCTCTCCCTCTCCCACCCTACTAAACCCTCTTACCGTAACTTTGTACATATTATAGTATATACTTTACTTAGCGGTCAGGTCCAAACTACGTCCTATGTCCTACGAACCCCGACCACGTGACCCTACTGGGTCTCTCTACTATGCCCCTCCCTCCACCCTCCCCCCAAGTCCCACCCCTCGAGTACATGTGGGCACCGTCTAAGTACAATTACATACCGTTTTGGTTATGTCATAACATTTCACATTTTTTTTTTTTTTTCTGGTAGTCCTCTTTGGTTGTTTAGGCTTATTTCACAACCCAAACAAATGACTTTTTTTATTTTATTTTACCTACCTCTCTAAATTTTTTATTATCAACGTTTAGTGAGAATTTTTTTAGTATGTAACGATTAGTTCGTTATCATTTATGATGAGACCTTTTTTCGGTGATCTTGAAAGTGTAGGTTTACTCGTGACACGGGAAGTTTCATAAGAGAAACCCTTTTATTTGTCAATAGGGTTGTCACGACGGTAACTAGTTTAATAAAAACCTTGATCTTGTAATAGAAAGTTCGGTACAATGATCAGTGTGGTCTTCTCTCGGAGTAAACTCCTAGTGGAGAGTACAAAGTGTTAGTTTTACTGAGCCATGTCGCACTCGTAGGTAGTCTACGAAAGTCTCGAGGGGACCCTTCGTCTTTCCGTGGCCGGGCCTCAATCCGAGTCTACGACCCGTCGACGTGTCCTCGGAGAGTGAACGTGACAGGAAACGAAATTAACGGGTCGAAACCACGATTAAGGCGTGGACCCTAGGGGGTGGATGGTAAGGTGGTCACTCGGTCACTAGAAAAACCGAAGTATCGGGTCAGGACTGAGTCTTCAAAGAAATCCATAGTATTAAAAACCTACATTAGGAAGGAAGAGTCTCAAGGACAACCAACAAGACCTACGGTACCTTTACGTGGAATGTCTGAAGGTCGTAAATGGGTTCTCTTAATACCTGGTGGGGGACGTACATCGATTTGCAGGAGACGATCGACGAGGGTCGGTTAGTGTCTCGTTCCGACCCTATTGGATGGACCCTCTCCACTCTCGGGAGACTACCGGTCGAAACCGAGTTCCTGAACGTCATTGAAGAGGTTCGGAAGGAATCTAAATTACCGGTAGATCCTTCGTATGTGACTTTAGACCACTAGAAAGGTCGATACCTTAGAGAGACGAAAGAGAGTGTTCCTACAAAAGAGAGAATTTTCAGAATATATAAGTAGAGTAGAACTTTAGACGAAGATTCTCCTGAGTCTTGTGATGTCGTGAAATAAACACGTGGTCAAAATGGTAGAAGACTGAAGGGAGAGGGTGGACAATAATCGAGAAGAGGGGATTGGTCGTATAGACTAGAGGTCTGTGGACTTGAGGTTGGTGTGTACAGGTAGGTCCAGTTGG
Organism: Capra ibex; assembly: GCA_006410555.1. Lineage (NCBI taxonomy): Eukaryota > Metazoa > Chordata > Mammalia > Artiodactyla > Bovidae > Capra > Capra ibex. The sequence continues at coordinate 14,882,864 of SJYO01014747.1, forward strand.
AGACGGGACGGGAAGTCTCCTAGGAAGTAACGTAGGAAAATCGAGTGTTATTATCTCAGATAAATTAAAAACAGATGAACGGTATATTCCTTGGTCTCTAGTTAAACAGTCATAGGTAACCTAGTATCTTTTTCATTCTCTTAAGGTCTTTTTTTTTCGTTGTAGACGAAGTAGATGATGTGATTTCAGAAACTGATACACTTAGTGTTCTTTGACACACTGGTGTGGTTAAAACAACTAGGTGTGTTAACAACACACCTAGTGTTGTTTGACACCTTTTAAGACTTTCTTTACCCTTATGGTCTGGTGGAATGGACGGAGTACTCTTTAGACATACGGCTAGTTCTTCGTTGTCAATCTTGGTCTGTTCTTTGTTACCTAAACAAATTTTAAACCTTTCCTTATACAGTTCCGACATACAAAAGTGGGACGAATAAATTGAATATACGTCTCATGTAGTACACTTTACGGTCCCACCTACTTCGTGTTTGACCTTAGTTCTAATGACCCTCTTTATAGTTATGGGAGTCTATATGTCTACTATGGTGGATTACCATCTTTTACTTCTCCTTAATTTGTCGGGGGAACTACTTTCACTTTCTTCTCTTACTTTTTCGACCGAATATTAAGTCGTAAGGTTTCTAGTACCGTAGAGTAGGGTAGTCAAGTACCGTTTGTCTACTCTACCTCCTTATTACCTTTGTTACTGTCCGAAGTAAAAGAATCAGAGGTTTTAGTGACACCTGTCACTGCCGTCGGTGCTTTAATTCTGAAACGAGAAACCTTCTTTCGATACTGGTTGGATCTGTCGTATAATTTTTCGTCTCTGTAATGAAACGGTTGTTTACAGACAGATCAGTTTCGATAACAAAAAGGTCATCAGTGTACGTCTACATTCTCGACCTGTTATTTTTTCCGACTCACGACTTCTTAGCTACGGGAACTTGACACCACGACCTCTTTTGAGAATTCTCAGGGAACTTGTCTTTTTAGTTTAGGAGTTCTTTCAGTTGGGACTTATAAGGAACCTTCGTGAATTCGACTTCGACTTCGAGGTTATGAAACAAGGTGGACTACACTTTTCGGTTGAGAAATCTTTTCTGGGACTACGACCCTTTCTGACTTCCTTCCTTCTCTTCCCCTGTTGTTTCCTGTTCTACCAACCTACTGTAGTGGCTGAGTTGTCTGTACTCAAACTCGTTTGAGGCCTTTTATCACTTCCTGTCCCTTCGGACCGCACGCCGTCAGGTATCACATCGTTTCTCAACTTGTACTAACTCCCTGACTTGTTGAACGATGTACCGAGGAAGTAACGTCTACCAGACGCGTAGGACTCTTTTAGGATTTTTCTACGTATTTGAGACCTCCGTCAAGGGTTCTTGTGTGGGTTCCGAGGTAACGGTGAGTCTAGGTCACGATGGGACTTTCAGAACGACCTTGTTTAGGGATCATAGACTATTCTCAAGAACGTGTCTGTCGTGGTAGGTAAAACTTCATATACAAAACCAAACAAACAAACTTTTACTAACACATCAAAATATCAGAGTGACACACGTGATCTTTGTTTATGTGTTCGTTGTCGACAGGACCCACTTTATAAGGGGTTCATGAACCCGACCCTCTTCTCCTTTTTAATAACAACTATGTTTGACTAACTAGACTCAATCCTTCTTCAGGGGACCTCTTCCTTTACCGTTAGGTGAGGTCATAAGAACGGTCCTTTTAGGGTACCTGTCTTATCGGACCACCCGATGTCAGGAACCTCAGTGTTTCTCAGTCTGTACTGACTTGTTGACTCGTGTGTGTTCTTCTTCATGGGGTTTAAAAGATCGATCCTTGTACTTCTTTGGTGAATAGGTTAAAAGTGTCAGGTCGAGGGTGTTAAAAGATCCTGAAGTCTCGGAGACCAAGATAGAGTCTGTGATTGAACCCTTGTCTTATCAATGACTACCGGGGTAATCCACATACACTTTGTGGGTCGGGGTAAAGACCGTGTGTCTTCCACGAGTTAATTGTTCTAGATGAAGAAAGATAACTAGGGAAAAAACTTGAGTAGGGAAGGAAAGTCTGTGTAAAATCTTCTGAGTGAATTTCGGTATAAGCATTATGTCGTACGAACCCCGACCACGTGCCCCTACTGGGTCTCCCTTCAACACCCCTCCCTCCACCCTCCCCCCAAGTACAAACCCTAGCGTACATGTGGGTACCACCTAAGTACAGTTACATACCGTTTTGGTTATGTCATAACATTTCATTTTATTTCATTTTTATTTTTAAATTATTTTTTTTAGTCTTTGAATCCGACACAATGAGAAAGAAGTAATAGACTACCAGTTCCTCCTTTTAGAATTTCACTCCACTCCATTCGTCGACCCACGAAACTAGGTCTTTTCTACGTGTCCTACAAACACAACGATCCTTGAGTAAAGTCCTAAACTTTACGAACCCACCACCTCAAATCAGCGATTCATTATAGTCTAAGAAACGTTGGGGTACCAGACATCGGGTGCTCCGAGGAGACAGGTACCCTAAAGGGTCTCTCTTATAATCTCACCCAACGGTAAAGGAAGAGGTCCCCTAGTAGGGTTAGGTTCCAACCTTGTACCCAGAGGAGGTAACGTCCTCTCAAGAAATGTTTGACTCGATGCCTTCGGGGAAAGTTTACGAATGGGTCTCGGTTTCAAAGACCTATTGAGGGGGAAGGTGATGGCTACTCGTTTCTGATGTCTTTTGTCTTCCCCTAGGTGTCCGACGAAGAGGTTTGAAGTGTAGAACTTCAAGAGGGTCAACCTGAGATTTTAAATTAGATCTCTCGATAATCTCGATAATAAAACAGTTGAGGGTCAATGGTCCTTTTATCTTCTTTTTTTGCACACGTAGACCCCGTTTACTGTAGTTTATCCCGTTGTTCTGGATCCTTACAACGTCACGGACTCTCACTAGTAAATATTTTGAAGGAACGACGACGACGACGATTCAACGAAGTCGGCACAGGCTGAGACACGTTGGGGTATCTTGGTTGACTAAGATCCCGAAGGGACCACCAGGTCACCAATTCTTAGACGGAAGGTCAAGTCCCCTGTACCCAAACTAGGGACCAGTCCCTCAATTCTAGAGTGTACGGTATCCCGTTGATTCGGAGGTACGGGAACGTGACGTTGATTTTAGGCTGTGTCAGTTCATTTATTCATTTTTTTAAAAATTCAGATGACTTATTGTCTTAATAAAGTCACAAGGTAACAAGTTTACGAAGGGGTGACTCGATCAAAAAAAAAAAAAATTAGGTCTGTACGAACTTCATGGTTTAAGATAATCTGTGAAATTTTATTTTACAGAACCTGAAGGACCATCCCTTATTTGAAAGGTCACTACCTAGAATTTTCGTGTTTAATAGTTTCCGATACTATTAAAAATTTTTCTGTGTCTTCCCGTTATAAGAAAGGAGATCTCAAGACTTTAAATTTTCCTATGAGACTCTGTGAACCCTCGGGTAGAAGGGAAGGACTACAATTTAATTATTTTTTTTTTCACTAAAACCTATACTTGACAAAGTACACCACGATAACAGAAGGTAGATATAGAACAATAGAATATAGACCTATTATATTGACCAAAAGAACTTGATAGTAAGATGACTGGATGAACCCTCTTTCTCGAAATTTTAATGGGGAACAGTACATTCATTTAAGACGACCGAAGTCAATTTAGATGACTCGTTTACCACAGTATTTTTAATCTCTACCCGTCGTCGGAAAGTTTTAGTATTAATAATGGTTGAACGGGACAATTTTACTTAATTTCTGAAAGATTCCAAACTACCCATAAAATCCTCCAAACATCTTTTTCGTTAGGTAAAAGGGTTTAGAGAAATTACCTGTATTGGAACTTCAGAGTCAAACGAGACCCTTATAGTCGTTCTTTACCCCTCCAGGTTCGGGTCACAGGGTTGGGGACTCGGAAAACCCCCAGAAGTCCGTAGCGGAGACCCGTTCACAGGTCCCACCGGACAAATCATCCTGAAGACTAGGTCTTAAACGACCGAGGTGGTTGTGACAGACGTAAGTTTGTTCCGAATTTGGATACCTAATGAGATTTATCCAAGGTTTCGGGGATTTAAGGTGGTCGTATTCAGTCGGACTCTCATTCAGAGTTATAAGACAGGTGGTTGGTGTAAAGAAATGAGATCGAACTCTTGTCACCGTGTCTAATATAAAACAAAGTCACACCCTTCCATAAAACAAAAACAAAACTTATTTTGAGGTCTACTTCAGAAATCAAAGACAAACCCAATAGAACATACTTTAATACGTACAGAAATTTCCGGACTCAGGGAGTCATGTTTTTAAGAAGTGATACACGTCGTGTTTCCTCGGTTCTAGGTGTCTTCATCGCCGTCCAAAGGTAGTGTTCAATTTTACATACAAGGAACTTTCCATAGTCCTAATTGGTCGGTGTAAAAAATTTGTATGATAAAAAGAAACGACTCAAAGATATCAGTTTAAGAATACGTAGTTTACTCACACATCGACCGAACTTTAAATGTTTATGTTTTAATCTACATGTTCTTATCTCAAAATAAAAAGATATTGGTCTGTAGAAATGAATAGTCTTAGATGATTGAAATCATTGTTTTTTAGGGGTTTAGAGTTTCCGAATTTTACTGTTTCCGAATAAAGGGTGAGTACTATACACAGACAATACCTAGATATCATCAGTAAGTGTTTGGGTCCCACTATTTTTAGAGGCAGTAGAATACCGTGGTCATAGAATTGTATTTAGAGGGCCCAAGAGACTCATATCTTCTTCTCTCGAACCTCTTAGTAATATGTCGGGTATTTAAGAAGGTGTCTCTTCACTACACGTAGTAAAGACGAATATAAAGTAGTAGGTTTCGTTGAGTCTACGAGTATTTTTTGAAATGTCCTTATATGTAGGGTTTCCTTTCCCATTAGTCCGTATTGTAAATGATGTCGTAGAATGGAACCCTCGAGGGTAAAGGTAGTTACACCTCGTGAAGAATTAGAACCGTGGATGTTCTTCAAGATAAGTTTAGTTCTATCAAGGGATGAGGAGAGAAGGTTATTCTAACGATAGAGATCAGAAAGAGATCTCATAAAGAATGATAAACTTCTTAACCTTAAAGGTGACGGTCACTGATCACAGAGGACGAAGTGTGATAGAGACACCCTAGTAATAAATTAGTCAAGTCTGAAATCTGAGTGAGTTCATTTTGAGGGATGGTCCTGACATCAGAAGAGAAGGGAGATGAAGAAGGAGTCAGGGGGTAAGTTGGACCCTTCCACCGTGTCCTTTTAGTAGAGTTCCGTTTTTCTTAAAGGGTTAATGTAACGAGTAGAGTCTGTCCTTTCTTGGTCATTAAATCCACTATAAAACCCTCAACACTACCCTATCCCCCATACTTTCTAAACTCCTGGAGTGAAATTAACACTGTGATCCAAAGTTTAGTAGGTTGCTTACTACCTACTAAACTTATTGAAAGATTTTACCTTGTAACTATATCTTTAGTATGTTTCGTTTATGTAATAAGTTCACGTCCTTTGGAAGAACAGAAAAATTAGACTCTCGACTTTGGGACCCATGCATAAACACCACTGACTAGTGAAGTTGACAAAACGTCTGAGAATGGGATGGGTTCTGAACCCCTGATCTTTGGTTTCTTTTTGTGTTCCCGATGACTCTATTTCTGAGGGGGTATTATTCAAAGGAAAACCGTAGTTAAAGAGTAGTATACTACCCGATGTCAGGTACCCTAACGTTTCTTAGTCTGTGTAGACTCGTTAATTCGTACGTACGTACGAGTAGTACTTTTCTTAAACTCCAAGATGATAAGATACTTCATAAGGTCCCGACCCTATCTGTACAGAAACTGATATAGGAAAGGGGAAGTTTCCCTGGAAGTTCACTTTACAAGTTGGTTTGCCATAAACTCCCTTAACACTTTATAAAAGATATATGTGTAATTTTTATTCCTATCTCCCTGAAGGGACAACTAAGTCATCAATTCTAGAACGGAAGGTTACAACCACCACGTCCAAGTTTAGGACCAGTCACTTAATTCGAAGGTGTATACTAAGTACCAGTTTTTCGTCTTGTGTTCGTTGTCTTCGTTATAACATTGTTTAAGTTACTTCTGAAATTTTTACCAAGTAATGTTTTAAAAAAATTTTTTATTTTTCTTCCTATCTTTAATCCTCCATCATAAGTGACATCCACTGAGTCTTATTAATAGACGAAGTACGAACTCGTCTTACTTTGTCAGGTAACCAGAGTCGAAACTCTTTACTCTCCCTTGACTTTCAAACCTTTTAAATAGGGTCCCATTTTAGTTTCCTTTTCCGTTTAGGGTTTTCAAAAGTCACGTAAAGTAGAGTCCAAATAAATCACCACCACATTTTCACACTAGCGACATGGACTTCTGTTCTTGAAGTTTTTCTATGAGTCATGTTTTGATTTGTATAAGAATGGTTTGTTAAGGTTGTCAGTGTTATGAACCATAAGTTGGGTTTCTTCAACTTTTGAATATATTTGTGTTTTGATTGTGTCTACAAATGTCGGTAAAATAAGTATTAATCGTTTTGGGTCTACATTGAACCTGTGGGAAGTCATCCACTCACCTATTTATTTATTTGTCACCAAGGAGACATTGACCTTTTGGTCGGGGTTTGACCGGGATAGAACAAAGATTGTTCTAGGACTAATCAAAAAGTCTGTGTTGTCTTGTTTTGTTGTTCAGTATGTCAACCTAGTATGTGTACCTTCTACTAAAACTGGAGTTTGTTGCTGGACTTGGTTTCCTGGCCCCGTACTACCCTTGTACTGGTCTTAGCGACAGGTCCCTCTAGATCACGACTTCGGGGAAATGGTATGGAATGGTATTTGTCGCTTCAAAGTTTCGAGAGGTTACCTTTGGACGAAGTGGTCACTAAGACTTATGATTGAGAGGAGGGAACCTTCAAACTGGTTTTAGGGTCTAGTTAGACCCTCTGTGACTACGTTCGGAAAGGCGGACAGAGGAATGGGTATCTGGAGTGGTGTTTAGAAAAAGAAAAGAATTTTCGGACATGATATCGGACGGTATCATGATTGAAGATAAAAGTATCCCGTCGGTTGAGAAACGAGACATTATGTACGTCTGTTACCTTATAATAAGTCACAACGTTTCTTTAATCGGTGAATTGTGGTACTTTTCTGTACTCGTTTTGAATCTACGTATGAGGACTTATTTTCCTCGGTTAGACTTTTCTGATGTATGACATACTAAGGTTTATATACTACAAAACTTTTTCCGTTTTAGTACCCGTGTCACTTTCCTAGTCAGTAATGGTCCCAAATCCTTCCTCCTTCCTTTCTCATGTACCTCGTGTCTCCTAAAAATCCCGTCACTTTTATAAGACACGACAACAAGTCAGTGGGTCAGTTCAGGTTGAGAAACGCTGGGGTACCTGACGTCGTAGGGTCCAGAGAGACAGGGAATGGTAGAGGACTTTAAACGGGTTCAAGTACAGGTAACGTAACCACTACGGTAGGTCGGTAGAGTAGGAGACTACGGGAGAAAAAGGAGACGGGAGTTAGAAAGGGTCGTAGTCCCTGAAAAGGTTCCTCAGTCGACAAGGGACTGTTTTATGTCCTCAAAGTTGAAGTTGTAGTCAGGAAGGTTGTTCATAAGTCCCAACTAGAGAAAATTCTAACTTACCAAACCAGAAGAACGACAGGTTTCCTGAGAGTCCTTAGAAAAGGTCGTGGTATGAATCTTCCGTAGTTAGGAAGCCACGAACCCAGAAGGGTCACCAGTGTATACCAACACCGTCGACCCGGTATTTCTTCCGTCTCTCGACTTCTTTCATATTATTATAGTATTCTGGTATTACTACCTATATACAGAAACATGTAAACAGGTTTGGGTGTTTTACATGTTGTAATTCTCACTTGAGAATACGTTTGATACCTGAATCCACTGTTACTACACAATTACATCCAAGTAGTTAATATCGTCTACATGGTGAGACCCCCATCCCCTTATGACTAATGTCCTCTCCTATAAACATACTTACCCCCACCTCCCGTATGTCCTTTGAAGACATGAAAGTCGAGTTAAAAAGACATTTGAATTTTGACGAGATTTTTTCATATATAATTATATACCCACATATAAATTTTCATAGTTCAATGTACAGATTAAAAAGAGAGTATATTGGAAATTGATGTCAAAAGACAAAACTTTTTGTCTCACATTTTTATATAATATGTATATTTACTTTTACTATACGTACTTTCTAGAACTCTTATAAACCTTGAACTCTTTTATGAGTCAGATACGTAAAGGGATCACCCATGTTGAGATTTACGATATCCCCATCTTAAAACTAAACTTCTAGAAAGTAAAAATTGTCAAAGAACTGGTTATAAAGGACTTCTCGAGAAATGTAGAGAAGACCTCCAGTACAAATAGTAACTAAAGTCGTCGTTGAGACACGTTAGTCTTTAGAGTTTACCTTAAACTCAACATTAAGGTTAACTATATACTACTAAATTTGGAACTTCCGGTTACATTATTGAGTATTTCGACTTTCTTTATTCCCTTTTTCTCGGAAGTCTGAGTACTACACTAATTGGAAACTGTGTGTCTCTCTTTCCCGTACTATTTACACATCGCAAACGATGTGAGAAAACTACCACTTTAAATTTTTTTTTACTCTCAAATACCTACAGTCCCCTAACAAGTCCTCTGAGAGGACTTAACCTAATTGTAGCGTTGTCTAGTGGGAGACTACTTAATGTATTACTATCGTAAATAGCTGGACATATAACTTCTTTTTTGCATGTACTTCTTAAACGGCATTATACACACAAATTATCTTTCCTGTTTCGATTACAAACCTTATGTATAAAAAAGACGATTCTCGTTCTCACATTTGTTTCACAAAATAAAGAGGTAGGGGAGCCACCTCGAGACGAAATTCGTAATACGATCTTGTCCTCATTAATGTATGTATCGCCGTCTTCCAATACAAACAAAGGTCCCTTTAACCAGTCTTGATGTCCGAGACAGTGAGATAAGACACCAATTCTCTGTGTCCGGACCTTCCTACTGTCGATAGAGGGGGTCCGGGACTGTCACCCTTCTCCGTGGGTACTGTCGGACCACCCCGTGAATAAAAAAGACTACAACGACACGCCGCCTAACTTACAGAGTGTCTAACAAGGAAGAGACCCTTAAAGACGTAAAGGTAAAGAGGGAGGTTGACTCTTACTAAAATTGTAAACGTTTAAATACTTATTATTACTTATATGTCGTGTATCGGATTGTAGTCTGGACGCACGTACGATTCAGTGGAGTCAACACAGACTGAGAAACACTGGGGTACCTGGCATCGGGTGGTCCGAGGAGACAGGTACCCTAAAGGGACCGTTCTTATGATCTCACCCAGTGGTATGGGAGGAGGTCCCCTAGAAGGTTTGGGTTCTTAGCTTGGGTACAGAGGACTCAGAGGATGTAACGTCCACCTAAGAAATGTCGACTCGGTTACCTTTTCGAGTATTGTAGTCTGTGTATACTAGTTAACCGTGAACTAAAAATGTGTGTGTGTGTGTGTGTATATATATATATAAAAAAAAATTAAATGGGTTAGTTACTCAATGTCAAAAGACCTAGTTCACTCAGTCGACTCCCTCACCTTGACGATTCTTCTCTTAACGATTCTTCTTAAAGTTATCTCCAAGTATAGTTTCACGGATTGTCTCCCATCAACAAGTTATTTATGACCAACTAAACTAGACTGTTATAGTGATAAGAATGTGAGACGTCTAAGGTTTCATCTGGTACCTATAAAAGAGTTGAGAAAATTAGTCTTGGTATACCTTCTTCTTTATCCGTCGCGTATCTTCCTAGATCAAATGTAGTTAGGGGTCTCCTACTCGTCTCCTTTATTACCCAGAAACCTTAGAAACCAAAGTCACTGAGTTGTTCTCGTTACAAAGATCCTGTTAACCTCGACGAGACGGAGGGACCCACGTCCTATTAAGTTATATTCGTCGGGAAAGGGTGTTGTCTTCGATCCCGACACTGAGTCGTGTGGTCCGTCCGTTACCTGATTTTTTTTCGGGGACACACGAAAAGACCTGTAACGTGACTTTCGGCGGACGAAGTAGACCAGAGGCAGAGTAGCATACTGAGATGTTAACGTCATGCACAGAACAATGTCGGAACTGAGGGAGGGTGGTTTCGATGTTGGCGCAAACGGTGCACGTGGATTCTTATAGTTACAGTCATGACGCCGCCCACCTACCTCGTGAAACAACTCCCTCCAGACGAAAAGTACCCGGATTGTCGTACACGGTTCGCGTGGACGGTTCGAACCGGTACACGAACCCCCAATCCCTAACGTCCCTTGTTGGACAAGTCACACACGGACAAGCCACGAGTCCGCTCCTTAAGTCGGAGAAGTTCTTCCTCCAGTTACCAGAGAATGTCTAGGAGAATTTAATTCTGAAAAAAGGAGATGAACCTCAATCTAAATGTCTTACTTCCTTCCAGTTTTTTCTTTAAGGTTTGATGTGCTCCATGACCTTCTGGTGGACACTGGATTTCAACGTAATTGAAGGTTGTTCTTGATATACTCTTTTGCACGACACACTGAGTGTCGGGTAATGTGTGTCCACAAGATAAATAACTTCGACAAGTGGTGGGAGACGTCACTCCTTCCATCCCGACTCTGACCGTGACGTGGACCTTTACTGAGAGTCCTGAATGAAAAGAGAGGAGACTTTGGTGTCGGTTGAGACTCAAGTTTCTGTCGTCGTTCGTACTTCCTTTTGGTGTGCGTCTAGCAGATGTAGTCCCGAGGGACTGGAGGCTCTATTAGACTCCACCCCGACTACATTATTGTTATCTTTGTTTCCACGAGTTACTTACTTTACGCGCGCGCGCGCGCACACACACACACACACACACAATCAACAAGTCAACTCAGACTGAGACGTCTGACATCGGTGGTCCCAGGAGACGGGTACCTTAAGAGGGCCGTTCTCTTGACCCCACCCAAAGGTACGGGAGGAGGTACCCTAGGAGGACTGGGTCCCTGACTTGGGTTCAGAGTGCAGAAGACGTGACCGTCCGTCCAAGAAATGGTGACCGTGATTGACTCTTCGGGAAATACGACATACTTGAGATGGTATAAGAAAAAAGAACCGAGATACGATTAAATACAATAACGTTTTATATAACACAAATTATATCTTGTGTTATGTGTTTTCGTACTTTCTACACTCGTGGTTTGTTCATAACACAACCATTTGACCGAAAGATCCCCCCTTCGTTTCGGCAAACATCAGACACAGTTAAACGGACAACATATATGTGGGTAGGACCGGAAAAATTTCGATGGTTGTCAAATTGTTGATCGAGAGTCTCGAGGACTTATAAATTGTTATCCGAGAACGATCGGTCGAAATCGTGTGATGACAGATTGGGGTGGTGGTTCTCAGATGGGAACAATTCTTTTATCAAATAAACAAAGGTCAGAAACCCCCCGTAAAAGTGTGTTAATCCAGACATAATATTTATTTTCTACTATAAGACAAAAAAGGACCACAAACAAAAAATTTAAACAAGGCACTGATATAAAATAAGTAAAAAGTGTCTTACGAACTCATCGGTCAAGCACACACACACACACACACACACACACATATTGACACGTCGTGTCAATCGATGTCTAGTACCATAGTGGACACTACCCTGATACCGTTGTAATGACTTGGAATAACTTGGAATGAAGTAGTGGAAGTTTCATCTCCATTGTTCGTCATGAGCTAAGTGTCCCATTTTTAGCAACCAAAAATAAATTATTAGTATTTTAGGATCTAGACAAGAAGGACGCAAGTGGTTCAAATCGTCGACTGAACGAGAATGACGTGTATGATCGGAAAGGACGTATCTTTCAGGAAGAACCAGGTTTAAGAGTTTATTCTCACCTTTTATGACGAGTGTACTAAAATATTTATGTCTATCGTAGTTATACCCGTTGTAAATTACGTAAATCATGCACACATACCCGAGTCAACACAGACTGAGCACACTGGGGTACTTGACATCGGGTGGTCCGAGGAGACAGGTACCCTAAAGGGTCCGTTCTTACGGCCACACCCAACGGTAAAGGAAGAGGTCGTAAATCACGTTACGACTATTTAAGACAAACAACAGTAACAACAACCTTACCCATTCAATTTTATCCCTTTGTTTCCACAAAGTGAATGACACCGGTCAAACGCACAAAGAGGGAAAGGAAGGTGACTCTTTTTGTCATCTCGTGCTCCGAAATATTAGTCCTGACTCTTCCTTCTACGTCATCCCTTGACTGTGTGTCCGACGGTCGACGGAAGGTTATGGACCCGAGGACAAGAAGGAATCCTTGTCTTACAGCTCGGGAACTAAGGTCATGGTCGAGGCACGACGTATAGGACCCTAAATAAATTGTGTCCTCTTTTGTATTTGAACATAGAACAAAATTTGAAGATAATAAACCCTATAGACAGTGTTCGGCAGTGTGGGTTAGGATAGACTATAGGGTACATTAGGTTTAGATCCTCAGGACTAGGGACCTATACACTAAACTTAATTTGACTTTTTCACTCTGTCAATTGACTTGGTTTACCGCACACTAACGCTATCAGAGTTTTCGACGGTCAGTCACAAGGGATGATACACCGTCCGTAACAAAACTCAAAAACAAAGCAAAATTCTAAAAAACTACACCTGGTAAAAATTTCAGAAACAACTTAAACAATAACGAACACAAAGTACAAAACCCAAAACCCCCAAAAAAAAACAAAAAAACCGGTGTTCCGCACACCCTAGGATCGAGGGACTGGTCCCTAGGGGACGTAACCTTACACTTCAGAAAATTGGTGACCTGGGTGTCTCTTCAGAGACAAAACTCAAAATTTTACACAGTACCAAAAATTGGAACACTTCATCCTTAACGACAGGAGTAACACAAGTCTGTCCACTTTTTTACCCGGTCTACAATAAAATCTGTTGGACACCACTTCGGTCCTAAGTAGACATTTGAACAGGTTGAGGTTTAGAGTATTAGGTTGTAAAACAGTAGTCGGTAAAGTTTCTTTGTCTGAGGTTCCGTGAGTAAGTACCACAAAGTTTTTGGTGTCTGGAAGAGGTTTCGAAAGTTCATGGACAGTCTGGGGTGTAATAAAGACATTACATTCACTTTGTCCACTTTTCTTTAAATTTATAAACAATAAGTCAACGATTCAACTACAGAGAGTTAACAGAGAAAAATTATGGATCTGTCGTATAGTCTTTCGTTTCTGTAGTGAAACTTAAATTTATAATTAAAATTTATTCATAACTCCAACTAGAAATTTGGTATAGTCGGTTTCTAAGGATCAACAATGACTTTTTAATTCACTTTTATATACCCCTTTAAGTGTTAAGGTGTGAGACGTATAAGAAATCTTAAATAAAAAAGACAGACCGATATCTAAAAACGTCCTGTTGTCTATTGACAAGAAAGTCTTATCGAGTGGAAGAGACTAGGGTTAAAAAGTGAACTTAAATATGAGGAAACCTTCTCTTAAGAGTAAGGATACCGTTGCTCCTAAAACATGGGACGAGGGAGAGAAAGTTTTTATGTTCGTCTGTGGGGATTGAAGTCTTAACCTTAATTGTCACCTTCGTCCACTGATATAAAAATTTTGTACGAAAGGAGGTGTTTACCTGAGAACGGTTGTTCAGTCTTCTTTATAAGAAGTTTTGGAGGAGAGGAGGTCTGAAGTTAAAATAAGCCTTCATAAACAGAAACCCCTTTAAAGTTCTTCCTGGTTACGAAACAGTACCCCAGTCCCGAACTCCGACAAGACAATGACCAGGCACAAAAGGAAACCCTATCCCTCCTGATCAGGAAGTTCCAACCGACCGGAGAAACTTTACCAGAGACCTTGTCTAGTCTCTACGGGGACCACCTGTCCCTTGATTGAGTATGTAAAATTATTCTCGGTCGTCTTCGTTCCTCACAAACATGTTCACCGTAACTTCGAATTTACAGACGGTGACAAAGGTCGTCGTACCACCGTAATCCATGACCCTAAAGGTTCGTAGTCTCCCACCTCTTCACAAGAGACCCCGACGTTGTCGGGGGTTTACGGTCCGTCTCTTCCCGGGTCGACCACCCTTGAAGTTCAGTGTCGATACGGGTATTCGAGGGACATCGTCGGACGTCGGAAGACTCGTGGGATCTCGTGAGTGAGTGACGGAGACCAATCGATAGTGGACTATCGATCGATGACTACCTATAGACGGGTAGGACGGGAACGAAGGGCGGAACAAGTGAGTGACAGTCAGTTATATTACGTAAAGTGACCTTAGCATACATACAAAAGGAGTCGAGGGAGAAAGTCTATCATATTACTCCACCTGACATGGTAGTCTCGGTGAGTGACAGTCGAAAGTCTTTCGATATGCTGGAACCTTATAATGAGTTGGTATTTCCGCTTACTTTATCACGGTATAAACGTCTCTACACCTACTTAGATCTCTGACAGTATGTCCCATTTCATTCAGGTTCTGTCTTTTTGTTCATAGTATATAATTGCGTATATATACCTTAGATCTTTTACCAAAACTACTTGAATAAACGGTCCGTCTTTATCTCTGTCTCTGTATCTCTTGTTTGTATACAGAGTGAAACTTAAATTTATAATTAAAATTTATTTATAACTTCCCCCATTCCCCTCCCACATCCTCTAACCCTAACTGTATATATGTGAAGATGCGTATTTTATCTATTGATTACTCTTAGATGACATATTGTGTTCCTTGAGATGAGTCACGAGACACCGCTGGATTTACCCTTCCTTTATTTTTTTTGTCACCTCTATATATGTGTATGTGTGTGTCTCTCTCGACTAAGTGAAACGATATATCATTTCGTTGATATGAGGTTAAATTTCTTACATTCTTGAAAAACGTGGGGCACACTGAGAGTCACGAAAGTAGGACACACCCCTAAGTTATCGTGGATGTAGGATCTCACCGACTTCTCAAATAGATGTACGTCGTGGACTGTACCATCTTGGACCCCGAACGAAAGGACCGAAAAAAATTTTATGTGATATAAAAATCATAAATGAGGTAGTCACCATCGATAGGGTAGTAGAAGTGGTGGTAGCAGTGATGGTCAGAATAATAATAATATAAGGTCAACCCTTGGTGTAGAAGTCACACTGAAGGTGTCAGTTGTCACATGAGATGATAGGATCTGGACTCCTTTCGAAGGCAAAAATTAATCGGAGAAGTCAGGACACGAAAAAATCAAATGGTGTACATCAGTGGTAGAAAATTACCTGGTCCTAAGTTCCGTCTTTATTTTATGATCACTACTCTGTCCACAAACCTAAGACTTTCCGGAATGAATTTGGAGTCAAAGTGACGTATAAACAACTACGGTTCTTACAGTCTATTACTTCCCCGACTTGAGAGACCTTAAGTCCAGGGAAGGGACATTTGAATCTCGTGAAAGACGTGTCTCAATTAAATCCTTTGTCTGGTCTATTCCACACACCCCCTGGTCCATTCCATGGACTGAGTAGACACAGTTAGTAAATAGGATAGGGTCAGGATGATTGTAGTGGTGGTAGTGACAATCCGTGGTCTATAGTAAGACTCTCCTGTAACGAAACCCTTGACAATATTACAGAATGTCGACGTTATATAATTATAATTAATAATTACACAATTATTGGGGGGAATTCTGAATTCCAGAATTTTGTTGTCGCCAGAATATACAACGAGTGTTTAGACGCAAAACTCATCTCGACTCGCCCAAGGTACATTACAGTCGATCCACCCCGTCCAATTGACCTCTTGTCTTCTCAGTGAAAGTTCCGCCATGGGTAGACACTGACTTCTAAGCCACGACCGGGTAACTGACCCTCCAGTTGGTCCCGGTACCTAACCCCTTGAGCCAAAGGGGAGGTACATCGAGAGGCACCTGACGAATCCCGAAGGAATGTCAGGACCACTCGAGGTTCCTGTTCGTAAGATTCTCTTATTCCGCCCTCACGACCATCAAAATGTTGAGTCGGAACCTTCGGTATGTCACAGTAACCAAGGTCTGAGTTAATCACCTCTGTCAACGTTTCTAGTCGGGTCCAAGTTCACTCTCCTTTGTCTGGGATGAGGCGTGTTGTCTTCCTAATGGATCGAGTATAAAATTCTTCTCGTGTAGTCTACCCTTTGTCACAACGGTGATAGAAACCTTT
Source organism: Capra ibex (assembly GCA_006410555.1). Taxonomy (NCBI): domain Eukaryota; kingdom Metazoa; phylum Chordata; class Mammalia; order Artiodactyla; family Bovidae; genus Capra; species Capra ibex. The sequence continues at coordinate 14,899,163 of SJYO01014747.1, forward strand.
TACGTTAGAAGGTGTTTTCATAACCGATCTGATCGTCACCAGACCTGAATGACTACTCGGGAGGACCCTTATGACAACGGAACGGTAACTCGATTTGGAAGTCAGGAACACTCCGACTAACGTATGACCAAGTCCGGAATCTCAGTATGACACACACGGGTACACGAGTCACCATGGACTGAAAAAGTGTTGGGGTACCTGACATGAGGTGGTCCGAGGAGACACGTACCTTAAGACATCCGTTCTTGTGACCTTACCCATCAATAAGGAAAGAGGTCCCCTAGAAGGGTTGGGTCCCTAGTTTGAGTCCAGAGGATGTAACGTTCGTCCAAGAAATGGTAGACTCAGTCGTTCCTTCGGGAATACTAGTATAATATAAGACTTCGGTCAGGACGGTGAATGAATGGGTCCACTGAAACTGATTTAAATGAAGGAACCGTAGACAGGAATAGAAATTTTATCCCTGTCGTTATCATATATAGTGTATCTCGAGGAAACTACCCTTCTTTTAATAGGATCAAGAACCATTTCGTTACTGTTGAAAAGGTTTCCTTTAGATCTTTTACCAGTCTTTTTCCTTCCTACCTGGTACGGTGTAGAGGGGTCGAGAAGAACTCCGTCTTATCTTTTCTTGCACCTGTCAATCTCAGTCTGTTCGCGTATAGGACCGAGATATAAAATGGTCGTCGTACTGAATCCCCTCCATGGGGTAGTAGGACTGGGAGTAGACATATTTCCACGGTTCATAAAAATTACTCGTAACTTAAGTTGTCACACACAGGTACTGTATGACGAACCTATTCTTTATAAATAATCTCATCTTTTTCCGGACCTGTAATCAATTATCGTTAGTAGACTCAGTATCACGTAAGTACTTCCTCGTCTACTTTCTACCTAAGCATTCTCTGGTTTGAAATACGGGTCCATGATGTCACACAACTTTGTCTGTTCGAGTAAAATACCCTTAGAGGGGAGTATGAAATGGAAGATTGGTTTTGAAAGTGGAACAAAGTTCACCTTCGTTCGTCCCACACCCCACAACTTCCCCCGTCTCTCGTGAAACACAATCCTTTAGACACTAAACTCGTAACTCACACTGTGGTGGACTCTGTCGTCGTCGTTATCGTTGGGGAACCAACAACTATAATTTTTCATTTGTGGGGAGGACTTGTGTGCGGAGGTTGGTAGAGAATCGACTACCAATTCAACATTTCACCGGAAGACCGTCTCTTTTTTTGACTTTGGTTTCCTCGAGATTCTTGTGGACGAAATCGTTGTACCTACCCGTATCTGTAACAGGATGACTCACTTCATTCAGTCTGTCTCTTCCTCTTGATAGTATACTGTAGGGAATATACACCTTAGACTTTTCCTTACTCGAATAAATGTTTTCTCTTTGTCTGAGTATCTGAATCTCTTGTACCAACAGTCCCCCTTCCTGTCTCCCTTCTATCCCTCAAACCCTACCTGTACATGGGTGACGACATTAATTTCAGCTATTAATTTTTTTTTAATTTACCTATTGGTCCTTACCGGATGACATGTCGTGTCCCTTGAGACGAGACAATTCACCGTCGGACCTACCCTCTTTCCAAATCCCCCTCTTACCTATGTACATATACATACCGGCTCAGCGAAACGTCAAGTGGACTTTCTTAGTGTTATAACAATTAGTTGATATGAGGTCATATTTTATTTTTCGAATTTTTTTTTTTTTTCTTGTCGACGAAAGGGATTTTCGTAGTCACTGTTTCGTTTTCGTCAAAGAAAGAACCTTCATACCACACTAAATTAATGAACACAACGGAGACACCACAAAAGGTGATACAAAGTAACACTCGTATACCCGGGGGAGGGTTAATACCCGTCTACACAGAAGACACCCAAGAGGATCCTTGATTGGTGGTATACTGTAACAAAGGTGTCCATTTAAGAAAGGTTCAAGAGTTGTTGACTTACCCTTGTTTGAAAGTGTCGGTTACTTAGAAAAGTTCTAATCTTAACGAACATAGTACGTTATATAAATTGTCCACTCTGTCAGTACTAACGAATGAAAAAGGTTCAAAAATACCTTTTAAAGGTCGTACAAGTAGAACGAGGTTGTACAAAACTATAATACACGTAGAACAAAAGAGGAGTTAGTGGTGGGTGTAAGGGAGAGAGATGACCTCCCACGAATCATATCTGTGACATCTACGGGTTGAGTCTACGAGAGTCTAGGTAAATGGCAGTAACACAGGGACAGGTTCGAAGTCACACGAAAATATAGGCTTCTGAGTGTGTACTCTAAGGAGAAGGTTACGGACGGGAACCCAAGACCTTGACGAAACGAGTCCTCGTGGACCCTCAAATGTAGAAGGGCTTACACCAGGTGACTTCTTCCCTTACCGTTTGGTGAAGTCATAAGAACGAAACTCTTGGGGTACATGTCATCCTTTTCCGTTTTACTATCCTATGACTTTCTCCCTGGAGGGTCCAGTCATCCACGGGTTATACGATGACCTCTAGTCACCTTTTTATTCAGGTCTTTTTTACCTCTCTACCTCGGTTTCTTTTTGTTATGGGTAAACACCTATACTGACCACCATCTTCGTTCCAGACTACGATATTCTCGTTATAACGTATCCTTGGACCTTACAGTCCAGGTACTTAGTTCCGATTAACCTTCACCAGTTTGTCCTCTACCGTTCTCACTTACAGCTGTAAGATCCTTAGTCGCTTGATTTTACCTGACCTTACCCACTTAAATTGAGTCTAGATGACTCAATATAGATGATGACACCCGTCCTTAGGGAATCTTCTTTACCTCATCGGTACTACCAGTTGTTTTCTCAGGCTTTACATGATGAACCTACGTTAGAGTTTTTACTGTCTTACTAGAGACAAGCAAGGTTCCGTTTGGTAAGTTATAGTGTCATTAGGTTCGGATCCGAGGTTGGTCATTACGACTTCTTCGACTTCAACTTGTCAAGACACTTCTGGATGTTCTGGAAAATCTTTATTGTGGGTTTTATCTACAGGAAATGTAATATCCCCTGACCTTACGTTTTCATCCTTCAGTTCTTTGTGGACCTCATTGTCCGTTTAAACCGGAACCTCATATCTTACTTCGTCCCGTTTTCGATTATCTCAAAACGGTTCTCTTGCGTGGCCAGTATCGTTTGTGGGAGAAGGTTGTTGTGTTTTCTTGTGAGATGTGTACCTGTAGTGTTCTATCAGTTGTAGTTTTAGTCTAACTAATATAAGAAACGTCGGCTTCTACCTCTTCGAGATATATCAGTCGTTTATTTTCCTGGTCCTCGACTGACACCGAGTCTAGTACTTGAGGAATAACGGTTTAAGTCAGAATTTAACTTATTTCATCCCTTTTGGTGATCTAGTAAGTCCATTCTGGATTTAGTTTAGGGAATACTAATATGTCACCTTCACTCTTTATCTAAATTCCCTAATCTAGACCATCTGTCTCATGGACTACTTGATACCTGTCTCCAAACACTATAACATGTCCTCTGTCCCTAGTTCTGGTAGGGGTTCTTTTTCTTTACGTTTTTTCGTTTTACCGACAGACTCCTCCGGAATGTTTATCGACACTTTTCTCCTCTTCACTTTTCGTTCCCTCCTTTCCTTTCTATATTCGTAGACTTACGTCTCAAGGTTTTTTATCGGTCGTCTCTATTCTTTCGGAAGGAGTCACTAGTTACGTTTCTTTATCTCCTTTTGTTGTCTACCCTTTCTGATCTCTAGAGAAGTTCTTTTAATCTATGGTTTCCTTCTATAGGACGTTTCTACCCGAGTTAATTCCTGTCTTTTACCATACCTGGATTGTCTTCGTCTTCTATCATTCTTCTCCACCGTTCTTATGTGTCCTCTTGACATGTTTTTCGTCGAAGTGTTGGGACTATTAGTACTACCACACTGGTGAGTGTGAGTGGATCTCGGTCTGTAGGACTTTACACTTCAGTTCAACCGGAATCCTTCGTAGTGATGCTTGTTTCGATCACCTCCACTACCTTAAGGTCAAGTCAAGTCAAGTCAAGTCAGCGAGTCAGTACAGACTGAGAAACGCTGGGGTACTTGACGTCGTGTGGTCCGGAGGAACAGGTAGTGGTCGAAGGTCTCAAGTAAGTTTAAGTACAGGTAGCTCAACCACTACGGTAGGTCGGTAGAATAGGAGACAGTAGGGGAAGAGGAGGAAAGGGGTTAGGTAGGGTAGTAGTCTCAGAAAAGGTTACTCAGTTGAGAAGCGTACTTCACCTGTTTCATAATCTCAAAGTCGAAATCGTAGTCAGGAAGGTTTTTTGTGGGTCCTGACTAGAGGAAGTCTTACCTGGCCAACCTAGAGGAACGTCAGGTTCCCTGAGAGTTCTCAGAAGAGGTTGTGGTGTTAACTTTTCGTAGTTAAGAAACCGTGAGTCGAAAGAAGTGTCAGGTTGAGAGTGTATGTACTGATGACCTTTTTGGTATCGGAACTGATCTACCTGGAAACAACCGTTTCATTATAGGGACGAAAACTTATACGATAGATCCAACCAGTATTGAAGGTCAACTCGACAAAGTTTAGGACTTTCTACTACGACGCTTTCACGATGTGAGTTATACGGTCGTTTAAACCTTTTGAGTCGTCACCGGTGTCCTGACCTTTTCCAGTCAAAAGTAAGGTTAGGGTTTCTTTCCGTTACGGTTTCTTACGAGTTTGATGGTGTGTTAACGTGAGTAGAGTGTGCGATCATTTCAGTACGAGTTTTAAGAGGTTCGGTCCGAAGTCGTTATGTACTTGGTACTTGAAGGTCTACAAGTTCGACCAAAATCTTTTCCGTCTCCTTGGTCTCTAGTTTAACGGTTGTAGACGACCTAGTACCTTTTTCGTTCTCTAAAGGTCCTTTTGTAGATAAAGACGAAATAACTGATACGGTTTCGGAAACTGACACACCTAGTGTTATTTGACACCTTTTAAGACTTTCTCTACCCTTATGGTCTGGTGGACTGGACGGAGAACTCTTTAGACATACATCCAGTCCTTCGTTGTCAATCTTGACCTGTACCTTGTTGTCTGACCAAGGTTTATCCTTTTCCTTATGCAGTTCCGACATATAACAGTGGGACGAATAAATTGAATATACGTCTCATGTAGTACTCTTTACGACCTGACTTCTTCGTGTTCGACCTTAGTTCAAACGGTCCTCTTTATAGTTATTGGAGTCTATACGTCTACTGTGGTGGGAATACCGTCTTTCACTTCTCCTTGATTTTTCGGAGAACTACTTTAACTTTCACCTCTCACTTTTTCAACCGAATTTCGAGTTGTAAGTCTTTTGATTCTAGTACCGTAGACCAGGGTAGTGAATACCCTTTATCTACACCTTTGTCACAGTCTGAAATAAAACCCCCCGAGGTTTCAGTGACGGCTACCACTACCGTCGGTACTTTAATTTTCTTCGAATGAGGAACCTTCCTTGCAATACTGGTTGGATCTGTCGTATAAGTTTTCGTCTCTGTAATGAAACGGTTGTTGCCAGGTAGATCAGTTCCAATACCAAAAAGGTCACCAGTAAATACCTACACTCTCAACCTGACACTTCTTTCGACTCGCGACTTCTTAACTACGAAAACTTGACACCACGACCTCTTCTGAGAACTCTCAGGGAACCTGACATTCCTCCAGGTAGGTCAGGTAAGATTTCCTCTAGTCAGGACCCACAAGTAACCTTCCTGACTACGATTTCGACTTTGAGGTCATGATACCGGTGGAGTACGTTTCTCGACTGAGTAACCTTGTCTAAGACTACGACCCTCCCTAACCCCCAATCCTCCTCTTCCCCAGTTGTCTCCTATTCTACCGACCTACCGTAGTGGCTGAGCTACCTGTACTCAAACTCACTTGAGGTCCTCAACCACTACCTGTCGCTCCGGACCGTACGACGCTAAGTACCCCAGCGTCTCAGCCTGTACTGACTCGCTGACTTGACTTAACTTGACTTCACTAGGAATCGGTCACCACCTACCCACTCTGTGTACTCTTGTTCGAGAGACGAAGTCCTGTCTCTCCGAAACACCACATTGAAGTCTCAAGGGGACTATTAGTCTCGACTTCGATGGAAAGTGCTGTCAAGCGGACTTTAATGTGGGTACAACCCAAAAGGGTCTACCTTGATCACCCTTTCTTGGGTGAACGGTTACTTCCTCTGGACTCTGTGACCAAGCTAGTGACCCAGACCTTCTAGGGGACCTCCTCCGGTCCCGTTGGGTGAGGTCACAAGAACGGATCTATTAGGGTGCCTGTCTCCTCGGAACGCCCGAAGGCACGTATCCCAGAGTTTCTCCGTCTGTTCTGCCTTCGCTGAATCGTGTCGTGTGCGAACAACTGAAGGCAAGGGACACGCTTGGGTACTGGTGCGGGTGATGGTCGGAACGGATCGGGGCGAAGGCTCGACATAAAGAACGTAATTTAGGAGTAGAGTCCGAGACGAAGGCCCTGGTTCCATACCCAATAATAGTCCTTTTCGGACTCGTAGTATAAAGTAAGAAGAAAAACAAGTCACACATATTAATTGTTTCAAAAAAAAAAAAGAAAAGAAAAGATTCATAACACACGATTTAACGAAGTCAACACGGACTGAGAAACGTTGGGATACCTGGTACTGACCGGTCCGAGAAGACAGTTACCCTAAGAAGTCCGTTCTTATGTCCTTACCCAACTGACCGGAGGAGGTTTTCTAGAAGGTCTGGGTCCCTAGTCTCGACTTAGAGAATACAGAGGACGTAACCGTCCGCCCAAGGAATGGTGATCACTTCGGGAAAAATTTCATAATCCTGACATAATAATAATGTGTATTTTTAATTAATATTTAGGGATTTTCATACATTATCTCAGAGTCGTTTAAGAAAAGTGCGAATCTAAGGATTTTTAGTCTCAGGTATGTGACGTGTGTAATGTACGCCAACTATTCTTAGAAAATTCTAAAGAGAAAAATCACGATTCATAAATAACTTCTTCAGTAGATTAAGTAGAATTTCTCAAGGGATAAAATACTAAACCTGGTTAACGTAGAAACACTAAATTATGTGACGAATAGGAAATAGTAAGGATATTTAACCATCAATCTTAGAACTAATTTAAGTTGAAAAAGAAAAAGAAACGTTTTAACGGAGTACCAAGCTTCAGACATGAAGTATAACGGAATCTAGTCCTCAGGGTTTACAGACCCAGAGCAAAGTGGTCGGATTAGGTAGGTAATATTTTAAGTGGTAGTTGAAAAGTAGATCACCGAATTCGTCGGTTATTAATCACAATTGATGTTTGTGACAAAGTAATACTCAACGTTTCATTACTAAAGATTAAGATAATAAAAGGCGTAAATACTTGACCTTAAGTGTATATTTCTTATCAGAAAATGGTTGATAAATCGATAAGACTTTGTATTAAACATATTTTCTGTTCTATTTATGAACTACAGAATGAAAATAAACGAATGAAAAGTTTGTTACTGAACCATAGGATCGTTGTGGGTCTCAATTGGATAATTTCCTTATAAAGATACTTAATATTACATTAAATATATAAAATTAGGTAACTTAAGTAAAAAGAAAAACTACGAATTAAACACGGTTAACAAAACCGGTGACCCTGGGGTAAGTCCAACCGAGGATACCGAAAGATGATATTAGAGTGGTCAAACAGAACGTGTGGTTCCATAAAGACCGAGAATATTTTTAAGACAGGGTCTCTCCTTTACTCGGTAAAAAAAAGACTCCCTAGGACTAAGGAAAACCACTCTTTATCGTATATTTCGTTGTTAGACCTACGGTTGCAACGTTAACGGTAACCCAACAATAATGAAGATCTGTAAAAAAAAAAAGTTTTGGTTCCGGTCCTTTATGTACAAAAATATCTTTCTCTTTTTTAAGATTTAAGTACAACTATGAAGGTTAAGTTTACTTTTCAATATCATAAAATGGAAGGAAAGAACTAAAATACACGAAAAACAGAATGAGACTCTGAGAAAGGGGAATTAACGTTATTAACGGATAAATCAAAATAAAATTTTATACATAGATTACCTGAAACAAAAAATAAATAAATAAATAAATAAATAAAAATTAAAATTTTAGAAATTAAGAATGTACGCAAGGGTTTGTACTTGGGGGGAGGGTGGAGGAAGGGGTATTGTAGAGAGACACAGTAGGGGCACGTGGTCGGGGTTCGTACGACATAGGACGTAGCCTGTATCTGACCGCTAAGCTAAGAATGTACTATCATATGTACAATCTTACGGTAAGAGGGTTTAGCAGGGTGGGAGAGGGAGAGGGAGACTCAGGTTTTCAGGCAATATGTGTATTACCTGAAAGAACCACCAAGTCTACCATTTCTTAGACACATGTTACGTCCTCTGGGTCAAAGTTTGGGACCCAGTCCTTCTAGGGGACCTCTTTCCTTACCGATGGGTGAGGTCATAAGTACGGACCTCTTAAGGTGCCTGTCTCCTCGGACCGTCCGATGTCAGGTACCCCAGTATTTCTTAACCTGTGCTGACTCGTTGATTGTGAAAGTGAAAGTAAATAGATTATAAAAGTTTTGTGATTATGGTTGTAATAATGATTTTATCAGAATTCAAAGAATCGTCAAAGAACATAAGAACCCTAATAAAATAATCTGTACATACCATCTTAATGAGTTTAATAACACCAATCTTCATTAACCACGATTAAAAAGACACAGTAATACGACGGTTGAAGTGTGTGTTGACACAAGTGCCGAAATTAAGACGAAATATTAAGGTCTCTAACACTGATACAAGGGGAAAAATAAATATCATGACATCTTGTAAAGGTACCTCTGCCGTTACCGTGGGGTGAGGTCATGAGAACGGACCTTTTAGCGTACCTGTCTCCTCGGACCATCCGACGTCAGGTACCCCAGTGATTCTCAGTCTATGCTGACTCGTCGAAGTGAAAGTGAAAAGTGAAAGTATGTAACCTCTTCCTTTACCGTTAGGTGAGGTCACAAGAACGGACCTCTTAGGGTCCCTACCCCTTCGGACCACCCGACGGTAGATACCCCAGTGTGTCTCAGCCTGTGCTAATTCACTGAATCGTCGTCGTCGTCTTGTAAAGGTACCAAGGTTTCAGTTCTGGTAATTTGTTTCTTATTAGGAGAAGTAAAAGAAAAAGTGAAGGTAGTACTTATTACTAAAAACAATCAAAAATCAAATAGCAGGGTGATGAAATTTTTTCGGTTACAAACGTACACAAAGTATGTGTTCTCCGTCGTTTTCATGTGAGTACGATGTGGAAAAAGTAAATTGTTCCATGGAAGTATTATCCTTAGTTTTCTAAAGGAGAACTCTTAGGTCGACAAAGAAATAAACGAGGAAAGGGAGGATCTCGTGGGAAGGTGATTCATAGAGTGAGAAACAACGGAACTCTACAAAGAACGTTTTAATCAGGGACCTCCCCAAACATGTCTTATGGTCGTACGGAGACCTGTTACGAGCTCCCCTCCGACTTCTAGAGGGGTGTGTTCCTCTGTTAACTGACTACTCTTGATTCTCTTTACGACCGTTTCACTACCTATCTCAATACCGGAAATCCTGACCACCTCCCCCCACAATATTAAGTCTTAGAGGAGACAGAGATATATGTCCCTACGTCCCATACATTACTAAACATCCTTAAACAGAAGAAGACACCTTCCTCTGTTGGACTCGAAGACACATAAGTGATACACTGGAGGTCGTCTACAGAATGAGAGACTGGACGTCAAAGAAGTAAATTTTTCAGTCCTTCCACTACCTATTGGAATTTTACAACACTTATAATTTACACTATTACATGTCTTTCGGAGAGTGTGTTCTGGAATAATAATAGCAGTAGATTACACATCGTCCAGAAACGTTAGTCTTAGTTTCGTTTAGGTCAATTCCCAGGGTTGTGTCACCAGATGTGGGTCGTATATCTGTGTTCCTAGTCCGAGTCACTCGTCCTTCGGTCCTCCTTACCCTCGTTTACTTTTGACACAAAGTTTTTCAAGTTCCAGTCGTTTAATCAGGACCTCGATTCTTGTTTCGGTCTCACAGTCTCACCCCCCTATTCAATACCCACCGAAGTTACGTCTCGATCGAGTCACAATGTCTCTAGTCAAACTTCTGGATTATGTAAACATGTCGTAGTTCGTCCTCCCTTTTCACAACGGGGAGGTCATGTGACTCATGGTAAAACCACGTGTTCTCTTACGTCGGAACCTCAATCACCCACACCGCTCTTATTTCGTCTCTAAGGATGATGACTCTTATAATATCCTCTAAGGGAAGATCCACAGTCTGGGTATCTCTTTTCATTTCTTAGATCACTAGGTCCCGGACCCTTCTTGAGACTCTGGGTGTGTTTAAGTCTTTTTCAATAACTACGTTATACTGTAACAATAACAACAAATCAGGAATTCAACATAGACTGAGACTCTGAGGTACCTGACATCGGGTGGTCTGAGGAGACAGGGACCCTAAAGGGTCCTTTTTTATGACCTCACCCAACTGCAAAAGTAGAGGTTCCCTAGAAGGGTTGGGTCCCTAACTTGGGTGTAGAGGACGGAACCGTCTGTCTCAGAAATGGTGACTCGGTTTCCACACGATTTTAAACGTATGGGAATTTGTTCCAATTATTTTGGTTAAGGACTAGGACCTTCCTGAAACCGTACGTACCTCAATAGACAGGTCGTGGGGACGAAATTGATCGACACCCATTTCCCTGACAAATAGTATCCAGATTCTTTATGTGCTCCCCACCGAAAGGACGGTATAATTTCCCGTTTACAGAAGTCCAAATGACAGAGAGCCTCCGAAAAGTCAGAACTCGTTAGTGAGTGAACTGGATGAAGAGAAGAAGTAAAACGAAAGATTTGAAAGGGGTTTCGTGTTAAGACTAACAGAATTCATTCTGCGACTTAAAAACTAGAACCATTTAATCTCTGATACTAAATGAAATCCACCAAGAAAGACATTAAGGTAAAGTAGTTATTGTCAGTTGTATAAATGTCATTACACACACACACACACACACACACACACACACACACACGACTTTTTCCTAGAGTCAACTAACTCTTCACTTGGCAGTAACCAACCCCGTACAGGAGAAGAATCTAGGGTAACGGAAAGGACAGGTGCACCTATACCTGTCCAAGGAGACAGGTACCCCTCAGAAGGTTAATGACTTCACCCAAGAGTACGGGTTTAAGTCTAGAGACGTAATGCCCACCCACAAAATGACGGATTCGGTGGTCCCTTCGGGTTCTTGTGACCTTACCCGACGGATAAGAAAGAGGTCCCCTAGAAGGACTGGGTCTACTTATCAAAATTGATTTATATATAAGGGACTGGAAAGTCACCTCTCAATTTAAGAAAGAAAGGACACAAAAGTATTTTGACAAATGGGAATGAAAAATTGTTTAATGTCAAAAATTTAATGGATGAACTCGAGTACCTTTTTGGTATGTAGTAATTAAAATACAGGGACCAGGGATCGTTATCATCCATAAGTGAGTACTTACTGAATTACACACGTCTGGTTTTGAGTTCGTTAGATTTTACGTAAAAGGAGTTTGAGTGGTTTAGTACTAGTTTACTTTATTTTTTCTCTCAGCATCTGTTTCGATTGGGAGAAAGAAACAATTTAAATGGTTTTAGTGTCCTCTGTTAAAGTCAACTGAGACATAGAGGACTCAGTAAACACATAAGTAATCCATAGATATATAGTAAAGACGAAATCGTAAGTAGACCACATGGTAAACGTTCGTATTTCTACCCATATAATAAGACCGGATATCTTTTTTTCGCCAACCTCGTATCCATACGAACACCCCTTTTAAGTTTCCAGACCATATTAAGTTGACTGTTTCTGGTAGACGAAGTGTTCGGTTCTCTCTCCTGGTTTATGTCTTTATAATTTTCCCTCTTTCCGTCACCTGTCTGGATTACTTGGGTGTACGACCCTTTGGGATCTCTTGTCTACACGGAAATGAATCAACGATAAACTACCATATCAGTTTAAGAGGCCCTCTCAAATCTACTAACTTTTATTTTTGGTAACTAAAAAGAAACAGATAAACAACAACAAATGAGTGATTCAGTACAGACTGAGAAGACACTGGGGTACCTGATATATCGTCTCTTCCGTCACCGTGGGGTAAGGTCATTAGAACGGACCTTTTAGGGTACCTACCTCCTTGGACCACCCGACGTCAGGTACCCCAGTGATTCTCAACCTGTGCTGATTCGTTGAAGTGAAAGTGAAAAGTCAAAGTACGTAACCTCTTCCTTTACCGTTGGGTGAGGTCACAAGAACGGACCTCTTAGGGTCCCTGTCCCCTCGGACTACCCGACGGCAGATACCCCAACGTGTCTCAGCCTGTACTGACTTCACTGAATCGTCTTCGTCGTCCTGATATATCGGATGGTCTAAGGAGACAAGTATCCTAAAAGTCCGTTCTGATAACCTCACCTAACGGTAAAAGAGAAGGTTAAGTAAGTACAATAACATACATATTTCATCAAACCCAACAAGAGGTAAAGACGCATTGACGTAACATACTTATGTTATGTTAAATAAAGTAAGATCAAAACTACCGATTAACCCAACAAAGATTAAACCCCGTCATTGCTCTTTTCGAGGAGACCACTAAGAACTTGTATAGAAAACCACTTATATTCATAAGTAGACTATACATGAGTCCCCATCTCAACGACCGATTATTTCATCCACGACTCGAAACGATTTACGGTTTTTTGTCAAAACATTTGACCAACGTGGTTCATTAGTGAAGGAGACCATCTTATGACCCGTAGTAGTCGAAAAATCACAATCGGATAGACTACCCTCACACCGTTATAGTATAACACTGAAGTCAAAGGTGGAAAATAATTATATTAGTGACTATTATAATATAGTCACTACACAGATATATAAATCCTCTCGTAAACCCATAGGATAAAACACTTTATGCCGAAGGGACCTTCGAGTCTACTATTTCTCAGACGGATGTTACGACCTCTGGACCTAAGCTAGGGACCTAGTCCTTCTAGGAGACCTCTTCCTTTACCGTTGGGTGAGGTCATGAGAACGGACCTTTTAAGGTACCTTCCTTCTCGAACCATCCGATGTCAGGTACCTCAGTGTTTCTCAGCCTGACTGACTCGCTGAAGTGAAAGTGAAAAAAACACTTTACTCCAAGTTCAGAAAATGGGCAAAAGTCTCAGATTGAAAATATTAAATAAACATCTGTAAATTTATATATATATAAGACCTATACCCAGGATGAAACAAAAAACAGAAAAATTGTTATTTCCTTTAAACAATCGAGTATATCAATTTTTGATATCTCTTTGTGATATATAATAGTGTATAGTAGAAATCTCACATAGGTAATAGTAGAGGTAAAATATACTTTATTTACTTCGGGTTTCTCAAATTTATTAAATAGGTCTCAAGTGTGTCTGTGACATACCCTCAAAATTGGATTTGGGAGACTGAGGTTTCGTACCCCGGAGGAAACCTAAAGACATAGTGTTTACAGAGGAGAATCCTCGACAGTAAAGTGAAAGAATTGTCCCAGAAAAATTTTTATTCTAGATCAAATATTTAGAACAGAAAATATGGTTTAACCCTGTAAACCATAGGACAAATTTTTAGGAACGGATAGGGTTATAATACTTTTATAAAGGTAGACAATTAAAGATGTTCAAATTAACTAAATCCAGTACTGGAAAAGAAGTAGTGTTTCTTAACGAGAAATTCCACTTTCCGTCTCCAGTTCGAAGTGAAAAACTTGTGTCTATAGGCTAACTGGACTGTGTTTAGTAACTTTTGTAGAAGGTAAATAGTGATTCAAGTAATACCGCTCGGTAAATCGAGTTTTATTAAAAATCAAAGTAAAAGTGCACGAGCCAGTGAGTCAGAACAGAGAAATCAACGTATATAGATAAGAAGTAATACTTGTCTAAAACTTAAAATATTTCATAAAAAGACAGATAACTCTATTAGTATATCAAAAGAAAAATAAGTCAACGTCACTTAACGTAAGTAACTAAAAGTTTATGAGTTCGTTCAGAATCCTATTAAAGTTGACTCGGTAATTAGGTCCACATGTAACGATCTAAACCCAATGACTATTAAACAAATCTTTGAAACGTTTATATAGGTACTATTACAACCGGACAGATAAGGAAATATTATGACAGAAAACCCCAAAATCTTAATTTCAATAAGATCGAAATACTGTACTTAACCTCATAGATATGAGAAAGAACCCGAAGAGACCATCGAGTTGTCATCTCTGAGACGGACGTCAGGGACCCAACCCCTCTAGGGGACCTCTTCCCTTACCGTTGGGAGAGATCATAGGAACGGACCTCTAGGGTACCTGTCTCCTCGGACCATCCGACGTCTGGTATCCCAGTGTTTCTCCACCCGTTTTGACTTCGCTACCTCGTGTGTGCGGGTGTCTGCAAAAGAGCCAAGAGATCATACTGTACATACTAACTGTGATACTTAAGGAATTTGTAGAATCATATTGAGTAGCTACTGTGACAGAATCTCACAAAACTAACGGTTCTTATACGTTATCATCACATAACTAATACCTGAGAGTTCTTTACTTTCTCCACTACGAACTGTATGTATCCACTTGTTTGAATCCCGACCAGCTTTCTTTGGATTTTACTCAGCGGTCAAGGAAGGGTCTCCTTGGGTACCGGTAAATTGTCTTAATGACACTTGACTCTTTCCCTTTGTATTTCCGGAAGGTGTCTAATCGTTGACCAAGACTTGAATGAGAAAAAGAGTCTCTACACTTACTGTACCACCAGATGGTAAGTCTCATTCCCTAGGGTCTGTAGGTCCCTATCTACTTCAGAACCCGAGTCAACGAGTCAGGGAGACAGGTACCCTAAGGGGTTTGTTGTTACGACCTCACTCACTATACGACGAAAGAGGAGGTCCCCTAGAAGGACCTGACCCCTAGTTTAAGTACAGAGGACCCAGAGGACGTAACGTCCACCTAAAAAAAAAAATGGTGACTTGGTGGACCCTTCGGGAGTCACATTGTCATGGTGGACAGAAAACATTTTGGATTTTGACTTCTTTTTCTAAGAGAAGACACACAAGGTTTTTCTTTCTTCCCTTCTTCCTCGATAAATCCGAGTAAAGTCACTATTAGGATGTCCCTACACCCATCTTCCTCTGATATTTATTTGTTGGACATGGCTAGTCCCAGGGTTGTCCTTTCTCTACTACAGAAGTTTAATCCTCTCCCCTTCGGTGTCCTTCTCCCTTCATAGTACTCAGGTTATTGTCGTCTCGTCAATATCGGTCAAACGGGTCTCCTTACTCCCCTCCTCGTCAGACGTCTCACCCTTCCTCTCCTGTCTCATCGTCCGACTACATCTGTCGCCGTCACTAGTGACCACGTCCCTGTTTGATCGAGGTCCTTCGGTGTACTCCTGTCTCGGTCCCTCCATTCATCAGGACGTAGTGAGGGAGAAGAGGGAAGAGAGAGGACGGTCCTAAGGATACCGGTTTTGTCTAGTCTTTGGTTTCCCGTTCCCTCAGACAACAACGTGTCCAACGTTCCACCTTTTCCTACTCCGTCCTTAGGTTTCTAGTCTACCTTATGCAGACAGTGAGTAGTTTGGTAAAGGAAAGTTGGAAGTGAGGACGGACTTGAACGTACTTTTCTAAAACACGACTAGTGTTTCCGTTTCACTTGAGAACGGTTGGTGGGGAAGTAGTTCCCTACGACATTCAAGTCGACATGAAGATGGACTTCGGATTCTGAAATCGGTGACATTCACAAGGTCATTCAGAAGGGACCCCCGAGTCACCATCTCTTAGGTGGTCGTTACGTCCTCTACGTCCAGGTTAGGGACGTAGTCCTTCTTGGAGACCTCCTCTTTTACCGTTCGGTGAGGTCATAAGAACGGACCCTTTGGGGTACCTGTCTCCTCGGACCACCCGAGGTCAGGGACCCCAGTGTTTCTCAGTCTGCGTTGACTCGTACGTACCTACGTGACAATATAGAATATGAAAGACGGGTCGTTATTACGGTGTCCGTTCCTTAATATTCCCTAAACGAATGGATGTATCTTCTCCACCCCTCTCTTCCTCCCTATTTGTGTTTAATTATATGGAAAAGAATAAGACCACATTTGAAGGGACTGACCGTTAAACGGACGAAAGTTAGACCTGTACCTACGAGAAGGGATCAGTCACCGAAGTAGGTGTCGTTGAACCGTCATTTTGGGATTATTTTCTTCCCGTCTACGTAAAGTAAAGGTCACAGTTGGGATTAACTAACCGAGGACCTCGTGCCGTAACCCTCTCTAAGGCTCCGGAATAGGTTCTACTCGTCCTTTGTTCACGACATTAGTTAATCTCTACGGATAGTCTCCATATTGTCGGGTCCCGACGTACAATAGTAGGGAGTAGATTAGAGAGGGAGACGAATTCGTCATTAGGTAAGGGACCGATCAATTGGGAGTTTACGAGTTCTCCGTTTCCCGATAAAGAGAGTACCCCTCCTGGTTCAACCCCTAATTCCGTTCTTGACACTCGAAGTTTAAGAAAATATAAAAATTCCAAAAAAACTTTACACTTAGTAAAAAATTTCAGAAATAACTTGTACAATGTTATAACGAAGGTGACAAATATAAGACCAGAAAACCGACGTTCCGTACACCCCAGAATCGAGGGACTGGTCACTACCTTGGACGTACGAGGACGTGACCTTCTGCTTCAAGGTTGATGACCTGGCAGTCCCTTCAGGGACCTGAAGTTTGGGATTAAGAGTAAATATATATACTCACCAGTGAGTTACACTCAAATCGATTATGTCCAACTTGTCTGTGACTTCCTGTTTCCCTCTATAAACTATATAAGAGAGGAAACAATATTACACAGACGTGTCTAAAGATGGGACTCAACAAAGAAAAATTATCTGAAGTCTGAAATACGATTGATTTGTATTCTCAAATCAGAATACAGATTTACCTGCATACTTTAGTTCTCAAGAGGGTATAAGGAAAGTGGGTGAATCCGTAGGGTCTCGATAAGATTAACGAGACGTAAGTAAAGGGGTCCAAGAGTTCCAGTCTATATTCTTGTAGAGGGTAGAAAACCGACGAAGGTCGAGACCAAGAACTGGGATAAGAACTTAATCTCTTCCGTGGCTGTTGAAGTCGGACGGCCAATGGTTTTGAGTCGTATAGACCAACAGGACCTAAATTGTTAACTCGACGGTGTAGCGAAAGGGGTTTCTGGGTCTCAGGAGGTAAAACCAACAGTACTCGGAGTCAAGAGTCGTTTCCCCC
This sequence comes from Capra ibex, assembly GCA_006410555.1. Lineage (NCBI taxonomy): Eukaryota > Metazoa > Chordata > Mammalia > Artiodactyla > Bovidae > Capra > Capra ibex. Next base: position 14,916,517 of record SJYO01014747.1, read on the forward strand.
AGAGACGAAGTAAGACAGATGAGAGGGTCCCTTACTCCAGGACGTGGGATAAGAACGTCCTCTCAAGGAACGATCAGGAATTTCAAGGAGAGTTTTCTACTGAGGGGTGGTGTCAGGGGGAGGAATGGACGGTCTCAGGACGGTGTAATATAAACGACGGGGACGAGCACTTCTACTGAGAACTACAGAAACTGGAGTCAGAATCCTAACGAGGGAGAGTTTCATTCAAGGGAACAACAGTAACAAGTCAGTGATTCAGTACAGGCTGAGAAACTCTTGGGTACTCGTCGTCGTGCGGTCCGAAGAGACAGCTAGAGATATGGGACTCAAATGAGTTTGAGTACAGGTAACTCAGTCACTACGGTAGGTTGGTAGAGTAGGAGACAGTGGGGGAAGAGGAGAACGGGAGTTAAAAAGGGTCGTAGTCCCAGAAGTCTAAATATTTACACACAGGAATAGGTTCGAATTAAGTTCATATAAATGTTATTGGAAACTCACTCCACATAAGGACCAGAGGCAGATTTAGGTCTACCCATTCAGGGTGAGATAAGAGACGGGGAGCGGAGGTACAGAGACACACGTCAGTACTTCAAAATATGTTGGTTATTGAAGTTTCGTCCTTCTACGTAGATCCTTAGTTCGTCCGGTGTATTAACGTTCTGTAAATAGTCACCCTTGGTACGTTTGACCCCTTGCGCACTGGTCGCCCTCTTCCGGTTTGCGCTGAGTTGGAAACGTGAACTTCGGTCTTCAAATCTAAAGGACTACGGAGAGGTCAAGCTCAGGAAAAAACAAAAAAAAACAAACAAACAAAAACCGGTGCGGTGACGTCGTACACCTTAGAATTAAAGGGTAGATCCCAAGCTTGTGCGGGGACGACGACCTTCAAGATTGGCGACCTAGCGGGCCCTCAAGGGAACTACAATAGTTCATTAACTCTTCAAAGATTTCTGACTAGTTAGGTGTGTAGTGTGCAAACACTAAAATTTCACTGTTCCACTTTCCACTAGAAGATCGGTATGTCACCTGGAAAAGAGATGTAAGGTCTAATCGTCAAGAAAGTATACTGAACTCTTCAAGTGTGTATCACCTTTCGCCTAACACTTAAAGAGACACATGTTCCCTTGTGTAAACCCTCTTTTTTTATTTATTTGTCAGAAAGAACCGACTTATCGTAACTTACGATTAAATTTTATTTTGAAATGAAGTTCGATGTAAATCAGGGATGTTTTACTTTACTTTTCTCTGGTCTACTTAGTCGGTCTGTACAGATCGAGAAATTAGTGGTAAGAATGATGACGATTATCTTCGCAGTCACATGTAACCGAAACGAGGGACTCCATGTGACTTTGTTTATGTATTGGACACAGAGGAATTCTGCTTTCTAAAGTGTACAAACCTTAATTTTCATGGATATTTAGTGTCGGTTTCGTCCCGTATTGTTGATTCATCCTTTGACTCTGGAATGTCCTCTCTTTTATCGTAATAAATAACTCGTGTCCCTAAACCTCAAATTTCCCACGAATAACGACGTCCAAAAGACTACTTTGTATCTTGCAAACAAATAGTTACAAGAATTCGTTATGTCACCTTCGTTTGCGCTAGAGTGGGCCACAATAGTTGATCAATAGAACTTAGTCAGAAAACAATGACAACGATAACTTAGGCAAAACACTAAGATTAACTCAACACAATCAGAAGTGCCTAAACAAGTAATAGTAGTATTTTTATTAGTCTACAAGGGTAATTGAAGAACCACTAACTAGACTTAAAGAATCCTACATTAACTATATAGACTCGGAAACCTAAACCAGAGGTTGCATCTCTACAACTATCACTCATTTTATAAGTTTTAAACACCTTGTACAGGTACCTAAGAAAGGTCGACATTTCTTGACTTAAAGTAGAAAAAAAATTAGTATCTCCTTTTCTTACACCTTTTAGATTCAAACTCGTGTTTAATCGGGTCTACATCATTCGATTAACCAAACACACCATGTGTACATTTACTTATAATTAGTCTTACCCTTCACTGATACTTTTAGTTCGTAGGAGGAATTTCAAATCGACTAAAGAAATTTTTTTTTTTTTACGAACAAGTTTTTGTACTGTCTCTTGTAAGACTCACTTAGTCGTGACATGTAACTAATTGAAGACTTATATATAAAATTGGGTTACGTTAAAATACATCGTAACCAATACTAATTTTATCACAGATATCTGTATGTTTTAAAAAAAAATTCTTAAAACAAAGTTCTAAATTCAAAATGGGGTAACATCAGTATCTAAGAACGTTATAATCAGGACCAATTTTGTTTTAAATTAAGATTTTTTCCTTTTTACATTTCTTCTTTTTTACATTGTTATAATGTTACACTCCTTTACAATTTCGATATTTTTATATTACTACTGATCCGACTGTGTAGCTGACTTACTTTTATAATTAGTGAACAAATTTTTTTCTTTCATTTTTATTTCATCTCGTGTCAGACTGTTATACAAAATAAACCCAACAAAAAAAGTAAAACTAAGTAAATAAGTTTTAATTGACGGGTTTTATGTAGAGGGACCACACTAGATGTCCGATTGTTGTAACTATAAGAAAACCCCTCCAGAACCTTTACGAATGAGTCGGGAGTGAATACTGGACCACTAAGTCTAAGATGTAAAATCTTCGAGAGGTCTAATAAATATACATGTGATTTCAAACTCTTCGTGATTATGTGTTTTATTTTTCAACAGGGGTTGGAGTTCAAGATCATGTTTCTCCCGTTATCTAACGCACTTGTCCATTAATACCATGTAGATAATTTCCCATACAGTCTCAATGGGAACAGTCTACACCTTCTCTTTCTTGTAGTGGATCGCTTCCCTTAAGGAACTGCCGTATCTCTCTCATCTTCTCTACCTAGAACTTTGATTACTCTTCTTTTCTATAAGACCCGTCTCTTTTGTATGGTGCAAGTCCCGTACTGTCATAAAAGTGTTCCACCTGAACACTGACGAACTTAGTTCTCTGTCTTCGTTCCCGATCATTCTGTACTACTGTTGGAAACACCCCTGGACCGTTGTCTCGTACTTGCGATGGACCCTGTTACTCAGCAGTGATCTCCAAACTTGTTCCTAACACTGAACTAGGGTTAACACAAGGTTTTTCTAACACTCGTCACATGTCCGTCGTGTTCTCCTTGTCTCATCACTCGTCCGATACTTTCCAGACGTAAGTCCTCCATCCTCGAGTTTCCTACAAATTTTCTATGGATCTCCCCTCCTCGTTCGATCCCAATCCCCTAATTATCCACGTATGATAGTACATATTTTATTTATTAGACGTTCCAATATCACACGTCGTGTCTCTTCTATCGGTCACATACTATCATTAATATTTTGCTTACATCGGAAATTTTTTTAGTGATACAACAAGTGGACATTGAATACATTATAACATGTTGTCGATATGAAGTTGATTTTTATTTATTTGTTTTTCTATATTTTTATTTATTTCTATTTTCTATAGATCTACTATCCTTACCGTCGCACATATAAACTGGAGAGACACTTACGAGTCAGCCAATACAGGTTAAGAAACGCTGGGGTACCTGATATTAGGCGGTCCGAGGAGACAGGGACCCTAAGAGGTCCATCCCTATGACCTCACCCAACAGTAACTGAGGAGGTCCACTAGAAGGACTGGGTCCCTGGTTTGAGTCCAGAGCACTCAGAGGACGTAACGTATAAAGACTCAGTGACCCCTTCGGGATAAAGTGGGTACTCCAGACAAATTGGGTCTATAGAAATTATACATATCTTGAGACTTTACTATTTGTAAGTGATTCATCCAAATAACAAAAGAAGGTTTATGGATGTTTCTCTAAATAAAAACGGTACAAATGTGTACCGAACTTACTCTAAACAGAAAGAGGTCATTTGACTCTCAGTGTAAAATGAAAAGTAATATAAACGGTGTTTCTAGTAGAGGTGGTAAAGAGTCCGTTCATAGTAACGTAAGTTATACGTTCTTGACTAAGTCAACTAAGAGGAGATGTCAGAGTAGTGATCCGTTCTATATCAGGTGATTCGTTCTCCCTTGTCATGAGATGACAAAAGGTTATTTTCCCTGGAGTCTCAGGTAAGTCCAATTTGTTTTATTCGTTGTTTTTTAAGATTTGTTACAATTAAGGTAACCTGAATCTGTAAGGTAGGAATACACGAATCAACGAGTCAGTACAGGTTGAGATGTCGAAGTACCTGACATCGGACGTTCCAAGGAGGTAGTCACTTATAAAGGTCCGATCTTATGACCTCTTCCAACGGTAAAGGATGAGGTCCCCTAGCAGGACAGGGTCCCTAACTTAGGTTTAGAGAACACAGAGGACATAACCGTCCTTTTAAGAAATGATGATCGTGGTGGACCCTTCAGGTTAACTAGTTAGTGACGTGTGTAAATAAATCCTACTCTTTCTATGTTTTTTCTAGAAGTACTGAGTCTATTGGTGTTACCACACTAGTGAGTGGATCTCGGTCTGTAGGACCTTACACTTCAGTTCACCCGGAATCCTTCGTAGTGATACTTGTTTCGATCACCTGCACTACTTTAAGGTCAACTCGATAAAGTTTAGGACTTTCTACTACGACACTTTCGTGACGTGACTTATACGGTCGTTTAACCCTTTTGAGTCTTCACCGGTGTCCTGACCTTTTCTAGTCAAAAGTGAGGTTAGAGTTTCTTACAGTTACGGTTTCTTACAAGTTTATGTGTGTTAACGTGAGCAGAGTGTGTGATCGTTTCATTACGAGTGTTAAGAGGTTCGGTCCGAAGTTGTCATACACTTGGTACTTGAAGGTCTACAAGTTCGACCTAAATCATTTCCGCCTCCTTGGTCTGTAGTTTAACGGTTATAGGCAACCTAGTGACCTTTTCGTTCTTTCAAGGTCTTTTTGTAGATAAAGACGAAATGACTGATACGATTTCTGAAACTGACACACCTATAGTTGTTTGATACCCTTTTAAGACTTTCTCTACCCTTATGGTCTGGTGGAATGGACGGAGGACTCTTTAGACATACGTCCAGTTCTTCGTTGTCAATCCTAACCTGTACCTTGTTGTCTGACCAAGGTTATCCCTTTCCTCATACAGTTCCGACGTATAACAGTGGGACGAATAAATTGAATATACGTCATATATAGTACACTTTACGGTCCGACCTACTTCGTGTTCGACATTAGTTCTAACGACCTCTTCATAGTCATTGGAGTCTATACGTCTACTGTGATAGAAATACCGTCTTTCACCTCTTCTTGATTTCTCAGAGGACTACTTTCACTTTCTTCTCTCACTTATTCAACCGAATTTCGACTTGTAAGTCTTTTGATTCTAGTACCGTAGACCAGGGTAGTGAAGTGTCGTTTATCTACCCCCTTGTTACCTTTGTCACTGTCTGAAATAAAAAACGACGAGGTTTTAGTGACGTCTACCACTGACGTCGGTACTTTAAATTTTTCTACGAACGAGGAACCTTCTTTTCAATACTCGTTGGATCTGTCGTATAATTTTTTGTCTCTGTAATGAAACGACTGTTTCCAGGTAGATCAGTGTCGATCCAAAAAGGTCACCAGTACATACCTACACTCTCAACCTGATATTTCTTTTGACTCGTGACTTCTTGACTACGAAAACTTGACACCACAACCTCTTCTGAGAACTCTCAGGGAACCTGACGTTCCTCCAGTTTGGTCATTTAGGATTTCCTTTAGTCAGGACTTATAAGTAACCCTCCTGACTACGACTCCAACTTTGAGGTCATGAAACCGGTGGACTACACTTCTTGACTGAGTAACCTTTTCTGGGACTACGACCCTCCCTAACCCCCGTCCTCCTCTTCTCCTACTGTCTCCTACTCTACAAACCAACCGTAGTGGTTGAGTTACCCGTACTCAAACTCGTTTGAGGTTCTCAACCACTACCTGTCCCTCCGGACCGTACGACGTCAGGTACCTCAGCGTTTCTCAACCTGTAGTGACTCGTTGACTTGACATACACTGGAGACGTGACTCGGTATGTATAACCATCCTTTTCTCCATGTTATTCTACGATACGCCGTTATGTCACATCTAATTCCCATGTGTCTACACACTTGTAGAATCTTGATTCCCACTTTCGAGAGTTCGGTTGTAACCTAAGTTTAGGATCGAGAAGGTCAAGGACTAACACACTACAAACCGTTTTATTCAAGTGATTTGGACGAAGAAATAGATATGACAACTATTATTATCATGGATAGAGTGTCTCACCAACTTTCATAAATTACTCAATTTTGTACACTTCGAAAATTTACTACCAACTTGAGTTGCTTTCGAGTTAGTTATAATCGGTAATAGTAGTGATATCCTCTGGATAACGTCAAGGGTCATTCCTAGGGTTCCTCTTCTGGACGGTTAAAGTTATCTTTTCAATCTTCACTGTAAACTTGGATCAGAACTCTCAACTGGTCAGTAAGAGGGTCACCTGTCCCAACCTCTTTCTTCTCCTCACCTTTTTACTTCGACAAATTCGTTTTTGTAAATTCTAAAATATTTGACTTACTAGATCAAACCCCTGCTAACGTTGTTAGATTCCTTCGTTCCGAATCCCCGAATCGATCCTGGTAACTTGCCCTTTACCTCTTCTCTCCCATCTACCATTTCTTGTCGTCGCGGTGTCCCGAACGTACAATGACTTACACCATCCCCTCCACTTACCCCCGAGGCACTACTGAGGGACTGAAAGAGGCACCCACCTAATTCTGGGACAATCGACTCTGACCCTTATATCCCCCTCTATCTAAAGTTCTGTAATACCATTTAAGACAAAATCTGTATAAGTGTAGTCCTCGTACACCTTGTAGGTCCATCTTTATCGGTAATTTGATGATCTATTTCACCTTCCTCTCCTGTGGGATCCGAGTTAGTTGCAAGTAATTCGTCTTATTTAGTCTCGCGTGTTCTCTTTCGAGACCCAAAGTCTATTTCTCTGTGAAATAGACTCGTTAAAATTACGTACCTGTCTACTAAAAAGAAAATAGGTATTAATAGATACCCATAAAAAATTAAAAGTCAAACAGTAACTTTATATTAACTAAGTTAACTTTATATCAAGGGACGTGACATGTCAACCAGGAATAACAAATAGATAAAATCATCACTACAGATAATTAGGGTTTGAGGATTAAGAAATTTTGTTATTGAGTGAAAGAAGAGTTTTATTTTTGTAGAAATACCAAAATATTTTCGTCATGAAGGGATGACATATACATAAGTCTATCATTCAATATCTCTTGTGACTCTTTTAGTGGTCATTAGGGTAGGGTAGTAGGTCTCTATTGACAATTATAAGATAACGTATTGAAGAGTATAAAAATACTATTTTATACGTATTTTATAAAATTATTTTAAACTTAGTATTGTGGATATCACAAAATATGGGACGGAAAAGAATAATCGTAGAATAGTCTCCGTTGACAGATACAGAGACATTTATTTGTGTGTCCTGATAGTCACCGACGGAACATATAGTAACACGTGTCCCAGGATATTGAGTCCCCCAGAGGTGAAAAAACTATAATGTTTGTTGTATCGGTATAGGAACATTTATACAAAACTAAGTGTACAGGTTAATAAAGGAATCCTATTAAAGGATTCCATTTAAGGATCTTCACTTTAAAGATTCGATCTCCTTTACGGACAAAATTCAACCTATCTGTCCGGTGTAAAGGAAGTTGTCCTTAAGTAGAAGGGTTTTGTTGACACGGTCTTACGGTAGGAGTACAAGTTAGGAGGTAGAAGGAGCCATGATCGAAACTTTGTAGTCAAACACCCTTTTTGTTTTGTTTCTGTTCCTCTCCTTTCATGGCTAGAGTGTCTCTGAACATTCAGTCCTCTCTGTGGATCTACACCTACTTCTAAACCCTCGGAAACGGAACGTCCACCATTCTCTACGGTACCTCTATCAGTTCTGACAAGTCTCTCTTACACACTTTACCCTTCCTTTCACTGGGATCCTGACTGGAGGCTCTTTGAGATTAGTGACTTCGACCACTTCCTTCTCCGTAATTACTCTGTTTAAGTCAAGTCAAGTCAAGTCAGCGAGTCAGCACGGGCTGAAACGCTGGGGTACTTAGCGTCGTGCGGTCCGGAGGGACAGGTAGTGGTAGAGGGCCTCAAGTGGGTTTGAGTGCAGGTATCTCAACCACTACGGTAGGTCGGTAGAGTAGGAGACAGTAGGGGAAGAGGAGGACGGGGGTTAGGGAGGGTCGTAATCTCAGAAAAGGTTCCTCAGTTGAGAAGGGCACTCCACCGGTTTCATGACCTCAAAGTCGAAATCGTAGTAAGGAAGGTTTCTTGTGGGTCCCGACTAGAGGAAATCTTACCTGACCAACCTAGAGGAACGTCAGGTACCCTGAGAGTTCTCAGAAGAGGTTGTGGTGTCAAGTTTTCGTAGTTAAGAAGTCGTGAGTCGAAAGAAGTGTCAGGTTGAGAGTGTAGGTATGTACTGATAACCTTTTTGGTATCGGAACTGATCTACCTGGAAACAACCGTTTCATTATAGAGACGAAAAATTATACTCTGTTTAATCCTCTTTAATTAATCTCCTCTCAACCGTTCTCAGTACCTTCGTTCGAGAGACAAATTCGGTTCCCCGGACACGGAAGGTACCCAGTGGTAGTGACTGGGGTCCCAGTTTAAGTTTAGTTCCTAAGGAGATTCTTGAAAAGACCGGAGTAATCGATTCCAGTCCATTCCGGTATCTTTCATTAATTAAGATATGTGAACTGTAAAAGTCTCTTCGATCTTATAAGTAAACAGAAAATTCAATACATCGGGTTTCGTCAGATTTAAAACATCTTAAGAATTATGACCAAGGTCTATTGTTCTCTAAAATTTGAGGTGTCAATTTGTCATATTTTAAATTTTCAGTGTAACATTTTATTTTTCAGTTTGAAAAAGAAAATTTCATGCTGATTTTTACGTTCGTTTCTACAATATCTAAAAATATCTCCTTATATACTAGTTCTTTGTGTTTTTCATTGAAGTTTTATGTATTTCTTAGTAAGAAATCAATATAATGAAAAGTCAAAGGCCATATTCTGTAAACGAATTCACCCTTTTTTCTCTTAGTCGACCCAGACCTAAAGAAGTGAGAAAAAGTTTTTTAGACTCTGAACCTTCCATGGTGATTAATTGACAGTGTCGGGGATCTTGTTTTATTTCGAAGAAAAATTTTTATTTAGTTACATCTGATCGTGCTCATTACATTTGCGTAGTCCTCCTCTAAATTTGTTGAAGTAACAACAAGACAGCGAGTCAGCACAGGTTGAGAGACACTAGGGTGCCTGTCGTCGTCTGGTCCGAATGGATAGGAAGTGACAGAGGGCCTTAAACTAGTTTAAGTACAGGTAATTCAGTTGCAACTGTAGGTCGGAAGAGTAGGAACAGCGAGGGAAGAGGAGGACGGGAGTCAGAAAGGGTCGTAGTCCCAGAAAAGGCCACTCTGTCAAGAAACGCAGTCCGCCGGTTTCATAACCCCGAAATATCCTTAAAAAAGAGAGAGAAATTACTCTCATTTCGAGAGATACCGACTTATAAAAATCGTTGATTGTCTCGAAAACTAGTCTTAAAGGATATTCCATATAACCGTTAACTCATTTACAATCTTATCACTTATTGTTAAAGAATTATGTGTCACAGTTCGAAAATTGTAATGATATTCTACGTCCTAAAAGATATTAGAATCATTCCATAGTCCTAACGAAAGACATTTATAAGAAAGGGATCACTTAAAGAAAAGAAAGAGTCAATAAGAAGACTTTCTTTTTTGATACGATCGTTTGTGAATCTCCTCCTTCATACCTTTTAATAAAAACAGTCAAGTTCTTTTTATGTTAACTACCTACGAAAACTAAGGGGTGTATACTCTTAGTCAACAGTAGGGACAAAATGTTGGGAACTGAATGATTTCAACAGTTCTTTTGTCTGCTTTTTAGAGTCCTTACATTCTCGAATCTTTTGTGTGCATGTCAACCGGACCCCTTTTTTTTGACGGAACTCCCGTATGAGGCAGACCAACCTTCTAATTAGTTTTAGTACACATATGCGAGTCAGCACAGACTGAGGAACACTGGGGGGCCTGACGTCGGGTGGTCCGAGGAGACAGGTGCCCTAAGAGGTCCGTTCTTACGACCTTACCCAACGGTAAAGGAAGAGGTCCCCTAGAAGGGGTGGGCCTTTAGTTTTGGGTACACAGGACGCTGAGGATGTAACTATCCGACTAAGAAATGGTGACTTGGTAGACTCTTCGAAATTAGTTTTAATACTTGTATTTTTATCCCGTTAGATCACTTTTTCCTCACCATCATGTCATAGTCCAATCTTACGGAAATTTAGTATATTAATTTTTATACTGATGTTCTCTTTCAGTTGTTTTTATAAGTACTTTCTCTTTCGTATATTATGTTTATAATACTAAATTATAACTAATAGACCCAGGGTTTAAGTTTTTACCGGAGTACTTTTAAGATTACTTCACTTCAGCGAGTCAGCACAGGTTGAGAAACGCTGTGGTACCTGACATCGGGTAGTCCGAGGAACCAGGTACCCTAAAAGGTCCGTACTTATGACCTCACCCAACGGTAAAGGAAGAGGTCCCTTAGAGGGGTTGGGTCCCTAGCTTGGGTCCAGAGGGTGTAACATCCGTCTGTGAAATGGTAGACTCGATTTTAAGATGAGGGAGGATTCTTTGATCTTCGATCGAGAGAGAAATGAGGACTCGGGTGTTGAAGTTCTATAGAGGGTCGAGAAGTTCGGTGTGTCGTCACAAGTCGGTTATTTTACACTCGTTTATATTATGGGGTGAAGGTCCGGATCGGGTATTCCTTATGGAACGTTACTAGGGTTGACGGACAGACAGGGAGCGAGAAAGAGGAAGAGAGAGGAGGGTAGGGGTCCCACCTTCACTTATGGGTCCGTCAAACTTTTTAATTTGAACTTTCGTTGTCACAAGTATAATCAAAAAAAAAAAAAAATTAAAATTTTAGAAATTAAGAATGTACGCAAGGGTTTGTACTTGGGGGGAGGGTGGAGGGAGGGGTATTGTAGATCTATTTATTTTCTGAAGTACTTTGTTTTAGACGAAGTGGTTTGGAGTGGGGTAAGGAAGAGGAAAGGGGTGACGACCTACTTTAACTACTCTCTTTGTTTGTGAAGAGGAACACGATTCAGTGCCTCTGCAATTTAAAATAAGTGATGTCGTTCGTCGAGATGGAGTCGGTTATATTATGCGATAAATTTTGGACCCCCAAAGAGACCGCCAGGTCACCAATTCTGAAGCCCGACGGTCACGTTCCCCGTGTTCAAACTAGGGAGCGACCCCTTGATTCTAGGGTGTACGGTACGTCACGTCAGCCTTCTATTTTTATTTATTTTATTTTATTTTAGACCTTTTTATTAAGGGAAACAGTTCTTGTAGTGATGTGAACTCCTTAAAGATCCTTGTCAAAACTAGACACTCAATGGTCCTAAATACTAGTCGAGAAGACGTCGGAGTTTTTCCAGTTTGATTATAGTGATGGGTACTTCGAGAAGGGAGAGAGCAAAAGAATACGAAACATAATAAAATAACCGTCGTCCCTCTCGGTCCCCTTTCCTTTCCGTTCTTAGTATAGTCATACTATTTTCCTTTTTTCGTTAAATAATTGAGGAGGGATTTTTTATTATAGCCTGCATAGATGTACCTTTAACTTAGGTGGTTCCTCACCATTCCTCCTCTTTTCTTGTACTAGATTAAATAAGAGTCGATTGTCCTTTGACTTTAGGTATACCGAAAGTAGAGAGGACGTGTGCTCTACCCAACCTCCCGGTACAGACACCCTTTATACGAAATACAGTTTGACTAATCCTCTCAGTCATAATCTGTATTGGAGAAAGAGAATTCTCATCCGGGTGAACTAGTAGGTAAATGAAGAGACCACTCCGAATTTCCCTCCGGAATTAGTTGAACGGAATATTGGACTTCCGTAAACCTTCTTTTTAGATATAAACAAAGGAATCAGTCTAGCGACTTCGTACTTTACCCTACAGAAGAGGACGACGGAAACCATCTTTACGGTATATAAGACAAATAAATAAACTTACCCTCTCCGTCCTCTTAACAACTTCTCAAAACATATGACGAGTGGTTGAAACTCACTTGACCAGGTTTACCGATCTCTTTTCTGTCCGTCTACGAAAGTTTGTCTCTTCTGAAAGTCTCGTTGAAAAGAAAAGAAAAAAAAAATTTGAATAAATAAAAATAAAAAAAATTAAAAATAAAAATGAAATAAAACGAAATGTTATGACATAACCAAAACGGTATGTAATCGTACTTAGTCGGTGTCCACATGTACTCAAGGGTTAGGACTTGGGGGGAGGGTGGAGGGTGGGGTATAGTAGAGAGACCTAGTAGGGGAACGTGGTCGGGGTTCGTAGGACATAGGACATAGCTTATATCTGACCGCTAAGCAAAGAATGTACTATCATATGTCAAAGTTACGGTAAGAGGGTTTAGTAGGGTGGGAGAGGGAGAGGGTGTCTCAGGTTTCAGGTAAGATATGTAGACATAGAGAAAACGACAGAGTGTATGTCCCAATAGTAATGGTAGAAAGATTTAAGGTATATATACACAATCATATGACATAACCACAAAAAGAAAGACCGAATGAAGTGAGACATATTAGCCGAGGTCAAAGTAGGTGGAGTAATCTTGACTAAGTTTACAGAAGAAAAATTACCGACTCATTATGAGGTAACACATATACATGGTGTCGAAAGAATAGGTAAGTAGACGACTACCTGTAGATCCAACAAAGGTACAGGACCGATAATATTTGTCACGACGCTACGTGTAACCCCATGTGCACAGAGGAAGTTTAGACCAAAGGAGCCACACATACGGGTCGTCACCCTAACGACCCAGTATTCCGTCAAGATAAACGTTAAAATATTCCTGAGAGCTGTGACAAGAGGTATTACCGACATGATCAAACGTAAGGGAGTGTCCTTTTGGATCAGTGACGTAATCGTAGGTGGACTCTTATTGGTCTCTTTAAGAGTCATGGGTTTTATGAACGAAAAGTCGGTTGCGGAAGCCCGAGGATCCGGTACAACGCACACACACACGCACACGCACACACACACGTGTCAACACAGACTGAGGAACGCTGGGGTACCTGACATCCGGTCGTCCGCGGAGACAGGTACCCTAAGAGGTCCATTCTTATGACGTGACCCAACGGTAAGGGAAGAGGTCCCCTAGATGGGTTGACTCCCTGATTTAGGTAGAGGACTCAGAGGATATAACCGTCCGCCTGAGGAAACGGTGATACGGTGGACATATTTAAGGTTTGTAGTAGACTTTTCCTAGAACACCGAGTTAGTTGTTTCCCTTTACGTCCGACCACCCTCCTCGACATGTCCTGTGACTAGAGGTCCGACCTCCAGACGACTTTCCTTTCCACTACCTCTCCTTCTCCTTTCTCCTTCCACGAAGGGAAACCGAATCCAGAATCTGAATCCAGAATCCCGAAACCAGAATCCCGAATCCCGAATCCAGACCTCTACACGGGTCATAACGAACACTACCTCCCTAAGAGGGGTCGGTGTGACGAATGACTCCTTTCACTGAAGAGAGACGAGATCCATTCCAAGTGTTCGACTCTTCTTCCGTTCTCTTGGTCCAAACCTTACGTCTAGTACCGTTCCTTCAGAGGCGTCGTCCGTCCTGGGTGGATCCTCGAGTGGTGACAGTGACTTGATCCCTACCGTCGCGGACAGGGCGACGTAGGGGGCTGGGACGTGCTACCCGTGGCCGGGGACACCGTGGGGACAGTAACGGTGTCGCCGAAGAGACGACAGTGTCCAACACACAAGGTGGTGGATCCGAGGACAAGTTTTAGACCCCACTTGTGTCAACTTTTGGTCCATGAGTGAGAAATATATGCTAATGTTAGCATCTAAGTATTGTACCTTGAACAGTCAAAGAAATGGACATCCTTAAAAGATGTAGAGGAACTTCATGACCATCTTAAAAAAAAAAAGGGACGTAGAACCCCGTAGGTCCCAGAATCGAGGGACACACACAGATCCAGTGATTCAGCGAAGTCAGCACAGACTGAGAACACTGGGGTACCCGATATCGGGTGGTCCGAGGAGACAGGTATCCTGAGAGGTCCGTTCTTATGACCTCACCCATCGGTAAAGGAAGAGGTCCCCTAGAAGGGTTGGCTCCCTAGTTTTGGTGTAGAATGCAGAGGACCTAACCGGTCCATCCAAGAAATGGTGATCGCGGTAGACCCTTCGGGACGGACTGATCTCTACTTTGAGTCCGGGGACGTGACCTTTACGTCAGAATTGGCGACCTGATGACCCCTTCAGGGTTCATGATAGTCCGAACTGAAATAAAACTCTAAGACGATGCCCGACGAATCATAAATCGTCGGTCAAATCATAACCAAATCATAACGGTACATGGGAGTTATTTAAGTAAGAAAACTAGTAATACATTACATGAAATACAACTGTCGTAACAATACCACGGAAGAAACAGATGGATCATATCGGTATCATATACAGTCCTATTTAGAAAAGGGTAGGAAAATAAAAATTTCGTGGTAGAGAGAAATATATTTAACTCAAAGAGTCTTCGTCGAATATCGACCCAGAACGAAAAAATAAGTTTTACTGTTAGAGACGGAAAATTAACCTCCCGAATCCGGTGGATATAAACTATACTTATCGTTGTAAGTATTTGATTTATGTGTTGACAGCATAATCAAAATAACCCAGGTAGAGAAGAAAAATGGGAAAGAGGGAGAACAAGATAAAAGTCAACTTATAAAAATACTAAGTAAAATAGAGGTGACTACCTAATAATCGATATTAATGAACGACACAACAAAATCACCGACGAAACCCCAAGCGTCTTCCTTTTAATTAGATGTTACATGGAATTTATTACAATATAGTGAACTATGTAGGATAAGGTTCGAATGTTGTCATACAAAGGTAAAGAGGGGTAGGTCGTTACAATTACGGAAAAAGTATGTCAAATAAAATGAATACAATATTATACGTGTCATGTAAGAATGATCTTCAGTTTCCTCTTCCTTCTCTTCTCCTTTATTGGCTTATGGGACACGGATTTCTCGTCCTCAACGAACTAAAAGTCGAGACCAATGACAGTTAACTGCAGGACGACCTCTGTCAGTTAGAGTGGTGAGGGTCCAGTGAGAACGAGGGACCAATCATCAGATTCAACCGTCAAGAGTCTCATGTCCGCCAGCCAATGGTCGTAGTGGCGAAGGACCTTAGAGTGAGCCTTGTGTTTGAGGGCGGGGCGGGGGGGTCCTGAAACAACAAGAACAAGTCAACGATTCAACATAGGCTGAGAAACACTGGGGCACCTGACGTCGTGTGGTCCGGGGGAACAGGGAGTGATAGAGGGTCTCAAACGGGCTCAAGTACATGTAACTTAGTCACTACGGTAGGTTGGTAGAGTAGAAGACGGTGGGAGAAAAGGAAACCGGAGGTTAGAAAGGACCGTCGTTCCAGAAAGGGTTGTTCAGTCAATCAGGGATCTGGATTACTTAGTATTAGAGGGGGTATCTCGGGTCGGTAGACATAAAGTGGGTCAGGAGGTCCACTGCGACTGTGTGAGGAACGATTTCAGTAGAGAGAACCGGAACCCGTGTGGGTCTTACAGTTCCCGGACCTTCCGTCCACGTCGCGTTGTGAACCAATAACTTCTTTTCCAGAAGTCACTGGTCCGGAGGTTTGTGGTCGGTGGGGGCGTACCGACGAGACAGTGACGCAAGTGACCGATACCCCTATTTGTCTTTTCGTGTGAGAGGAAGTGTTAGTTCAAGTTGATACCGTAGAGGTACAGCACCCTCTAAATATGAACGGTAACTTACCGAGAAACCAATTTGTGTATGTGTGTGTGTGTGTCAATAAGGGGGGATTTCTTACGGGTACTCGGTCCCAGTCTACTAGGTCTCCCATAAAATAAAATTTTGTGTCTGACACCCTAAAGGGACCACCAGGTCACTGATTCTGAGGTTCAAGGGTTACGTCCCCCGGACCTAAGCTAGGGACCAGTTCCTTGATCTAGGGTGTCCGACGTGGATACTCGAGTGTACGACGTCGATTCTGGACCATGTCGGTTTACTAAAAATTTTTATTTTTTATTTTATTTTATGTCCGTCACCCGAAAGGACACACCGAGTCACTATTTCTTGGGTGGCCGGTTACGTCCTCTGTGTCCAAGTTAGGGGATAGGCCCTTCTAGGGTACACGACACCTCGTCGATTCGGGCACATGTCGATAACTCGGACGCGAGATGTCGGGAGTTCGACGTTGAAGACTCGGGTACCCGGTCTGGAGGACTTCGGGATCGCGGGATCTCGGACACCAGACGTTGTTCCCGTCGGTGGTGTTACTCTTCAGACGTGTAGTGGTGGTCTCTCACCGGGGGACGAGTGGTATCGATCTCTCTTCGGGACCTTCCTTACTTCTGGGTCGTGTCGGTTATTTATTTGTTTTAACAAAAATTTTTTGGGTGTCCGAGACGGGTCTTGAGGGGAAGAGAGAGTCATAGTAGTACATCCAGAGGTCCATTCCCACGTCATCAGGGGGGTTCAGGGTTCCGGGGGACACTGGAAGTGAGGGTCTGTTCTCCGTGGGTCTGACTTTTAAGAGTAAACATGTATCAAAAACAACAATGACCTTTTGTGTTGACCTTTCGTTATCTATTTACCACTATATGGTCTCAGTGTGTTTACTTTTCGACTTCTTAAGTGTTTTATTTCGAAGTCTTTTCTAATTAAACTTATAGTTTCTTAATTATTTTCTAGAAACCCTTTTACCTATCAAGGACCATAGACTAACAAAAACAACAATCAAAAAACAAAAAGTAATTTCCGGACAAAATTCTTTCATCAAAATCCAAATGTCTTTTTAACTCGTCTTGTTGGTCTCACAAGATTATATGAAATGGACGATTTTTGTTAAAGGAAGGAGATAAAAATTATAAGACATAATCACACCAGGTAAACACTGTTGACTACTGAGTTATAGCTATCTAATAATTATTGATTTCCGGTATTAAATGTATTCCCAAGTGAGAACTACAAGATCCCTAAAAAAAGTATATATATATATATATATATAGGAGGACGTTACGTCTTCTGGACTCAAGTTAAGGACCCAGTCCTTCTAGGGGACCTCTTCCTTTATCGTTTGGTGAGGTCATAAGAACGGACCTTTTAAGGTACCTGTCTCCTCGGATGTCAGGTACCCCATTGTTCTGGACCTGTGCTGAATCGTTGATTTGTTGGTGGTGGTGCTGGTAAGAAGAAGTTTAAGGAAAGGGTAAATCCAATAATGTCTTAAAACTCGTCTCAAGGTACACGATATGTCATCCAGGAACAACCGATAGACAAAATTTATGTTGTCGTACATGGACAGTTAGACTTTGACTACAAATAAAAATTTGTAAAAAAGAATGTTGAATCCTTTTACGGTCATTCTTCAAACCGTACCTAAAGACCGGTGATTTTACAGCAGGAGACCTCTACAAACTCTTCCACGTTGTCCCTCTGTAGAAAGACCAAAGTACGACTTTAAGACTTTCACGTCGAGGGTAGTACTGCGGTCTACCCGACGCACGTTTGACGTCCTGGTGACGAACGACAAGTGGCAGTGACCCGTCAGTTCCGTTTCGCTACACGTGTCCCCACAGGAGTCGAAAAACTACGTTTTCCGATGTTCCTCGGAAGGGATGTGGAGCACAAGAACCATCTAACTCACATAATTTCCCCTACCACCCCCTACTTACCCTTGTCTTTCCCTTGCTAGAAAAGTCCCCCAAGGGACCGGTCGAGGGTTCTCGGACGGAAGAACGAAGAAATCTTGACGTCGGGAAGGAGTCGTCGAAGTCTGGTTTAAGGAGAACAACAAACCAGTGATTTAACACAGACTGTGAAATACTGGGGGACGTCGTGTGGTCCGGGGGACAGGAGGCGATAGAGGGTCTTGCACGAGTTTAAGTACAGGTAACTCACCCACTACGATAGATTAGGAGACGACGGGGGAAGAGGAGACGAAAGTTAGAAAGGGTCGCAGACCCAGAAAATGTTACTTAACCGAGAAGAGTAGTCCACGGACTTCATAACCCCGAAGTCGAAGTCGTAGTCGGGAAGGTTACTTATGAGTCCCAACTAAAGGAAATCCTAACTGACCAAATTAGAGGAACAACAGGCTCCTTGACAGTTCTCCGAAGAGGTCATGGTGTCAAGTTTTCGTAGTCAAGAAGTCACGAGTCGGAAGAAATGGAGATCCTTCAGGGTTTAAGGAGATAGGAAGACCTTAAAGTTTCTCCTCCCGTCAGGACACGGTCGTCGGAAAGTCGAGTGACAGACAGAAACTGACCACTTACGGTGGGACTAGGAGGTCCCGTCCCTAGTGTGGACACACCAAGTAACAACTTAGGGGTCGTAGATCGTGTGAAGTCTAATATTAAACCTACCTACTGAGACTCGGAGTCGGGGGAGAGGAGAAACTGTCCTCGGTTTACGTCATCGTAGAACGTGTCGTGTCGGGTACTTCCGTCGCATAGGGATTTGTTTCAAGTCAGGTCTCCTGTCGTTCGGTCTTTCAGACGTAAGTTACGACTCGAGTAGGTGCACCCAAGGAAATGAGTTTAGTGAGTCAGAGAGAGTGAGACAGAAGGAACAATTTGTTCTCACCACTATGTATGAACGGTCCAGAAATCCTTCCTATTTATTTGTTACATAGTCCTACGGAGAACCCTCGTCACTCTGATATGTCTACATTCTTAATCAATATTAAACAACCTCTCGTTCTTCGTATGACCGACCTAGGGTAGACGGGTCTCAGAGTCACTAATTCGGGGTTTGGAGTAGAACGAGTATAGATAACCTCTGGGAGAATGCTAGACCGGAAGACCCTCCGACGACGAGAACAAGATTTATAGACACAACTTTAACCAGGTGACTACGAATGAAGTCTTAACTAACGTCAGTGGACTGAGTAAAGACAGAGAATCGATTTCGTATAAATAAAAGTGAAATGGACGTCGGGTCCTGAGGATTGTCACAGGAGAAATTGGTTAATAAAGGGAGGGAGACGGGGTCTACGAAAGTAGGAGATCCATGATCCCCTGGTCGGTAGTCGGGACGTGGTCAGTCATAAATTGTTCCTCGACTTCGTCTCGATGACCAGGCAATGGACGAAGGTCAGTACGAAGAGACTACTGTTGATCTTCTATTCGTCTCGTCAAATTTGACGGAGAGGAACGAAGAGATTGAGATAGCGGAAGAGATTGGACAAGGACTTATGGACTTCGGATATCTCTTGGTCTCTTCTGTCCTATTTTATTTATCTTAACATAGAAGATTCGAGGTGGGTAGGCAATTTAGGGAGACACGGAGGATTCGGTGACTGAATCGGAGAGATATGAAGTCAGAGGTTTATACACTAAGTTTCTACTACAGTGGTCACCTATCAGACCTCTGAACCCCCTTTTTTTTTTTTGACTCGAGTATTTTACATTTCATAAAAAGTCTACAGTTTCTAGGTCCTCCCAACGCATTCAACAACAAGTCAGTGATTCGACACAGACCGAGAAACGTTGGGGTGCCTGACGTTGTGTGGTCCGAGGACGACGACGACGACGACGACGACGACGACGACGACGATTTAGTGAAGTCAGCACAGGCTGAGAGACGCTGGGGTATCTGCCGTCGGGTGGTCCGAGTGGCAGGGACCCTAATAGGTCCGTTCTTGGGACCTCACCCAGTGGTAAAGGAAGAGGTTACGTACTTTCACTTTTCACTTTCACTTCAGTGAGTCAGTACAGGCTGAGAAGTACTGGGGTACCTGACGTCGGGTGGTCCGAGGAGACAGGTACTCTAAAAGGTCCGTTCTCATAATCTCACCCCACGGTAACGGAGACAGAGGGTCTCAAACGAGTTTAAGTCCAGGTAACTCAAACACTACGACAGATTGGTACAGTAGGAGACTACAGAGGAGAGGAAAAACGGAAGTTAGAAAGGGTCGTAGTCCCAGAAAAGGTTACTCAGTCGAGAATTGTAGTTCACCAGTTTCATAACCTTGTAGTCGAATTCGTCTTTCATCCAGACACGTTTTGATGATTTTCAAGAGTTAGAATTAACCTAGTTTTAGAATTATAAAGAAGGACATTTTAAAAAGAGTCGTAAACTAAACATTCAAACAACGACAACAAGTCAACGATTCAGTACAAGTTGAGAGACTCTGGGGTACCCGACGTGGTGTGGTCCGAAGGGACAGGGAAGTGATAGAGGGTCTCAAACGAGTTTGAGTACAGGTCCTATGATATACATAAACTGTAAATACTTTCACTCTAATATAAATAAACTTTTACACATTCCTCGTAACTCCAGTACAAGTACATTTGTGACGTTATAATGGACCCGTCATAGAGTCGTGTCGATGGGTTCCGAGTCTCTACTTACCCTTTGTAGGTACGGTATACTTCCTAACCGGTCTATCGTCACCTCTATTCAGTGATACCTCATTTACCTTCGGGTTTGGGGATTTCACTACCACAAACATCCGTTCCTGAAACCCTCACTAATCCAACTCTACTCCAGTACTTCTATCCCAGGGTACTCCCCTAATCACAGAAATATTCTTTTCCTTGCCTGTGGTTGCGAGAGAAAAAGAGATGGAGTACTCCTGTGTCGTTTCTCTGTGGTAGACACATTCGGTCCTTCCAACAGGAGTGGTCTTAGGTTGGTACACAGTACTAGAACCTGAAGATCGGAAGTTTTGATACTCTTTATTTACAGATAACTAATTCGATGGTTCAGATACTGTAAAAGAAGATCTTCGAGTTCATCTGATTATGAGTCGATATATTTTAGGAAACAATGAATATTGACTAAGTGTGACAATATACCGTTTTTGGTTGTGTTGTAAAATTTCGTTCTGATTCTGTGATACTAGCCTCTTCCGCTACCGTGGGGTGAGGTCATGAGAACGGACCTCTTAGGGTACCTACCTCCTCGGACCACCCGACGTCAGGTACCCCAGCGATACTCAGCCTGTGTTGACTCGCTGAAGGGAAAGTGGAAAGTGAAAGTACGTAACCTCTTCCTTTACCGTTGGGTGAGGTCACAAGGACGGACCTCTTAGGGTCCCTCCCCTCGAACCACCCGACGGTAGATACCGCAGCGTGTCTTAGTCTATGTTGACTTCACCGAATCGTCGTCGTCGTCGTCGTTCTGTGATACTATAAAGTTCATTTTTTACACTTTCACAATCAGTGAGTTAGCACAGGGTGAGACGTTTGGGTACCTGTCATCGGGTGGTCTGAGTAGACAGGTACCCTAAAGGGTCCGTTCTTATGACCTGTCGTAACGGTAAAGGTTGGGTCCTTAACTTGGACCCAGAGAACGTAACGTCCGTCTAAGAAATGACAGACTCGGTGCTACAATTTACCTTCGTTTCCTTTGTACCTATAAAAATAAAGTGTGTGTGTGTGTGTGTGTGTGTGTATGTTTTATGTGTCTCGTCCTTCTTACGTGGTTATTAACTTGGTTATTTACTCTGGTAAAAATCAAGTATTTTTTTTTAGGTCACATAATACCGCAGTCACGATTTGGTGTCTATATAGGTTCACGTTACCCTTCCTTGTCGAACGGAAGGACCCCCTCCAGCGTCCATCGTAGTGACTCCTTCGCGATAAATTTTACTCCGAACTTAAGTACATAACAAACTTATACATAACGAAGGTATAAATACCTCTCACTTCCGTATTAGATAAGTCAATACGACCCTCATTCTACGGAGACCAGAGGACCTCGTCGTTTGTAGTCTCCCCCTACGACTCTTTGTTCTGTCATCTCGGTCCTCCCCGGTCAGACTCTTTCAGAAGTAAAGTTCGGGTAAGACAAAGAAGAGAACTGATATTTATACGTTTTCAACCTGAACGGTTTATTACAAATCCAAATTTTGAGAAATCAATACCGATGTTCTTGAGAAAAGTATAACTTTAAGGAAGACCTTTTGATTAAACATAAACGTTAAGACTTTGAGAGACGGTTGAGGAAAAAAAAAAAAAAAGGAGGTGGTTTTGGGAACAATCTTTACAATCTCGACACCTCGAATAATCCTTAGTAACTACAACCTATTTCTCCTATTTGACATGACACATGCAATTGACTAAATAATTCCCGACAGTCGATTCGACGGACGGACGGGAATGTAGGAGTAAAGGGATGACCTGTCACTCGGACTCTCGTCTCTGACATAGCAGTTACGTAGTAACATAAGGTCCGTACCCAGGACTACGGATCGTGTATAGTATGATGCTTCAAACTGTAAAGACAACCTTCGCTATTGACAAGTTCAGTTCTATTGACGAATCAACATAAGTAAAACTTCTATGACTATATGGTTTCCTCAAGGTATTTAGGAAATTCTGTTGGTAAGATAAAAGTTTTCTTAATGTCTTTTTGTCTTTGAAGACTAGTGACGTCCTAAATCAGTAAAATGTGTCCGGAAGAAAGGAACCAAATGTGTCTCTAAACAGGTAATTTTGTTGTCTCTAAGGTCGCCCCATGACATACGACTGTCGGCTCTAAAATCTTCGGTTATTTTTTATCTATTTTGCTTTAGAGTTTCTCATGGCTGATTTGTTGATATGTTTGATTTCGTGTGTAAATCCTTCTTCAAACACGACGTGTGAACTTTGTCCCCGGTCCTTTCGAGTGTTGTAATTGAACTCCAGTCAAAACGTCTTTATGTCCCGCGTTAGTATTGTTTACTACCTTTGCGACGGTCTGCCAAGAAGGTAAAACTCTCTTAGACTTTCCTCTGGGTCGGTCGTTCTTGTCGTCACGAGAGACAGGAACGACGGGGACGGAGGAGGAAGAGTAGAACCAGAGAAGACCAAGCGAGATCTCAAAGAGGTAAAGAAAGGGGTTCAAGGGACTTCTGGGGAGGGGGGTCGGGTGTAGAAAGGAGCGAAACGAGGGCGAAAGGCAGAAATTGAAAAATAACCTTATATCAACGAAATGTTTCAACACAGTCAAAGACGACGTGTCGTTTCACTTAGTAAATATGCATATGTATTTTCGCTATGAACCTTTCACAATCGGTGAGTCAACACAGACTGAGAAACACTGGGGTACCTGACATCGGGTGGTCCGAAGAGGTAGGTACGCCAAGAGGTCCGTTCTTATGCCCTCACCCATCGGTAAGGGAAGAAGTCACTTAGAAGGGTTGGGTCTCTAGCTTGGACCCAGAGGACGTAACGTTCACCAATTTCTGTTCTAGGACCCCAGTCCCTCTGGGTCTAAGTTTAGGTCATGAGTCTTAAATTGTCGACACCCTCAACCCCGTCTAATGACTAGAAAGGGTTTCGAGACAAAAGAACTCCCTTTTTTATTCTTGTCACTAAATTTTGACAACTTTAGTACTTTCTCTTTCACCAATCGTGTTTCATGTTTACGAGGAATTTAAAGTCCGTAATACTACTGATGAAAATAAGGACAGTTTGAAATGGAGGTCCGAATAAATAAAAGTCCTGTCGTCTGAAACATCCCTAATTGGAGTATCTCACAAAGAATGAAAAACACTCTGGGAGTCAAGAATAATATTTTAAGAAATAAAGGGGGTAATAAAACACGAATCTACGTAATAAGATGTCACATAGGTACCCTAAAATTATTCGGAATTTTATAGAATCTCTTAAAGTTCAACGTCCCCACTACTTTATAGTATCTGTCTTGACGACAATGTACTTGTGTGTGTATGTGCGTGTTTCTAGGAACATATAGACATTCGTATTCACGTCCACGTCCGAAGAATTTGAATGGAACGTACTGTTAACATTCACCGGTCGATGGTCGGTTAAGAGATTGTTGCAGTCTTCAACCAAATGTCAAAAGATTGACAACTTCCAAAAGTATATGTACAAGGGTAAATAGTTCGGTGACACTTTATTATTCGATATGAAGTCCGTTGGATCCCGTCGGAACACTTCACTAATCCTAAACAAAGACTCTATCTCATGGCTAAGGTACCATTAGAGGGGGTTTAAAATTATTCCCACTTTTCTTCTGAATTAA
This sequence comes from Capra ibex, assembly GCA_006410555.1. Lineage (NCBI taxonomy): Eukaryota > Metazoa > Chordata > Mammalia > Artiodactyla > Bovidae > Capra > Capra ibex. The sequence continues at coordinate 14,940,720 of SJYO01014747.1, forward strand.
ATTTTTACGAAACACAAAACAAGGAAAAAATTTGGCGTCGGTAGACGTTCGTGAAGGAGTACCACAGAATAGTGGTAGCACGTCTGTATCCGAGTAGAAACAGTGCACACCGTTTCCGACTCCAAGTCTCTGTGTACTTTTATTAGGACTACGTGAATAAGAATTCCTGTGACGGACGACCGACGAGAAAGTCCGCAGATTGGGGTCTACTTCAAGGGAGACACGAATCTACACTCTACGATAAAAATATCGTACCATGGGAGAATCAGACATGAAATTCTTAGGGCGAACAACGTAAATTTCCCACCGGGAGAAAGATCTCGTATGTGAAACGATTAACCTCCACCTCAACATTTTATCGTATAAAAGCAAAGTTTTTAAGTTTACCCTTGATTTCGCCTAAATTCTCGTAAATCGAAGACAACACTAAAGAGGTCGACGAATGGGCAACCGACGGTGGTTATATTTTCGACACATTGAACTTCCGACTTACTATTCTTCAACCAACTTTTATAATCCCATGTGTGAGTTTTCTTCTTTACGAACGGTACGTTAAAACTCTTTACTAAAACCTCTTCTTAGACATATAATGGTACCTTTATCCAGAGTCGTATAATACATTTTTCCTTTTTTTTCGGTGTACATGTCGTACTAGATTAAAAGGAATTCTACGTTTATTTATCTTCAATGTGGTGTCACACAATCTCCAGTAAAAACGAAAGAAGAAAAAGGAATGGACATATAAGGAGTATTATAGTTGTCACAAAACATTAAATTTGTTTGTTTGTTTTTTTTTTTCTAAAAATTTTGCATTCGCTACCCCTTGAGGGACAACCATGCGACCAGTCCTGAGACGCGAAAGTGAGGGTTCCGGTACCAAAGTTAGGGACCAGTCCCTTCCTTCTAAAGTGTTCGGTGTGTCGTACCGGTTCTATTTTATTTATTTGTTATTTTACATTCAAGCCTCTTCCGATATCGTTGGGTGAGGTCATGAGAACGGACCTTTTAGGGTACCTGCCTCCTCGGACCACCCGACGTCAGGTACCCCAGCGATTCTCAGTCTGTGCTGACTCGTTGAAGCGAAAGTGAAAAGTGACAGTACGTGACCTCTTCCTTTACCGTTGGGTGAGATCACAAGAACGGACCTCTTAGGGTCCCTGCCCCCTGGACCACGCGACGGCAGAGACCCCGTGTCAACCTGTGCTGATTTCACTGAATCGTCGTTGTCGTCGTTTTACATTCAATACTACACCAATCTCTGTTCAACCTCATTTTGTGAGGTAGACAGAGAGAGTGACTTACGTTGATAGTCCGAACCTATCTTACCCTCCTCCCCCAAAGACTCCTGAGAGTGGTACCTACCATCGTCCGTCTAAGTCCTTCCTCTGGTCTGAAACTTGAGGAGGACTTGGTCACCACTCAAATAGTAAAAAGGGAGGTCATAGTTGGTCGGCTCTTACTTTCAGTCGGATTTAGAGACCTTATGTGCGGTCTGTACCTGTCTTTCTCGCAGTCCATTTCTGGAAGGAAAGAACGGACACCTAGTCTTTTCCCGGTCTCGTTAACTCTTACTATGGAATCCGAAAACGAAAGGAAAGAAAGAGAAGAGAGGGTACTATTGGGGGTTCGTTAAGGAACTCACACGATCACCACCGTGTCACTGTATGTACCGTCACCTACCGTGGAACTCGGAAGAAAGACTACTTTCCTAGACACAGGGCTCTCACACGTTACTTGTGTGTGTCCATATTTTAGAAACAGGGAAAGAGGAGGGTGATGACTTGGAACCTGTGTAAGTGTCCATGTCCTTCAAGTACCTTGTCACCCCTTTGGGTTTAGGGTCTAAAGACCAGTATCTTGACCCTTCCCTTTATGATCTCGTGTTCTGTCCCGACCACCCTAGTGTCTCTCCTAGTCCTACTCGTCACCTCTCGGTGCCTTCCTGACACTCGTCCTCTCGCGTAACTCGGTTTCTCGATGTTGGGAGATTTTTACTCGTCCACACTATCAGAGACGAGGTCCCCTCCAGACTGTAATTTACGGTATTCGGTTTCCCTCCACATTCTCGTGGAGAGAAAAATTTTAGAGAGTTATGGAAAAGAAGGTCGAAAGAACTACACATTATATCACATTCAAAGTCCACATATCGTACAACTAAATTATGTACATACATAAACGTTTTTTTTAAAACATTATTAAAAGACAACTATCTTATTAAGTTAAACCTCCGTACTACCTACTTATAAACAAATCGATAACTATAAAAATTTTCCAAAGGGAGTCGAAGTAGTGAGTAGTGACAAGGTCTCTTCAGTTCAGGTCTGTAACTGTCTGTTTCGGTGGTGAAAAGGATGTCTACAGTAGTGACCACCCATACGGGACGTTCGTATCCTTAAGACTCTGTAAGAGAAACCAAGTTACAGGTAGTTTGTTTTTAGAATTAAAAACACATAAAATTGTAACATAAAATTCGTATAGGAACTCTCCGTTCTTATAGACAAACTGATTATGACGTGTATAGATTACTAATCTTCCTAAAAAGTGTCTACTGGTGTACTATACTTTGATACGAAGAGGAGTTCATAAGTGTATAACTATGGTCCACTGAGTCCTGTGTCAGTGTAGTAATATCTTGTACTCCGGGACGGTTAAAACACAGTACTCTAGTCTACTCCGACTCATTCGTCTTCCTCCATCGAAAAGATGTACTCCAGTCGAGTAGTGTCGAATTGACACGTGTCTTTACGACGACGATGACGACGATTCAGCGAATTCAGCACAGGCTGAGACACGCTGGGGTATCTGCCGTGTCTTTACTGACATTTGGTATAGTCGTTCGTCTGACCTAGTGTAAGTGGAACGACATAAAGATTACGATGGAAAGGAATCAACTTAGGGTGTTCACGGGTACGAGTGGGATGGTGGTAGGTTTTTCTTTTCCTTTACCTTCCCTTCTCTGGATATAAAACGTTCATAATCGTATAGTATGTAGGTCACACCCGTACCGGTGGGTGAGGTCATAAGAACGGACCCTTTAACGTACCTGTCTCCTCGGACCTCCCCAGAGTTTCTCAGTCTGTGTTGAATCGTCGATTTGGTGTTGTTGTACTGGTTACACTCGTACAAAGATCCGACGAGGATCCTAGACTCTTCCTCTCACATGATACTCCCCTGGACTTTGAATTTAAGGTAAGAGAAAGTACCATTTAGTTGTAGAACAATCCTATCTTGGACCTTCCCGTTGGCATAGACCCTTTACTCGTCTTTTTATTGGGGTTAATTTAAGGTTTAATTCTATTAATAAAAAAGTAAACCCAAATCTTTCGTCTAAAAGAAAAATAAATGTATAGTTAACAAGTGACTGGGAACGATTCGTGATTCAAAATTGTTTATTTACATTGAGAACCTAAGGAACTTATAATCGACGTATTTGTTTATGTGTGATATCAGATAAGTCTCGTCCCTTAGGGTCCCTCTCTCGTAAGTCGATGGATCCCGACCCTCAGGGCACATCAGGGGTCTTTCTGAAGGATTCCGACCACACGGAACTTATAACTTCCCCGGGACGCTCAAAAAGCTCACTTGTTCCTCCCGTCTACGTAAAACCTACCTCTCTCGACTCACGTTTATTTGGTTCCACTCTACGTTGTCTCACGCAAGTTCCTCTCATGAATCATACGATTCCGGTGTAGGGTTCCACGTACCAACCCCAACCGTCCTTTCCCTGGGTCCCGTCTTTCCTCCCGGACCGTTTTTCTAGACTACACTCCTGACAACCTCGTCACTCATGTACCCGTTCTCCAGATCCTTTCTTTACTCTCGACGGATTCGACTTCCCCGTCCTTACTACGAATTTCCCGGTACTATCCGAAACCACTATTAAGGGACCACCGAGTCTACCATTTCTTAGACGGACGTGACGTCTTCTGAGTCCAAGTTATGAACCCAACCCTTCTAGGGGACCTCCTCCCTTACGGATGGGTGAGGTCATAAGAACAGACCTCTTAAGGTCCCTGTGTCCTCGGACCGCCCGATGTTAGGTACCCCAGCTTTTCTCAGCTTGTACTGACTCTTTGAAAGTGAAAGAGAGTTGACTTATAACTTAAACTCCCCCTATCTCCTCAAGTCAATACTTCCGCACCTGAAGGACACAGATATTCAAATATTCGAGTACAATAATCTTTGTGAAAATTTATGTTTCCTTTACATTCTCTTGGGGGTACTTTTTAAGGGAACATAGGTAATGGGTCAAAGTTATTACTGTAAAATGGTTAGAACATATTTATGGTGAGTTTTCTAATTAACTATTTTGAATGTTATTTTGAGTTTATTAATATTTTCATATCATTATTACATACTTAACTATGTAAAACCCATCATAGAGTCTATCGACTTCCCTTTCCTCATAAATCCTTTATCACACCCCGTTGATCAATTTGTAAACCCTCTATTAATTCAATCTCAGTATGGACTAATCCCGACGTCTCCACCGAGTCACCATTCCTTAGGTGAACGGTTGTGTCCTCTGTACCCAAATTAAGGACCCAACCCTTCTGGGGGACCTCTTCCCTTACCGATGGGTGAGGTCATAAGAACGGACCTCCTAAGGTACTTGTCTCCTCGGACCATCCGATGTCAGGTACCCCAACGTTTCTCAGTCTAGACTAACTCGTGTATGTACGATTGTATGGAGTAACATATGAATTTTCTGTATTACTCCCTTTTCCTCCCCTCTCTAAAATTTACGATACTTTTTTATTTTATTTTATATAGACTTATAAATCGATTAAAATTTCAACCTTTCTTGAAAAATTCGTATTCAATTTATCTTTTTTTTACGTTTTTTTTTCTCTACCTACCAAAATCGTTTTCTCAGTGAACTGAACAAGTTCAGTTATTATGGCCCTTTAACTCTCTTTTCTACGATTTGATTTTTTTTTTTTTTGTTGAAATGTTTCTCAAATAAATAAACACTTCACGGGAATGTTTAATTGTTCTGTTCACAGTTTTCTTTTTGATAGTTTCTTGTACTTGTTTGAATCTTTTTTTAATTTAGTGTATTGGTATATCTTCCTTTTTTACATTTAAGACGATCAGTCTCTTTAATAGTACTTTAACTTCAAGGTGAAACCGAATATTTTCACCATTTTGATCAGGAATTTTTGTTACAATCTTAACTACCTTCATTCCGTCTAACCGTCGGAATACATGGTTGTTACCCTCATATTCGACGATGTTAGAAAGACATTTCGTTAAACTGTATTAAAGATACTTCTTAAGTGCAACAACATACCGTCTTTGGTTGTGTTATAACATTTCGTTAACAGGAGGTTAGACTTTTTTTAGTCAATTGTTTATCTACGTAACTGGGTAATTTGGACACGAAATATTAATCGAGTTATATTATTTTCTACATACGTTTGTATAAACATGTTTTTACAACTCGTCTCACCATCAAAATTGTCACTTTACAACCGTTGTGACATTTGTACTTCCCTGTCTACAACTTTAAAATAACACTAACACCATTTAAGTACGTAACTTATTCCGTGTCGACAGTTTTTTAACGTAAAAGTTTAAAAAACTACTGTCTGCCGTAACGAGTATTACATAGTGTATAACACTTTTTATGTACCATACTAAAATTAAAATTATCCCTATACACATACGTATATTATGTATCATTTTTACTGACGGTAATTTATGTGATTTTATAATTGGTACTAACAGAGAACCTCTAGTTTAGACCCACTAATAAAAGATATAAAAGATGGTACTTGTTTGTAATGTGAATATTAGTATTTTTCTTAAGGTAAAACAAATGTCTTCAAGTAAACAAACATAAGAGAAGGATTTTACTAAAGTTATAATTTTTGTCTTATTTGAGTAATGAAGTGTTTATACTTCTCGTTATAGTTTTAGGTATTACACTTATAAACGAACGGTCTCCCGTTTGAAAGGTTTAGTTCTTGACGAGTTGACTTATTTCCCACGTCGTCTAAGTCTCGGACCGTTACAAGAAACTGAAGTACGTGTTATACGCCTCAATAGAGACACTATACTAGAGTCACGGACCAGAGTCCTTGTCAGACAAAAGACCAAGTGTAGAATGTTACGTGTCCATCACTTCCTACCGACAGGAGAGTTTCCTTCTTCTTTAGGTGACACGACCCGTGAAATGTTTATAAAAAAGTATATAAATACATTATAAGTATATTTTGTGTTTGTCAAATATATAAATAGACAGGACTCCACCAGCCAAGTTCTCTATCACTCTAGTAAAAAGAGGATCCATTACAAAAAGACAAAATTTGTCAACGTGTTCTTCCGAGAAAGTACAAGTCCATTTTAGACTAACGGTTTTTAAAGGAGAGGAACCCTGAAGGAACCACCAGGTCACCAATTTTTAGGTGTAAGGGTTACGTCTCCCGGTTATTCTAGAGTGTGCCATGTCGGGTTTTATTTATTTATGAGATGTTTTATTTTAATTTAAAATTTTTATAAGGAGAGGAATTACAACAATGATTTGAACGTCAGGACCTGCACTCGTAAAGATAGATAAGGGTAGAAGGAAAAGAGGTAAAACCTATAGGAATCAAGGAACTTGACAAAGTGTATGTTACACTAAAGACCTTAAGAGAGGGGATACCCATACCAAACCTCTTTCGTCACCGTTGGGTGAGGTCATGAGAACGGACCTCTTGGGGTACCTGTCTCCTCGGACCATCCGACGTCAGACACCCCAGCGATTCAGTCTGTGCTGACTCGTTGAAGTGAAAGTGAAAAGTGAAAGGACGTAACCTCTTCCTTTACCGTTGGGTGAGGTCACAAGAACGGGCCTCTTAGGGTTCCTGTCCCCTCGGACCACCCGACGGCAGATACCCCAGCGTGTCTCAGCCTGTACTGATTTCGCTGAATCGTCATCGTCGTACTGGAGTAAATCAGAATCAAGGGAGGTACGTTCTTTACGTCAAAGTTAGGGACCCAGTCTTTCTACGGGACTTCCGTTGGGTAAGGTCTTAAGAATGGACCTCTTATAGACACCTGTTTCCTAGGACCGTCCGATATCAGGTACCCCAACGTTTTCTCAGCCTGTACTGACTTCGTTGGATCGTAGGTAGGTACGTGTGTAGAGGAATTTCCGGGGTAGAGGTCTATGTTAGTGCAGCCCTCATTCTTGAAGTTGTATACTGAGACACTCCTTGTGTCAAGTCAGGGATCGTCGAAGTGTTTCGATTCTCTTTGACCAGATTTATGAAGGTAAGAACGGGTGGGTGTCTCGTTGGTCTTACTGAAAGACCTTCGTAACCAGTCTAGTTTAGTGGCGACACGAGTTTTGGGAGGTCCTATGAGGGAATGTGAGTTTTATTTTAAGTCCGAGGAATACAAGTGGATGGTCCCGGACACAGCGATCTGGAACGAGTGGAAGAGTTCACGTGGAGGGACATGAGAGGGTCGACCCGGAGGGTGTGTGGACGTTTACCTTTCGGACAGGGACGGGACTTGGTCCCGTGAAAGGGCGTCAGAAAGACTTTCTGAGAAGGGAAGAGTAAAGGATGTAGGTGAGTTTGGAGGTGAGAAAAGGTGGAGGGACCGGGAAGACTCCATCCTCCTTTTACCGGGGGACCCGGTCTGTCGACCATAGCAGTTCACCTCGTCTCGACTTCGAAACAGGAGTGGGTCTGTGAGGTTCCTGTTTCGATCACTGTCTTCGACTCAAGACGACTTCGTTTCTCTATTCTACTGGTGAGGACTCCAGTTCCTTTTAAAGGGACAAACGTGTACGTGTCCTTCCGAGGAACCCCCAGTTTTTCCCTCCTCCGCGGTGGGGTATTATTCACACCTGTACGAGGGTGTCCGGAGACTTCACCCTAGGTAGAATCGTTTGAAACGGGTGTGTTGATCGCTTACCAGGATCCTGGTCAGACCACACTTTTTTCTTTGTTCTATTAACCGGTTTCCATGACATTGTACGGTCCGGGACCTCCAGACCACCGATCCAAAGGACCCAAAAGTAGGTCTAACAACAACTCACCGATTCAGTACAGACTGAGACGTTGGGATACCTGACCCAGTATTCCGGAGGGACAGGGAGTGGTAGAGGGTTTCAAAAGGGTTCAAGTACAGATGGTCCAATATGTCCAAGTTATGGACCCGACGACGACGACGACGATTCAGTGAAGTCAGTACAGGATGAGACACACTGGGGTATCTGTCGTCGGGTGGTCCGAGGGAGCAGGGACCCTAAGAGGTCCGTTCTTGTGACCTCACCCAACGGTGAAGGAAGAGGTCACGTACTTTCACTTTTCACTTTCCCTTCAGCGAGTCAGTACAGGCTGAGAAACGCTGGGGTACCTGGCGTCGGATGGTCCGAGGTGACAGGTACCCTAAAAGGTCCGTTCTCATGACCTCACCCCCATCCCGTGATTATAGAAAGAAGTCCTAGTGAGTAACGACAGAGAGACTCTAGTACAGGTCGCCTGGGTCGGGGTGGAGTGTAGGAATGGAGTAAAGTCAACAAAATTACGTCCCTACGTATAGTGATGGACTTTGATATCAAGTGTAAATAAACAAATTACAGACAGAACGGATGTAAAAATAGAACAAATGGCGACACACATCATTTAGCGAAGTCAGTACAGACTGAGACACTGGGACATCTGACATCGGGGGAGCTCCGAGGAGACAGGTACCCTAAGAGGTCCGTTCTTATGGCCTCACCCAACGGTACGGAAAGATGTCCTCTAGAAGGACTGGGTCCCTAGTTTGGGTACAGAGAATGTAGAGGACGTAACCGTCCACCCAAGAAATGATGATCACGGTGGACCCTTCGGGTACAAATGATGAGATGGGGGTACGACTTGTCGTCGTACACACATAGGTATATCCCTTATTAACCTTTTTGTGAAAATATTATAATCCGTTTTGTTTTGAGATTTGTCGAGACTAAGATACCATACAAATATTGATAGTTTCTATTTTTGTGTTTTGGTTTGTTTCTGTTCCGTCTTTATATACTTAGATAATTGTTACTAACAGAAAGACCTTCTTGACCTCAGTAAAAGACGTAAAAGGTTTAAAAGAACGTATTGGTACCCGAAAGTGTTATCTTTTTTTTGTAAGTAAAATATTTTACCTTAAACGAAGTAAAAAAAGAAAGAGACTTTTCATGTGATAAAAAGATATTTGACGGAGTTGACGACAAACACCGTGTGGTAAAAGGTAGTGTGTTCTGTTACGTGTTCCAATTTGCCTACTTCTTTTGTACTCCTTTAATTACACGTCACTACAAATCTAAACCTTCGACTTACTGATTTATAGTCAATTAAGAAATAGTAAGTCAGCGGGACAGGGTCTTTTATGACCCTCTCGATTGTGGACGGTTGTATCTCGAATAGAGGAAATTCCTAATAAAGTTTTAAGACGTTACTAACTCTTCGTAATCCTTTTGGTAGAAAGTTTGACTTTAGGTCCTGTAGGATTGGTTGTTTTGTGAAGAGTCGTCGGAGACCCTTGTTCACGAAAGACGTTTCACATGTATAAGTGAGTCACTGTAAACCCTTTTATCTTGTTTACAACTTTAACTTTACCAATGTCTTGTAATTGTACAAATTTTGGCAACCATACTGAGACTTCTACCGAGAAATAACGGAAATTTACAAACAGAGATAACGAACGATCTTATTCTCCATAGTCGTCATCGTCGTTGTGTGTAACTCGAATTCTCATGCTAAGTCCCTAGTCTAACGGACTCACATTTAGGTCTAAGGTTTTCAGATACTGGTACACGATCAATAATTTGGGAGGTTCAGTGCAAAAAGACCAAACATCTCCTTGATCCTCTAAACCTTACTAATTTACAGTATTATATTTCATAAATGTATCTCGGACATTTACAATCAATAATGACAGTACGAATTACAGTTTGTTCTTGGTTATCTTGTATCGGAATTTGAAAATTTAATCAAGGAACGATACCCTCGGTGTCTATGGATGTAGATTAGGGTGGACTCTCCATAACGGTCCTTTGGTTCACATGGAAGTCCTCCGGTTGTTCTCAACATCATCCTTTAATCTTGAATGTTAAGATTCTACGATGGGTGTAAATTCTTACGGAACACGTGAGTCAAAGTTATTTCCCTTCTCGTCGAACTTGTAAACCCCTCTCAATTCATGTCTTGTACCGAAAAGGTCGAGACACACGAAACCTTATGTTCGACGATGAACAACAGTCACAACCTTACTTCTGAGTAAAACCGTTCCTACTCAGACAGAAGGGAAGTCTAAAAAGTCTTACATTATACGACCTATGATTACTCGAGTCAAGAGCTACGTTTTCTCGATCTTTACGTAGACCATCTAGAGGTATAAAAAACTTTACTGGGTAAATGGGAAGGAGGGAGTGAGATTAAGAGAAGATCTTGTCTCAAATTTACCTAAAAAGACGTAAAGGTTTCTAAAATCAAAGACATCGCATCCTTATGGTTACGACTCTCGAGTCGCAATTTGACTAATACATTGTCCTTTTGAGGGTCACATAGACCGTGTTCGTTTACATCTTAATGAAAAAACGTTGTAAAAGAGTTTATTCTAACGTAAGTTAAGGTTGTTTTAATTATTGGGGACGACTTTCACTCGAGAGTCACTTTCTAATGTTATTTCTTTTATTTCTTTATTGTACTTTAAATTTTTAGTCTTTCTTTATCCATACTATAGTGTTTTAAATCGTGGGATCCTGGGTTTAAATATCTTATTATCCCGAGATAGTTTTATACACAAATTTTTAATAATTTTTCTATTTACATCCTTTTTTTAGTGTTCCCTTCTTATTCTGTCTTATTTTTAATAGTCCTTTTTAATCTTTTACTTTACTTCAAAGATTTTTACTTTGGTATCAATTGATCTTAATTCGAGTCATCTCCTGACTTCGTCACATAATCTGTATCTGCTTCTCTTTTAATACTTTGTCCCTCGATCTTAAGCCTTCTTTGATTCCTTTGTGTTATACACTTTCAAAATCTCTTTGCACCTTCTGTCTTGTCTTTGAAATTATATATATAGATTATTATCATCATCTTTCATTCTCAGCTATCTTCTGTATTTTCATTTAACTTTCCTATAGAAGGTATTAAAAGGTATTAACTACTTTCTACAAGTATGAAACAAACTATTTCTGTGTCTGATCGTTCGTCCTATTTGTTTTAGTTTTAGAAGTAGATTTACGTAGTATCACTTTGACATCTCGGGGTTCTACTTCTATTTTAGAATTTTTATTGGTTTCGCTTCTCTGTCAAGACATACTTTCTCAACATCAATCTTATTGTCGTCCGAAGAGCTATCACTGTCGTTTCTGCTCTGTCGCCACTTTATCACGAAGAATTTACGACTTTCATTTTCTAGTTAGAGAATCCGAGTTCTATTTTAAGAAATAAGTTTAAGGGTGTGAGTCGATTCGTTAGAAAATTATTAATTCTACTTTATTTCTATGAAAGTCCGTGTAAAACTATTTCAAATAGTAGTTGTATAGGAGTGATTGTCTCGAGGTCAAATTCCTAATATGAACCCAGTAATCCTTAATTTTACTCTTCGATCGTCACCATACATTCTTTATTATTCTTAACTTTTTTTTTTCCATTTATATACTCATTTAGTTTCGTCATACTGTTAATTATTATTAGTGATACACTGATTAAACTTACTCCATAATCATTTTTATTTCAAAGTGATTTTGTCTTTCTAGTATTCTTTCTCTTGTCTGGAACCAAGATCATGATCAAAATGGTCGATACACTGAAATTTGTTTAGTAACGAGGGTAAATATTTTACTATAAGTCTAGTCTACTTTTAATTCAAAGAAACTTTTAGATTATAAGATACTAGAATGATATGATGAACGACTGGTCGAAGGGGGAGTTTATTTCTTATGTTCTTAGATACATAATTGACGTTACTTTGTACGAGAAAACCGAGTTTACGGACTGGATAGTTCGATGTATGTATAAACGACGAGTGGTTTTTTGCACGTCAAATCTACTTACGAGAACTTTATAGGTTAGTAGACTAGGTGTTCTAAACATGGTTACCATACTGTCCCTCTTGTGGGAAAACTACAACAAACACAACTTGTAAATGACTCGTGAACGTCGTACGTTCATCTTTTGTTGGACGGGAGGTCAGTAACGTGTATACTATGGTTAGTCAGGACCACACTTTGGGAGTACTTCGGACCGTCCTTGGTCTCTACGGAGGATGGTACGGATCTTTTAGAAGTTTTCCTTTTTTCTTCAAGTTTTATATCAGATCATTGGGATGTATAAGTCACAATCAACCCCCTTTTCTTCTAATTTACATAAAGAGGGATCTTTTGTCATTCTTACTGAAAAAGAATAGACTCACCTCACACGTGAGACTCCAGACTCTCGATGTAATATTCCTAGGGAAAAAAGGTTGACGAGGAATTTGAAGACGTGTCAAAGACGTTCGACCCTTTGAGAAAGAGACTAAGATTAAACGAAGGTCTTGAAGAACCAATCGTGTGATTGGTTATTAAACCACAGTTTTAGGAAATATAAGAACTTACCACCATTGACTTATAAGTAACTTTTCTGACTACGACTTCGAGGTTATCAAACCGGTGTACTACGTTTCTCGACTGAGTGACCTTCTCTTCGACTACGACCCTTTCTACCTCCCGTCCTCCACTTCCCCCACTGTCTCCTACTCTACCGACCTACCGTAGTATCTGAGTTACCTGTACTTAAATTCGTTTGAGGGTCTTTATCACTTCCTGTCCCTGCGGAGTATACGACGTCAGGTACTTCAACGTTTCTCAGTCTGTGATAAATCGGTGAGTTGTTATTGTTGTTGTTGTTGTTTACCACTATTGACGTTTGGGTCGTTGATAAACGTGGTAAACTTCCGCGTCAAACACCGGGTACTGGACTGATGTTAAGTTCAGAAAAAGATGGGTGGTGAAAAAGATATCTTGTTAATAACGTTGTAGCAGTATGGAAGCGTGTATACCAAGGAAGAAGGACCTTAAATAAAAAAAGGACAGAAATCTTCTACCGATATGACATAATCTGAAGTGAAGGATTTACGGAGGGTTCATATTGTGACACGTATACCATCTGTAATAATTATGAGTAATAATATAGGTTTAGGAGGGAAGGTACGTATATTTTCCGATGAAAAGGTCCGAAACTACAATATGTACCGATGTGTTGAACAAAATCGATCACTCATCTTTATTAATCACAGTGAAGGTCCGTATTCGTAAATTCCTGACTGACCACTAAGAGGTTGGAAGAGAAAGGAAGGAAGAAGTTGACCCCAGTGTACAACGTCTACCATTTAGAGATTGTATCACCTTCAAGGTCATAGGACCGAACGGTCCCACGGTATACTTCTTATCAACAGTACCTTTTTGTCGATCTAGGTGTTTTATTAAACACACTCGTTCTTTATTCTGAAAAAGAACTAATACGTGACTTTGGGACCCCGACAAATAGCGACGTAGTATAGGATTGGACGTACTGATTATATTATAGAGATATGATCATGAATACTGTGAGCTGGTGTAAGCAGATAAAAACAAAACAAAAAAATTAAAAATACATAAATAAAAACCGACACGACCCAGAAACTACGATACACCCGAAGCACGTCCGACGGTACTCGCCCCCGACGAGAGGTCGACGTCACGGACCCGAAGAGCAACACGACCGAAGAGAGAAACGTCTCGTACCCGAGGTCCCGGACACCCGAAGTCGTCAACGTCGAGTGTCCGAGATCTCGTGTCCGAGTTATCAACACCACATACCCGAGTCAACGTGGTACCGTACACCCTAAAAGGACCTCGTCTCTGACTTGGTCACAGAGGTCGTAACCGTCCATCTAAGAAATGGTGATTTGGTGGTTCCTACAGGGTATAAATAGTTTGAAAAAGGGGGATAGAAGAATGGGTCCACTATCGACCCTGTAAATAAAGATGTAAGAGACTAGGGTTCTATCACTGACTATACATATCATCCACAATTTGTTTAAAGAACTTACCGTACTATCATCCTTACCATTGTTCCTATGTATGACATTAATCATGACGAACTTCAGAACAGTAAAAAGTGTCGATCAAAGTCCGGTCAATTCGTCTATATATTGGAGAGTTGTTTCCTTTGTTTCCAAAGGGACTTTACTCTAGTTTTTACACTCTGTAACGGTCGACTCAACGTGTTGAAACGGGTATTAGATTAAAGTGAAATCTCAGGGGAAAATGGATATTAAAGGATATCTCTGTTTTTAGTAGTTTCAGAAATTTTAACAAGACAGGTTGTAGGAGTAAAACTTTTTCTTTAGTAGTGAGTAAACACGGAACTGATATAGTTCTTTCAGAAGTTTGGTCCTTCAGATTCATAAGGTTTGAAGAGGAAGTTTTAAACAAAACCAGTAAGACCCAATAAACTTTACGGTATGCTTAAAATCTTAAACAGTTAAGATGTTTTACTCTTAGTACAACCATAAAACTTACCCTAATACGACTTAGAGATTTAGTTTTTTAGTAAAATCTTTTTTACAAAATCATTTTTTAGAATTGTGACAAAGTTAAATACTTATACCAAATAATAATTAAATAAAAAGTTCAAAAACAACGACCATGTATTTTTTTCTATTAAAACGTATAACTTGAATGTAGGGTATTGAGACTAATTTTAGTCTCAATAGTCTGAAAGGGGTGTTTTTTCTTTACGTTTTTCCGTTTACCAACAGACTCCTCCGGAATGTTTATTGATACTTTTCTTCTCTTGACTTTCCGTTTCCTCTTTTCCTTTCTATATGGGTAAACGTACGTCTCAAGGTTTCTTATCGTTCCTCTCTGTTCTTTCGGAAGAAGTCACTAATTACGAAAGAAAATCGACATCGAAAATTATCAAAAATGACTAACGGAACTAGAATATTGTCTACAGGAATTCTATAGTATCAGATGTATCTCAAGCACAGCATGGTGTAGTGTGTTTTCAAATTTTGTGTACGTTGTTATATTAAAGTAAGTCAGGGGGTAAGACACACGACAAGATAAAATGTTGGTGTATGTAACATTAAGGTATACTTTGCGACATGACAAACGTGATTTAATAGTGATCAGAAAATTTCTCAAATTCCCATCTTAATTTTCTACGAGAAAATGCAGATGAGTCAGTAAATGGTAAAGGATAGGAGAAGTAAGGAAGAGGATCCAGGTTCAAAGATAGATCACAATTAAGGAAGTCCTACTTAGTAAATACATAATGAAAATTGTTTGATGGGGCTTCAACCATCGAACTTTCTTGTGTTTACATGGTGGAAAATTAAGACAGCCAGTCTTTAAACTTTACTTAGAGGGGTCCGATTTTAGTTACATCGCCGTCCTGACCTAAGGGTAGACCTCTAAGATCCTCTGTTCAGAAAAACAACGGAGAAGGTCGAAGACCATCGACGTATATATAAACCCAAGGACCGGAGGAAAATAGAAGTTTCGGTCATTGTCGGTCACCTTAGAAAGGTGAAACTTTACCGGAGAAGACGGAGGGAGAAGGCATAAATTTCTGAGACTAATGTAACGGACAGGGAAGAGGGGTGACATGACGGGACTACCAGTCGACTAATCGTTGTAATCAAGGTAGAAGAATAAATTAGGGGGAAACAGTACATTATATTGTATAAGTTAAAAGTCCCGAA
This sequence comes from Capra ibex, assembly GCA_006410555.1. Taxonomy (NCBI): domain Eukaryota; kingdom Metazoa; phylum Chordata; class Mammalia; order Artiodactyla; family Bovidae; genus Capra; species Capra ibex. The sequence continues at coordinate 14,956,434 of SJYO01014747.1, forward strand.
TTCTGTTCCTGTAGAAATCTTAAGAGATACGGATGGTATTAGGTGTAAGGGTAAAGAACACTACATCCAGACGACCGTTATTTTAGAGAGTCGAAACCACATAGACTTTTACAGAAAATACGTGGAAGTAAAAACTCCTATAAAGACTACTGTATTTTGGGATACGACTGTCGAAAAAAAAAGAAAACACGAAATTTTTACAGTAAGGAAGTAGAAAACTGTAAGTAAAGAAAGGATCTATTTCTAGATCTGTCACCATAGAACATATATTCCAGAAGGGTGGTGGTGGGGGGAGGGGGTCCACGAAAGTTCTAAAAGTGAAATAGAAATCAGAAGTCGTCAAACTGATACTATACGGATCCATAACAAAAGAAACATGAATAGGATTAACTCCAAAAAAAAAAAAAATTTATTCAGAAAACCTATATATTCTAGTACAAAAGGTGTTTTCAATCCTTTATAAACCGATAATAAAAAACACGGTACAGAAGAGAAGACAAAGACCCTAAGGTCCCTGTATGTAAAATTTGAGAAACTATATTAGGATGTTCTGTGACTTCGAGGTACAAATTTTTATAATATAAGACAGAGACTCTAAGTACAATCTTTTAAATATAACTGGAAAGAAACTCAAGTGATTGGTAAGTGGACGGTTAAAGATGAACGCACGTACGAGTCGACAAGTCATCACAGGTTGAGAAACGCTGGGATACCTGACATCGGGTGGTCACAGGAGGTAAATACATGAAAAGGTCCGTTCTTATGACCTTTCCCAACGGTAAAGGATGAGGTCAAGGATGGATATATAAGAAGTTGGGTTAACCATGTAAAAAAGGTCGAAATGACTCTATGTTAACTGTATATTGTAACATATTCAATTCCCCATGTTACACTACTAAACTATACACCTATATAACGTTTTAATAATAGTGTTTTTCCAATCAATTGTGTAGGTAGTGGAATATAGCAATGTAAAACACATACACTATTTTCGTAACTTCTAAACGAGAGAACTGTTGAAAATTCATATGTTGTGTCGTAATAATTGACGTTGGTGGTTCAACGATGTTGAAACTTAATACAGACACTCGTTGACACTAAATAGAGTTAAATAAAACACGTAGGTAATCGTTCTACACAGAATTCCATTAACAAAGAAGTGAAATATGGTAAAGTCAATGTTGACCTTTTTTTTCAAATGAATCTTTGTGAGATGGAAGTCTACCGTTTCCTTTATTAATTATCATCATCATAATTGATAAACTCGTTAGATCGTTAGAGATAGGGAGGTAAAGGAAGTAGAGATTTATCCAGATTGTTTTTGTTAAATCATCCAAAGACACCCCGGATTCATTTTCCTTTATTTATTTTGATATCTCCATGGCCCTTTGTAATCGATAAAATTCAGTGACTTTCAGTCTCGGACAAAGAAATATGTTACCGTTTTTAAAATAAAGGTAAGGTTCACAACTTTTTTATGTTAGGTATCTAAACTAGATAACCGTGAAACCTCTCTTATTATATCTTACTTTTGATTCTTCACATATAGTGAAAGACCGAGAAAACGTTTATATTTTGACCCGGTTTTAGTAACTTTATATCTAAATTTATTCATTCTTTCCCGAAATTATCGTTAAAATAATGTGACAAATGATTCGTCACTGACCACCTCAGAGTGTAATAAGACGAAGGAGAAGACGAAAAAGGGGACGATAAGAGAGAGGAAGAAGGTGAGTAGGGTGGATTTTCAATCGACTTCCGTTTAATCAGAACCCCATCAATGGTATTATCAAACCCATCCAATGGTCTTTGTAGGAAAGGGATTTAGAAATTTGTTTAACTGGACAATGTGATGAAATAAATCTGGTTCAAATTGTCTTTATAAATAACATAGGAAACTCACTCACTCACTCACTACGGTGAGTCAGCACAGGATGAGAATCGCTGGGGTACCTGATATCGGGTGGTCCGAAGAGGCTGGTACCCTAAAAGGTCCGTTGTTATGACCTCACCCAACGGTAACGGAAGAGGTCCCCTAGAGGGGTTGGGTCCCTAGTTTGGACGTAGAGGACGTAACGTCCGTCTACGAAATGGGAGACTCGGTGGTCCTTTCTAATTATATAGGAAATTTATGTAATTTTTTATTCGTCCTTTTTTACATAAAAATGATGTGAGTTTCTTTCTATTGTGTTTTCCTGTTTCTGTTTAACAATAGGGACTGACCTTACTTACGAGGTTAGGGTAATCTTTACCTTGGTAGTGTAAACACAATCATGGGTAAAAAGATCCTGTACGTCACTATTATTCTCTCATTTCCCGTTAAACAAGTTAGTTCCAGGTAACTAGAAATTTACTGATCTAAACACTTAGTATTTAGAATGGTTCTTTTAACCCGGAGGTGGTTTTTAACACTGATTACAACAATTACACAAGTACCCAGACTGAAGAGAAGAACGGTGTGTAGAAGGATTACACCGTTTGTTCGAGAAATCGGATTGGTAGACCGAAGATTCATACAGAGGCTGGGACAGAACTTACCTACTAAAATCTCGGGGACGTGAAGTGGTTGGTAGGGGGAGATCTCGGGAGACACTATGGGGGTCTGTCTTACGTGAGGACCTAACCGAACGATGACATATGACGGTTTCGGGAGATATTAATGTGCACACGTATTATTACTATACAAACAGGTGACGATACGTTACTCGTCGAATAAAGACATGAATAAAAATTACTAAAATATAAATATGAATTGTACGTTATTGAACGTGTATAAATTTCACATGTTAGACTGTTTAAAGTTACGTGTGCATACTTTGACAGTGATTTTAGTAAATTAGATATTTATTATACTCTTAGAGAGTTATTTGGGATACTATGATTAATGTTACCCCTTTTATATATACTTTGAACAGTATGACGTCATTTAGTTCGCGTACGTAAATTAAAACTTTTTACAGATGAATTTTCTAAGGGTTATTTTAATATCTTGAATGAGCAGTTATTTTGCAAGTTGTAGGTGTTTTCAAGGGAGGAGAGGGAAACATTCGGGAAGGAGGGGGGAGAAGGAAGACGGGGATTAGGGGTGTGTTGGTCACCAGACGATAGGGATATTTAATCAATCGTAAAAGATCTTAATAGATACTAACCTTAGTATGTTACATATGAGAAAAAGAAGTGAGTCGACTTAATAAGACCTCAAATAGGTACAACAACACACATAGTTTTCAAATAGGGAAAAATTAACAATAACTACCACAAAGTAACATAAATAGTCAAGTCAAGTCAGCCATTCAGTACAGACTGAGACGGTGAGGAACCTGACGTCGAACGTCCGAAGGGACATAAAGTGGTAGAGGGTCTCAAACTAACATACATATATGGTGTATTATACGAATGGATAAGTAACAATTACCCACGACCCTCGGTCGTGCCCTCTAGGGTGGGTACTGTTCCAGTACACCTTCTCTGGACTACTCGTTCCGCCTAGTCCTGAGCTCCCTGGGGGACCTGGACGAACTCGTAGATGGGATTTTGGTCTTAGACAGACAGAATGATAAAACACGGAAAGTGGTTGAGGAGACTGTAATTCTCCCCCGATAGGAGTTGGTGGAAAGAGACCTTTTTTAGTTGAATCCCTAGATCCAACTATTCAGAGAACCCGTACTTTCCTTATAAAGTTAAGTTTGGGGGAGACAACCGTAAGATTGAACGAACCGTCCAAATAGGTCTGAAAACGTCGATGCGTACACTAACAAGTGTCGGAGAGTTGACCCTCCCTGTGTCTTTCGGATTTTGTAAGATTTTTATATCTCGGAAAGATTCTCAATTTTTAATAATCTCATCACGACCACATCTTAAAGTGACAACTCGGTTACGAACGACGGTTCACGGGTATAGGGAATAGGTAACACGTGGACCCTCACGTAATCGATTGTATCAACCTTACATTCTTTTTGTTCATCATCGGAACCTTAAACCTCTTCCGTTACCGTGGGGTGAGGTCATGAGAACGGACCTTTTAGGGTACCTGTTTCTTCGGACCACCCAACGTCAGGTACCCCAGTGATTGTCAGCCCGTGTTGACTCACTGAAGTGAAAGGGAAAAGTGAAAGTACGTAACCTCTTCCTTTACCGTTGGGTGAGGTCACAAGAACGGACCTCTTGGGGCCCCTGGTCCCTCGGATCACCCGACGGTAGATACCCCAGTGTGTCTCAGCCTGTGCTGACTTCGCTGAATCGTCGTCGTCTTCGTCGTCGTCGTCGTCGGAACCTTAATTGGCGTAGTCTGGAAACTCGATTAACCAAGAAAGAAACAACATTGAGTGACGTGGAAACGAGACACTCTTACATTGAAACAAATCATGAAAGACTCCGACTATATCTAATCTTTATATTTCTTTTTTGTGAAGTTCCCTTTTATTCGAAAGACCAACTCGTCGGAAATAGTTTTCTCCCAGTATTTTACAGGTGTCCGGAGGTTCCGGTCTTCTATTACATGTGTTGCAACAAATACCCTTTCCATACGTCTTTTTTAGGACTAAAGCTATTTCTGTTTTGTCTACATTACAAACCCGACTGAGACGTACTGAAACGTAGAAAGTGAAGGGAGATATATGTTCAGTTCCATATTTTCAAGAAAAACTTTTATTTCAATGACCGGAGTGAGTGGCTTCGAACCAGTGGGACACAGTAAGAAAGACAGAGAGAGAGAGGCTGTGGCAGAGAGGACTCCCATGGGGACCTAGGACGACCCCGACCTGGGGCCGTCTACCCGTGACCCCAACAAAGGATAAACACCGATAATTTTGATTTCGACGATACTTATAAGGACATGTTCGGAAAGACGTCTGTGGACGAAAGTAAAAAGAACTCATTTATAGATAATCACTCAGTACACTATCTTTATACAGATTGAAAATCTTTGAAATTTTAATAAAAAGTTTGACTAACATAGAAAACGTAAAGGTTATCTTCACTCATATATTGTCAAAGTCAACGAAGATTAGGAGTAATTGTGAACGAGTAAGTTAAGAATATCTGTGGATAATCTGTAAGATTATCTATAAATCATCATAGAATAGCACCGAAATTAGTCGTAAAAGGGTTCCTAATTACTATAACTCGTAAGAATATGTATCAAAAACCAGTTGAATACACACGTAGAGACAACCTTAACAACCCGGTGTTCACTGTATGGTCCAGTCGAAATCTTCTATCACGTCCCGAAAGGACTACCAGGTCACTAATTTTTAAACGGACGGTCACGTCCTCTGTGTCTAAGTTAGGAATTAGACCTTTCTAGGGTGAACGGTGTCCCTCTGATTGGAGACTTGGTCCCGATGACTTCGGGTGTACAGGATTTCGGGTACGAGACGGTGTTCTCTTCGGTGGGGTCACCCTTCGGCCACGAGACGGTGATCTCATCGGGGGTGAGCGTCGTTCATCTCTTTTCTAGTGTGTCGTTTTTTTTTCCTTCTTTCTTTTTAATGTTTGGTTGCAGGAAGTACTTGTATACGTATGGTTAAGAATTATTTTGTGGTTGTTTAGTTTAAGATGTCTTATTCTTCACCTAGTCAAGTCAAGTCAAGTCAGTGAGTCAGTACGGTCTAAGACGTTGGGGTACTTAGTGTCGTGTGGTCCGGAGGGACAGGTAGTGGTCGAGGGTCTCAAGTGAGTCTGAGTACAGGTAGCTCAGTCACCACGGTAGGTCGGTAGAGTAGGAGACAATAGGGGAAGAGGAGGACGGGGGTTAGGGAGGATTGTAGTCTCAGAAAAGGTCACTCAGTTGAGAAGCGTACTCCACCGGTTCATGACCTCAAAGTCGAAATCGTAGTCAGGAGGGTTTCTTTAGAGTCCCGACTAGAGGAACTCTTACCTGACCAACCTAGAGGAACGTCAGGTTCCCTGAGAGTTCTCAGAAGAGGTTGTGGTGTCACGTTTTCGTAGTTAAGAAGCCGTGAGTCGAAAGAAGTGTCAGGTTGAGAGTGTAGGTATGTACTGGTGACCTTTTTGGTATCGGAACTGATCTACCTGGAACCAATCGTTTCATTACAGAGACGAAAACTTATACGATAGATCCAACCAGTATTGAAAGGAAGGTTCCTCATTCGCAGAAAATTAAAGTACCGAAGTCAGTGGTAGACGTCACTAAACCCTCGGGGTTTTTTTTTTCAGACTGTGACAAAGGTGACAAAGGGGTAGATAAAGGGTACTTCACTACCCTAGTCTACGGTACTAGAAGCAAAAGACTTATTGTGTTGTATTAAATTCTCCTCCTATATATAGGATCCTTACGTTCCAAAAAAATCTATTTATTTTATAAAAAATTTTATTATCGTTTTATTTTATAAAAGATTTATTTCATAAATAAATTAACACTCAAATGCCTCGACTGAATTCAAGTCGTGGGTCGTACCCAGGGAATGAGTGGAGTGAGATCAGGGACAGGATGAATTGTGGACTCCGTGTGTCAAGAAGTACGGGTATTCTTTCGAATAGGTATAGAAGTCCTATGAAGGTACCTAACAGTCACCCCGGGAGTCGAGGGGAGGAATTCACTTATCTTTATCAGACTAACGGACTTGTACGGATGCTAGTACTACTACTAGACGGACCTCTGTCAAAATACAGGAGGGTAGAGTCGAGGAGAATCCTTCCTAGTCCCAGAATGTTCTTAGTGACATTTATTCACTAAATGGGAAACTTCCGGTTAGGTCCCTCAAAGGATCAGAGAAAGAGGTGTCTCGACTTTTCTACACTTCAGAAGTCCCTCAGTAGGATAGTGTCCGTCATAACCTAACCTGATTTAAAGATTTAATATGGGTAACGACAAAACTAGAATGGACAGATATAAACGTCGTAGTTCCCTACGATCGTGGTTTCGGTCACTGTTTTATTTCTGTTCCCCTCGGTAAGAGGTCCCTCCCCGGAAGTGACAAAGTCTAGGTGATATCAGGGGTGAGTACTACATGAGACGTATATTCAATTTATTCGTCCCACTGTTATATGTCGGAACTGTATGAGGAAAAGGACAAACCTTGGTCATACAACGAGGTACAGGTCAAGATTGACAACGAAGGACTGGACGTATATCTAAAGAGTTCTCCGTCCATTCCACCAGACCCATAAGGGTAGAGAAAGTCTTAAAAAGTGTCAAGTAACACTAAGTGTGTCAGTTTCCGAAACCGTATCAGTTATTTCGTCTTTATCTACAAAAAGACCTTGAGAGAACGAAAAAGTTACTAGGTCACCTACAACCGTTAAACTAGAGACCAAGGAGACGGAAAAGATTTTGGTCGAACTTGTAGACCTTCAAGTGCCAAGTGTACGACAACTTCGGACCGAAGCTCTTAAAATTCGTAATGAAATGATCGTACACTCTACTCACGTAAACACACCATCAAACTTGTAAGAAACCGTAAGGGAAAGAAACCCTAACTATACTTTTGACTGGAAAAGGTCAGGACACCGGTAACGACTCAAAAGGTTTAAACGACCGTATAACTCACGTCGTGAAAGTGTCGTAGTAGAAAGTCCTAAACTTTCTCGAGTTGACCTCACGGTAGTGGAGGTGATCGAAACAAGTATTACTACGAAGGATTCCGGGTGAACTGAAGTGTAAGGTCCTACAGACCGAGATCCACTCACACTCACTAGTGTGGTAGTACTAATAGGCCCAGCACTTTTAGAAAAAACATGTCAAGAAGACACATAAGAACGGTGGAGAAGGATTATCGAAGACGAAGACAATCCGGGTATGGTAAAGACAGGAAATGACTCGGGTAGAAACGCACATTACAAGGGAACCATAGAGATTAAAAGAACTTCACTAGAGATCAGAAAGGGTAAGATAACAAAAGGAGATAAAGAAACGTAACTAGAGACTCCTTCCGAAAGAATAGAGAGGAACGATAAGAAACCTTGCGACGTAAGTTTACCCATATAGAAAAGAGAAGGGGAAACAAAAAGTAAAGGGAAGAAAAGGGTCGATAAACATTCCGGAGGAATCTGTCGGTAAAGTGAAAAAAACGTAAATAAAAAGAACCCCTACCAGAACTAGGGACAGAGGACATGTTACAGTACTTGGAGACAGGTATCAAGTAGTCCGTGAGATAGTCTAGATCAGGGAATTTAGATAAACAGTGAAGACGACATATCAGTATCTCCTAAACTAAATCCAGTATGAACTTACCAGATCACCAAAAGGGATGAAAGAAGTTAAATTCAGGTTTAAACCGTTACTCTTCAAGTACTAGACTCGGTATCAGTCGAGGACCAGGAAAATAAAACTACTGACATATCTCGAAGAGGTAGAAACCGACGTTTCTTATATTAGTTAGACCAAAACCACAACTGGTAGACCACTACAGGTACACATCAGAAGAGAACACAACAGTCTTCTCCCACAAACGATACTGGTCACGCAAGAGAACCGTTTTGAGATAATCGGAAACGGGACGAAGTAAGACATGAGGTTCCGGTTTAAGAGGACAATGAGGTCCACAAAGAAGTGAAAGATGAAAACGTAAGGTCAGGGGATATTACTTTTCCTGTAGAAGAAACCCACAATCAATATCTTCCAGAACATACAGAAGTATCTTGACAAGTTGAAGTCGAAGAAGTCGTAATGACCAGTCCCGTATCTGAACCTAATAGTACTATAACTTACCAAACGGAACCTTTACTTGTCTCTAGTAAGACAGTAAAAGCTCTAACGTAGGTTCATGACGAATAAATTAAATATACGTCTCATGTAGTACTCTTTACGACCCGATCGTCTTCGTGTTCTACCTTAGTTCTAACGACCCTCTTTATGGTTATTGGAGTCTATACGTCTACTGTAGTAGGAATGCCGTCTTTCACTTCTTCTTGATTTCTCGGAGAACTACTTTCACTTTCTCCTCTCACCTTTTCAACCGAATTTCGAGTTGTAAGTCTTTTGATTCTAGTACCGTAGACCAGGGTAGTGAAGTACCGTTAATCTACCCCTTTGTCACCGACTGAAACAAAAAGACCAGAGGTTTTAGTGACGTCTACCACTAACGTCGGTACTTTAATTTTCTACGAATGAGGAACCTTCCTTTCAATACTGGTTGGATCTGTCGTATAATTCTTCGTCTCTATAATAATGACACGGTTGTTTCCAGGCAGATCAGTTCCGATACCAAAAAGGTCACCAGTACATACCTACACTCTCAACCTGACACTTATTTCGACTCGCGGTTTCTTAATTACGAAAACCTGACACCACAACCTCTTCTGAGAACTCTCAGGGAACCTGACGTTCCTCTAGGTTGGTCAGGTAGGATTTCCTCTAGTCAGGACCCACAAGTAATCTCCCTGACTCCAAATTCGACTTTGAGGTTATGAAACCGGTGAACTTCACTTCTCGACTGAGTAACCTTTTCTGGGACTACCACCCTTTCTAACTCCCGTCCGTCTCTTCCCCTGCTGTCTCCTATTCTACCAACCTACCGGAGTGGTTGAGTCACCTGTTCCCAAACACACCTGAAGCCCTCAACCACTACCTGTCCCTCCGGACCGCACGACGTCGAGTACCCCAGTGTTTCCCAGCCTGTGCTGACTCACTGACCTGACTTGACTTGACTTGACTTGACTTATCAGGGGTGATCCTGGTCAAAGTGAATGGGGGTTTTGTGTTTGAGTTTTTATCTCCGTTCATATTATGTGTAGTGTGCGTTTCACACGTTGTCTAGTGTTGGCAACGGTCGATCCTTGAATTAATCGTAGACCTCGATTCCGTAGTTCTCTAAGTACTTCAGCTTCGACTCTACCTAGGTGGAAGGATTGCGTCTTAGTACGCAGATCTTTTTCCTCCCCCTATGTTATGTGTGGATCAAGGACGGGAGAGGAAAACGTAGTGCGCTTTGGACGAGAAAAGGTAAGAGACAGAGTCGAGGTGTTAGTCCAAACGTACGTGGACGAGTAGGTAAACCTGCCCGTGGACCCCGATATTCTAAACAATTGTTCTTCTGTCACGCAACCGGTGATTAACCTATTACCATTCCTAACAAAATGGACACCGAAAAAACGTCGTCAACGCAGTATTCAACTCACGAGTCCCCGAGTTAAAGACAAGCATGTGGAGACTAATTTGTGTCAGTCGGGTACCGTACGACTCAATACCGCTCAGGTTTTTCCGTTAGTTGTAGGGGGTAGTTAGGGACGGCTACAATCTGACGATATCGGGAGAAGGAGTTTAGTGGTCAAGGTAAAAAGATTGAAACTATAAAAACAAGAGTCAGAACCTCCGGTAAGTCTGAGACAAACTGAGAAAATCCCTTCTACCTTAACCAAGGTTAAGATGGTGATAACCGAAGTCACAGGAAAACTTTCAGTGAAATGGTGGGAGATACAGTCATCAAGAGTTGTGTCAGACGTGGAATTTTATGGTCACGGAACTGGAAGAGAGTCTTTAAGGTTAAGTTAGTCGGGTGTCAGTCCTATAGTAGACACCCACTTATATTACCCGTCAGGTCCAGAAGGGACCATCGAGTCACCATTTCTTGGGTGGACGGTTACGTTCTCTGTATTTTCAGACCCAAGAATACCCAAACTAGTGACCCAGTCCTTCTAGGGGACCTCATCCCGTACCGTCGGGTAAGGTCATAAGAAGGGACCTCTTAAGGTACCTGTGTCCTCGGACCTCCCGATGTCAGGTACACTAGTGTTCCTCAGCTTCTGTTGGATTCACTGAATCATGAATCGTGTGTCCAATTCTTGGTGTTTTGGTCACCAAGGAAAAGTGGACTTTACACTAATTTTACGTTTAGGGGTGGGGACATGGAAGTCTCAGATTAAATCTTGTGAACTAATTTCTGATGTCTAAAAGATAAAATCACTAAGACTTTGACCACTAAATTCTCTTTAGAAACTCTCTTTGACTAAAATTTTTCTTTTCCCGGGATGGTATACTGGAGGACCCAGATAGAGTCCCGATTGCAAGATATTAAACCTCAACGACGGGATGTCTTCCACACTTATTAGGGGTTTTAAACAAGGATAACTTAGAAGTCTTACCACTCAAACCCTGAAAGGACCACCAGGTCACCGATTCTGATGTCCGAGGGTTACGTCTCCTGGACCCAAGTTTGGGACCAACTTCCTTAAGCTAGGGTGTACGAAGTTGATTTCTAAGGTGTATGACGTTCCTTCTAACTTCCAGGGTACACGGTGTCGTTTCTGAGTCACGACGGTCTATTTATTTGTTTATTATTAAAATTTTCTTACCACCCGAAAAAAGAAAGAAAGAAAAAAAACCTCCCTCCTCCCACCTGAAAGAAGTGGAATTCTATTTCTTGGACAGACAAGGAAAAGTCTGGTAGAAGGAGAGGGGTGTTGACCCGTTACCTAGGGTCACACACTCGAGTCACAGAGGACAATTAACAGTTAACCATGTCTACAATAACTTTTGTCTTACCTCTAAGGAGTTCTTCAATTTTTTTTTTTTTTGGGTAGTATACTAGTTCGTTAGATTGAAACCCCATATATATGGTTTCTTAACTTTAGTCTTAGAATTTCTCTATAAACGTAGGGGCAGAAGTAACATCGTAGTAAGTGTCATTGGTTCTATATCTTTGTTGGATTTGTAGGTGAATCTCTATTTACCCATTTCTTTTATTCCATATACCCACATTATTTTATGATGAATAGAAATTCTTTTTTAGGAAGGTAAACACTGTTGCACCTACCTGGGCCTCCTATACACATTGTCTAAGAGAAACAACATGTGGACTTTAATTATGTAATAATTAGTTGATATAAGGTTATTTTTAATTTGATTTAATTTTAAAAATTTATTTTATTTTTTGTAGTGATTTTACCTTATTTATTTATTAGTTCGGTCCGTGTCTTTCTGTTCATGACATTATAGAGTGAATGTACACCTTAGATTTTATCTGAGTTCCTTCGTCTCTCATTTTACCACCAATGGGTCCAACCTACCTCTCCTTTTACCTCTCCTCTACGATTTCCCATGTTTCAAAGTTAATACGTTTTATTTATTATACGGGACATGTCACATCATACATATCGGTTACGATATAACATAGATTTTAAACGATTCTCTCATCTAGAATACCATTCCCAAGAAAGGTGTGTAATAGGAGGAGAAACAACAGAATCCCCACCCTTCTATAAACCTCTCCACTACCTATACGAATACTACAACTACCACCACTACTAAAGTACTCACATATGAATTGGGGATTAAGTGGTTCAACAAATGTAGTTTATACATTTCGAAAAATATACAATGGGTATTGGGTTTCATCAAATTTTGGTTTGTAAACTTCATACCACAATGACAAGATCAATTGAAGAAACATGAGACCCCTTTGATTTGACAATACATTAAAAAGGATGTATCAAGATCGAGTTCAGGACAAAAGGATTATCGATGAAGTGAGATCGGTCCTTCACCATCTACGACGACGACGACGACGACGACGATACATCAACGATTCCGTACAGACTGAGAAACACTGGTGTACCTGACATCGGACGGTCCGAGGAGGTAGGAACCCTAAAGGGTCCGTTCTTTTGACCTCACTAAACGATAAAGGACGAGGTCCCCTAGAAAGGTTGGGTCCCTAACTTTGACACAGAGGACGTAACCGTTCTAAGAAATGGTGTCTCGGCAGACCCTTCGGTGTTCTTCATCATCTGTGTGACATGTTGCAAAAGTCGGTTGTTAGATAGAAAAGGAGACCAAAAGAGTAAACACTCTACTCCCGTAACCTAACCCACTAGAAGGTCTAGGAGAGTCGAGGACAGATACTGTGACACTAAGGACTGATACATCACCCGAGACGTAAAATGTCCGTACAGGAATCCAGAATCCACTATCAAACAACACAACAAAACAAAAAAAATTTAATTGTCGTTTAATTAACGAACTAAAAAGAAAAATATAGAGTATATACTTCTACGGTCCTTAAAGAGTATCTGAAAAGTGGAAGATCGTCTCGTTCCTTACGAAATCGGTGTTATTAATTTACTTTTTTTTTTTTTTTGGAATTCTATTTGAGGTTCAAAAATTAATGGTCAATTTTAAATTTCCGGTCGTAAAACAGTGACAATACCCGAAGGGACTCTCGGGTCAACCATTTCTTAGACGGACGTTACGTCCTCTGGGACCGAGCTAACGACCCAGTCCTTTTAGGTGACCTCTTCCCTATCCGATGGGTGAGGTCATATGAACCCGAAGGGAACACCGAATCGACCATTTCTTAGACGGACGTTACGTCCTCTGGACTCAAGCTAGGGACCCAACCCCTCTAGGGGACCTCTTCCCTTACCGATGGGTGAGGTCATAAGACCGGACCTCTTAAGGTGTCTACGGTATCAGGTACCCCAGCGTTTCTCAGTCTGTGATGACTCACTGAAAGTGAAGTGACAGTTATAATCTGTTTGTCGAGGGTTTAGTTGGAAAAAAATTATATATAAAAAAATTACACCTGGTAAAAATTTCAGAAATAACTTAAACAATGTTATAGCAGAGACAAAAATAAAACAAAAAACCAGAGTTTTGCACCCTAGAATCGAGGGACTGATCCTTCACTTGGGTGTCAGGGAGGTGACTTTCCACTTTGGAATCGGTGACCTGGTGGTCCCTTCAGGCAACTAAAGTAGAGGACTCTGTAAAAGAGTCACTCAGAGACATAATGACTCTCGACGAGAAACTGGGTTTGCAAATATTGTCGGTGACCAAATAAAGAGTAGGTGTACTTGAAATGTTACCTTTCTTTTAATTTCATGGATTAAAAATCTGGGGGTAGAACGTTTACTCGACGGAAAGTCTACAGTTGTTACCACATGTGACTACGTTTCAACTCGAACCTTCCTCCCTTAGTAAAAGGGGGAAGAAGTCGAAAGGAAACCCTGTTTTGTCGTCGATTTTCGAAACCGATATAATTTAGGGTTATGAATAGACGGTCCTTTAAATTAGATCTTTCCTCTCCTGTGAAGAGAACCTGTGGCGAGGTCCTCCCCTGAGGACTTCGTGAAGACGTACCAAAAGAAATACGAATAGGTACAGAGCCAGGTAGTCGACTGTTCTTGTCGTAATCCGTACGGAAAAACATTAGCACAAAAGATTCCGGTGTGATTTTCCTTCCCTTCTTTTCCCCCAAAATTTTTTTCACTCTAACATAGATGTTTGTTTTATTTTGGCGTAAAAAGACGAAGACAGAAAGTAAATCTTCTTTGTTTTGAAAGAAAGTTTATAAAGTCCCTGATGACCTCCGACAGAACAAACGCGAAAGTGGTACACAGGTAGACACAGGTAATCCGAAGAGCAGAGAAGAGACGAGTAACAACAACCACAACAAGTGAGTAATTCAGGACGGGTTGAGACGTTGTGGTACCTGATGTCGTACGGTCCGAGGGGACAGGAGGTGACAGAGGGTCTCAAACGAGTTTAAGTACACGTAACTCAGTCACTACGATAGGTTGGTAGAGTGGGAGACGGTTGGGGAAGAGGAAAACGGAAGTTAGAAAGGGTCGTAGTCCCAGAAAAGGTTACTCAGTCGACAGTAAAGGACGTAGAGACAGAGAAAGACAGAGAGAAGTCGGAAATCGAAGAGACCGAAGGAACGATCCAGGTATAGAGATAAGATATAGTTGTACATAAAATTGTCACAGCAAGGATCATCGTGTCAATGTAATGGTGGAGATGCTCCCAAAGAAAATCGATCTTTTACTAAGACTTACAGAGTGTAACTAAGATGATTCGATAGAGATAAATGAGTGAGACATTAATAATATGAGAAAAGAGGACCACCGAGTCTCCAATTTCGTAGACGGAGGTTACGCCCTCTGGACCCAAGCTAGGGACCCAGTCCTTCTAGGGGGTCTCTTTCTTTACCGTTGGGTGAGGTCATAAGAACAGACCTCTTAGGGGACCTGCCTCTTCGGACCATCCAATGTCAGGTGCCCCAGCGTTTCTCAGCCTGTGCTGACTCGCTAAAGTGGAAGTGGAAGTGGAAAGAGGTTCCTGAAAGGAGATCAGTTGAGTACTCCCTACCCAGTCCGTTAAGAGTGTTATTATTCATAATATGATGTGAGTTTTAGTGAGAAGGGGAGATTGAACGGACCAAAAGGAGTCTTATTTAAACGTCAAGAAGAAACTTTATGGATCACAGAAAAGGTCTTTATGGATCACAGATAAATAGACCATAAACTCTGTATGAGTCCAATCAGACTTAGAACCCTACTTGTGTCGTTTGTGTCCAACTGTTTAGTTATAAGGACCATGTATTGATAAAGAGTTTCAAGGACCTTAGATAACAAAGTATTTCTTGTATTTTTAGGGATCATAAATTCCCATTTATGATCCCTAAGAATACATATCTTTCATGAAAGCTCCACGGTCTATGACTTGTTCTGTTATTTGGTCCGGAAATGATCTGTTAATGTCAGATAACCTTCTCTGTCTGGTCTAAGTATTTGTTCACTCAAGTCCTCCAAAGGGAAGACATCTACAAAACCACTGCCGGTAAGACTGATGACACTTCACTACGGAGTAACGTCAAAACTAAATGCAAAAAGATTATTAATCATTACAACGTGAAGAAAAGTACACGGAAAACCGTTAAACATACAGAAGAGACTTCTTTACAGATAAATGTAGAAGAACGGGTAAAAAGCTACCCTACAAACCCCAAAAAAAAAATACAACTCGACATGTTCGACAAACATTTGAAACCTCTACTTGGGGAACAACCAACATAGATAACGTTTATGAAAGAGAGTAAGACTTCGAACGGAAAAACAAAACAAATCGTAAAGGAAACGACGTTCTTTCAAAAATCTAAATTTATCCAGGGTAAACAAATCAAAACAAAAATAAAAGTTATGAGATTCTGCACCTAGTTTTTTTTTATAACGACGTTAAATACAGTTTTTCACATGACGGGTACAAAAGGAGATCATCAAAATATCCTAGACCAAAACTACCCTTATCTAAGGTATATACACACAATTATATGTTGTAAACAAAAAGAGAGAGACTGAATGAAGTGAGACATATTATCCGAGATCCAAGTAAGTGGAGTAATCTTGACTAAGTTTACGTAAGAGAGAGAAAAAAATTAAATAAATAAAATTAACCTCCAATTAATGAAATGTTATAACATAACCAAAACGGTATGGTTACATAGACGGTGTCCATATGTGTACAAGGGGTAGGACTTGGGGGGAGGGAGGAGGGAGGGGCATGGTAGGGAGACCCAGAAGGGTCACGTGGTCNGGGGTTCGTTCGGTCATAGTACGTAACTTGGACCCGACCGTTGAGCAAAGTATATACTATAATATGTACAAAGTTACGGTAAGAGGGTTTAGTAGGGTGGTAGAGGGAGAGGGTGTCTCAGGTTTTCTGAAGATATGTAGACACAGAGAAAACGACAGAGCGTATGTCCCAATAGTAATGGTAGAAAGATTTAAGTTGTATATACGTAATCATATGACATACCCACAAAAAGAAAGACCGAATGAAGTGAGACATATTATCCAAGATCAAAGTAGGTGGAGTAATCTTGACTAAGTTTACATAAGAAAAATTACCGACTCATTATGAGGTAACACATATACATTGTGTCGAAAGAATAGGTAAGTAGATGACTACCTGTAGATCCNGATTTAAGGTATATATACACAATCATATGACATAACCACAAAAAGAAAGACCGAATGAAGTGAGACATATTATCCGAGGTCAAAGTAGGTGGAGTAATCTTGACTAAGTTTACATAAGAAAAATTACCGACTCATTATGAGGTAACACATATACATTGTGTCGAAAGAATAGGTAAGTAGATGACTACCTGTAGATCCAACGAAGGTACAGGACCGATAATATTTGTCACGACGCTACTTGTAACCCCATGTACACAGAGAAAGTTAAGACCAAAGGAGCCACACATACGGGTCGTCACCCTAACGACCCAGTATTCCGTCAAGATAAAGGTCAAAAAATTCCTTAGAGGTGTGACAAGAGGTATCACCGACATGATCAAACGTAAGGGTGATTGTCACATTCTCCCAAGGGAAAAGAGGTGTGGGAGAGTTCGTAAATAACGAACATCTGAAAACCATGACCGTGTTTCTGTCTTTATATCTAGTTACCTTGTTTTATCTTTCGGGTCTCTATTTAGGTGCGTGGATACCTGTGGAATAGAAACTGTTTCCTCCGTTCTTATATGTTACCTCATTTCTGTTAGAGAAATTTTTCACCACGACCCTTTTAACCAGTTGGTGGACATTTTCTTACTTTGATCTTGTGAAAGATTGTGGTATGTTTTTTTATTTGAGTTTTACCTAATTTCTGGATGTACATTCTGGTCTCTGATATCTTGAGGATCTTCTCTTATATCCGTTTTGTGAGAGACTGTATGTAGTGTCGTCCTAGGAGATACTGGGTGGAAGGTCCCATAACCTTTATTTTCGTTTTTATTTGTTTACCCTAGATTAATTTGAATTTTCGAAGACGTGTTGTTTCCTTTGATATTCGTTCCACTTTTCTGTCGGAAGTCTTACCCTCTTTTATTATCGTTTACTTCGTTGACTGTTTGTTGATTAGAGTTTTTATATGTTCGTTGAATACGTCGAGTTAAGGTGTTTTTATTTACTGGGTTAGTTTTTTACCCGGTTTCTTGATTTATCTGTAAAGAGGTTTCTTCTGTATGTCTACCGATTGTTTGTGTACTTTTCTACGAGTTGTAGTGAGTACTAGTCTCTTTACGTTTAGTTTTGGTGTTACTCCATGGTAAAGTGCGGTCAGTCTTACCGACGTTAGGTTTTCAGATGTTCGTTTACGTAAGAGAAAATACCGACTCATAAAGGACCACTGAGTCTTTCATTTCTTAGACGGATGTTACGTCCTCTGTGTCCAAACTAGGGACCCAGTCCTTCTAGGGGACCGTTAGGTGAGGTCATAAGAACGGACTTCTTAAGATACCTGTCTCCTCGGACCTCCCGATGTCAGGTACCCTGACGTTTCTAAACCTGTGTGACTCACTTATTGTGAAAGTGTTATAAGGTAACATATATACATGGTGTTGAGGGAAGTAGACAGATACCTATAGATCTAACAAAGGTACAGGCTCTATGACATTTGTCACGACGTTACTTGTAACCCCATGGACACGGTAAAAGTTAATACTAAAGGAGTCCTACATATGGGTTATCATTCTAACAACCTAGTATACCATCAAAATTCGGATCAAAAAAAAAAATTTCCTAGAGGTACGACAAGAGGTATCACTGACATAGTTAAATATAAGGGTGGTTATCAGGTTTTCCTAAGGGAAAAGAGGTGTGGGAGAGGTCGTAAATAACAAACATCTATTACCGGTAAGATTGGTCACACTACACTATGAGGTAACATCAAAACTAAACGTAAAGAGATTATTACTTACTACGACTCGTCGAAAAGTACACAAATAATTGGTAGACATACATCAACCTCTTTATAGACGAATCTAAAAAACGGGTGAAAAACTAACCTAACAAACAAAAAGACCATCACTCAACGTCCTCGAAACAGTCAAAAAAGTAAACGACAATAAGAGAGGGTAAGACTGGTTGGATCTGTCGTCTAATCTTTCGTCTCTGAAATGAAATGGTTGTTTCAGGTAGATCAGTTCCGATACCAAAAAGGTCACCAGTACATGTCTACACTCTCAACCTGACATTTCTTTCGACTTGTGACTTCTTAACTACGAAAACTTGACGTCACAACCTCTTCTGAGAACTCTCAAGGAACCTGACGTTCCTCAAGGTCGGTCAGGTAGGATTTCCTCTAGTCAGGACCCATAAGTAACCTTCCTGACTACAATTTGGACTTTGAGGTTATGAAACCGGTGGACTACACTTCTCGACTGAGTAACCTTTTCTGGGGCTACGACCCTTTCTAACTCCCGTTCGCCTCTTCCCCTGTTGTCTCCTACTCTAACACCCTACCGTAGTGGCTGAGTTACCTGTACTCAAACCCATCTGAGACCCTCAACCACTACCTGTCCCACCGGACCGTACGATGTCAGGTACTTCAGCGTTTCTCAGCCTGTACTGACTCGTCGACTTGACTTGACTTGAGGGTAAGACTCCCAACAGTAAACTTATTTTTCTAAAAAATTTATTTTGTTAATGACTAAAATCTTTCGTCATTAACGTTTTATATCAGTTAATGTATGTTTAAATACAAGATCTATCTTGTCACCGGGTTCGGACCTCTAGTTGAGTCAAACCCCCACCTCTTAGTCTCCCTTTTAACACTTCTTGAAGTCGTCTTCAGATCTCTTAGTGATCTATCAGTCCTCTACACTTATCTTATTCAAGGTACCCGTTTTAGTTCGTCCGTTTCGGGTTCTTTCAAACAGGTCCTATGATTCCTGAATATCGAGTTCATACCCCGTACTTTTTACGTCTCAATTTCTGGTTAGATCCCTTCATAAGTCCGATTCCTCGACTCGAAACAGGAAAATCGTTACTTCTTGGAAACTTTATAAAATCCTTCCTTTCTTCACTACACTACCCAACTACGGACTAGCTAACTTCCGATCGAAAACATCGTACAAGGTACCTCCGTTCTCATACTCTTCGTTCAACCTAACATTGATTCTAACTACGTTTACACCCCTTCACAGGTTTTTGGTTAGGAATTCGGGTACACGATTTGACATGTCGAACAAGAGGATAAGACGTAGGGTAGTGAAACCCCAAGTGTGATCCAGACAGGAAATTCCCGAAAGGGAACCAGTAGACCACTGTTCATATTTTACCAGAGTCTCTCTTTCTCCTCAAAACGGTCCTAGGAAATATTTTACAGGTCAATGATTCCGAGAGACGGGGTACGCACGGACCGTGGTTGTACCCTCACAGTTACAACTTTTACGAACATAATGTAGTGAATAGAACATGTGGAAACAGAAGGAGTAGTATAAAAGGGGAGTGACGACTGGAGTCGGGTGTGTTTCTTCTTTCTATTAACCATGGTCTGCTACGACAATATATGTGTTGAGAGTCACAGGACCTTTCTTAAGGACTTGAGAAAATGTCGAACAAACATCCAGAAACCCTTGGGTGTGTGGTCCAGTGAGTTGTCCAGATGGTCGGTCGTAGCCGTCCATTATTGACTTTGCGTTGACGGGAACCATATTGATAGGAAGTTGTACACCATTTTGTGGGTCACAGATACTCTATAACTTCCTGGTCCGGAATTTTTCACTAGGTTGTATATCTCACCGTCAATCCCAAATAGTTTGAAGGTTCTAATGTCAACGAAAATTTTTTACCTTATACCCCACCAGGATTCTACCGCCTCCTTATCCTGCACTTCTGATGAAAGAGGGAGTGTTTAAGGAGTTTTCTTGTAAAGTTGTGACTCGTTTGAGGTGTTTTGTTGAAAACATCCGACCGTCTCCTGTATTCCGTTGGTCTTTTCGTCTGGTAACAGAAGTTTTTGTCCATCCCTTTTTATATTTTCTACTTTTTCCTCTGTTTTCTCCACCCCTCCCTCGAGACAGGGTCCTTCCCTTCGGGCAGGGCCCTTCCCTTAAAATTCTTCTCTCCAAAGGTTTGTGGTCCTTTGTGAGAGGGACGGCTCAGACACCGCTCGGAACCTTTGTGTCTCCCGTTGTATTGTCCTTCCCTTTTTATTTCTTTATTAATTTTGGTTCTCTAATGTTCGGGTTGTCATTGAGGGGGTCGCCTTTTCGTCGTGTCTGCGGACGTAGGCGGTGACCCTTCACCCCCGTCCCGTCCCTGCGCGCCCTCCGCG